>BMAO01035137.1:202500-539640 GCA_019973975.1 Trichonephila clavata
ATTTTTTTAATAATTATTAAGATAAAGTTTTATGAAATATTGATCTTTCATTCGTTTTTTTTTCCTTCTATATATTCATTATGGCAGTATACTGTTTAAATATTCTACATTTGTGCAATTTTTTTTATGATAAGTATTTTTAAATAAGCTAGTTAACATTTCATAAAAGTTTCAGACTGTTCGATGAATATTATGTCATGCTATTCATCGAATGAAAACTTCAAACTCGTATTTCTCCATATTGAATTTTTATACATATACTGTTATTCAAAACCCTAAGGCTTTTTTGATAATTAAAGTATGGGTTTTTGAAATTTTTTTAAACATGTTCTGAAAATGTTTGCTTTTGTAAAACTGTGCATGGAATTAGCTCTAACATGTTTAGTACTTTTTCTAAACAAATTGAAAATCAAAATTCATGTTTTTTTGGTAATTTTTGGAAGTTTAACTATAAAAAAATTAATAAAAAACTAAAACGCAGCAGCAGAAAAAAAAGCCCATGCACAGCTTTAGGTAGTATATTATAAGGTACTTGGAAAAAAGAATTTGAAAGAAAAGAGACATATCTAAAAAAGCCTTAGAGATTTAAAAAATACTTAAAAAAGCTAAAAGAAATTAAAATTTTACAAACATTTTGCAACAAATTAAAAAATTTTTGTATGGAATTATTACTAATTATTAACTTTTATGAAATACAATTAAAACCAAATATCGAATATTAAAATTAAAAATAATTGTGAAGATGGTACCATATCGTCTTAAGCGTTTTCAATAAGTTTTAAATTGCAAAAAATTGTTCACCCTGGTTCACCCTTCCATGTCATAAATGGATGATAATATTGAAATAATCGGTAATCTGGTTCCATCTGACCATCAGTTAACTACTCGTGCAATTGTTGTGTCTGTAAGAATTGGGAAGTATTATGTACGGGAAATTTTATATAACAATTTCGGCATACAAAACGTCTGTGCCGAAATGGTGCAAAAAATTCTCACATTTGAAAAATAAGGAGTTTGCAAAAATGCGTAATCTGAAGCATCTAATGATCTTTAAAATGACTCCAAATTATTGAAAAGGCTTATAGCATGAGGAAAGTGATATTTTTATTTACTTATGATCCTGAAATGTGAAGCAAAGATCCAATCACTAGCAGAGCCCATCCACCGACACTAGAAAAAAACAGTTATAGAGACTGCCGATAGAAGTGAACACTTTTTTAGTACTAAAATTTGAAAGTTCATAATGTTTGAATTAAAATTATCAACATCCATCTGGTTTTCACATCTATTGACACTCCGAGCAACAACTTAATGCATGTCTATATGGGTTTTTATTATTCAAATATATTACGGGCTGTACAAGATCATGACAAAATATAAATACAATTCAATTGAAATAACAATTAATATACAATCATATTATTTATGGATAGTATTTGTATTTACTTAAATTTCAATGTACTTGATTTTTAACATTATTTTACTTGTTTGTATCATTGTCATCATTAATTTCAACAATACTTAGACTTTTTATCTTTTCAATTATTTCATTTTGTTCTAAAAATGATACAATAGGTTTATGGTAACTAAAGTAAGAAAGGAAAATGTTTGATGGAAATTTATCTAAGTATCACGTAAAAACTGCATCGATCGTCATTTTATACTTTGTAGTACTGAGTTTTCGATCATGGGACATATTTAAATTAAGTGTTTCATTTAGAAATTCAATTAGTGGTAGATTTTTATCATCAGCAATGTTTTTATTGAAGTCTCCACTTAAAATCATCGGTACATTATCATATTTTTCGCCAAATCTTTTTTTGAGAATTTTAGAACCTTCTTTTGTATAAATCATCAAATTTTTGAATAAAAATTAATGTATTTGTCTCATAGATTTTCCAGGCGAAATATAAACGGCAACCACATTAATATGTATTGCCCAATCTCGGAATCGCAACGAGCAATGCACAGGATATACACATTGAACTTTTCACTAAATCCATTCAATTTCACTTATAAGATATACACAGCAATATACGTCAGCTGTATAGCTACAGATATACTGCTATAAGCATGCCGGTGACGCGAACAGCAGACTGCGCGTGCGCCAGTCATAGCATGTCGGTGACTCGAACCCATAAGATCTCCCCCTACCAAAAAGTGCCCAGCGCCGCTAAAAAATTTTTCACTTCAAATATCTCTTTCGAACGAGCAAATCCAAAAATCCAAGAAATGATGAATTTTTTTCGATATTTATGGAAATGTGTACCTTCATTGGGTTTCTGAAAGTGTAAATATATATCAATATCATTTCCATCATGTTCTTGCTAAACTCCGTAAAAGCATATAGAAGAAACGACTAGAATTGTTGCAGAACAAGTGATGTGCTCTCAAACAAGGCAATGCAATGCTCTTTTCGCATTTTTTATCAAGAGGCTTCTAGACAAGTACAGTATCCCAATATTAGATAATCCATTTCATTTACTAGATCTTGGGCCATGTGGCTTCTATCTGTTTCCTAAAATGAAATCTGCATTTAAACGGAACATGGTTTCAGTCCGTAAAAGCTAGAAAAGAGAAAACGGCTCGTGTTCTAAAGGAGCTCACACAAATTGACTTCCAGCAGTATTTTGAATAATGGAAGATTTGTACGGTACGTATAGGGGTAGAGGCGGGATGTATATTGAAGTTGAGAGTTAGTAAAACGTATGAAATAAAAACAAAAATTTGCATGGCATCAGTCTTGTTATTTACTAGCCACATCTTGTATATATATGTTTGCGTGCGACTGTTTGTGTGTGACTGTGCGTGTGTGTGTTCATTTGTGTGCGTTTGTATGCGCGTCTGTGTGCGCGCATGTGTGTGTGCGTGCGTGCATGTGTGCATTAGAGATCCTTTTGATCTATTAATAAGTTTTGAGTGTAAAGTTTCTGATGGTAAAGTAATAAATAAATACGAAACATTGCTAGTAAGTTCTTTAAAATATAACTGTATTCTTCTAAAGTATAGCATGTGAATATATCATTATTATAAACTCCTGTTATATGTATTAATGGATGCAATAGCCTTGGGGCCATTAGTTCGAGCTCTCAAAGCGTGAAAGCCCGCCATGTACAACACAGTAAACAGAATCAATTTTCACAGCTAGTTATTTACCTACCAGATCAAAAGTATTCGAAAGCAAAATGTTCCATTATGTAGAAAAGATACAACAGATTGGGTGAATGCAGTGAAATAAAATGATTCGATGAAATTATTGTTAATGAAAAATGGTTAACAACAAGCGTCAATGAAGAATGGATACATATAGTCAGCATTAGAAGAGGTGCAAAATAATATTCACCATATTTCAATTTGTAGTTGCTTACGATAGAAAATTCGATATTCTTTTAGGTTTCTTTTAGAACGAATTATTCTTTTACATTCTAATATTACAAAAAGAAACTACATATAATTTAATTCAATAGATACATTTTTACCTATTGTGGTGTACATTTAACCAATGTGTGTGCATTTCCATAATTTACATCATAAGATATATGCATTTTGATATTTTACAATGTTCAGGTACATAATATAATAATATAAATTTTCAGGCCATTAAACCAAGAAGGCTTTATCTAAGTCAATCGTATTTACATACTTACTAGCAAGAAAAAAAATCTAGAGCATGTGATGAAAATTTTAGTAAAAAACTTCTTTTTTAAATGGTAAATATGCGAAAGGTAAGGAAGAGGATAAAGATATGCGAAAAAGAAAAAGTTACTCAACATTTGTTGGAAGTATCCGGAATTCAGCATTGGAATATTGGATTCGTAAATGAAAATTTTATCTTTGCCAAACTATGCCTTAGAGTTTGGTCATCGCAATCACCTGATGTATAACCGTTTCTTGTCCCCAAAACCGAAATTATTCCACTTTCACCACTAAATATACTTCTTTGATAAGAAAGTTCGCCGATATTGAAATTCAGTACTCAAGTCTCGCTCACATAGTCCCATAAAGGTATGGGAACTTCCTTCTTAATCAGTTAAGCACATCATTATAATTAAATATATCGTTTAATAAAAGGAAATGAAGAAAAACGCAATCATGGATATTTTAAAATAACATTAAAAGTTTTATATGTATACGTGAGTATGTACAGATGAGCATTTGAGATATCGGTATGTAGAATTAAAGTCAATTTCTTACACATGAGCACCCGTAAATAATGAGTGTTTATATTTATAATTTTCTTTATCTTAACTTTTTAAACGCCGCACTATGAGTAAAAGGTAACATAAACTAAATTTTGATAAAAAATCAAATTAAAATTGAAACATAAGATCTATAAAAGAAAAAAAAATTGAAAAAAAAAATTTGTAAAGATTTTTAGCATGTTCCAAAAATGGAACATTGGCGGGTACCATTTAGTTTTTTCACATGTTTTTTAGGAGTACGACCAATGACATTTTAATTCAAAAATCAGTTACTATATGCATTTTTAAGAAGTAGTATCTTATACCAGAGGTGTCATTAAACATTTCCTAACGGGTTTCATCATTCAACCCCCCCCCCGTTGTAGGAGGGGGGGGTCAAAATACCCGACAAACAATTGAAACTGGGCCTTAAAAATCTAAAAACTAAAAAGGGGGAAAAGAAATAAAAATTTGCGTGTGAACTTGAACAACCTATAATTTTTTTCCCTGGAGAGTTTTTTAAATGTACCCCGATGGGGGGGGGGGAGGTTCCCCGATGGGTGTCTCATGTTGGTGCCACATCTGAAGTAAACTTTTAAATATAATTCCAAAATAAAACAGATTAAGTTGAAAAGATAATTTATAAACAGGAATTTATACATTTCAGAAAATTACAATAACTTATTAGAAACTATAAAGGAAAACATATCAGTAGGACAAAGAAATAAACAAATAACCTTCATATCAAAATTCTCAATGCTAATTGTATAATAAAGCATAGAAAAAAACTAGAAAAATACAGATTTACCAACATTCTTTAGAGTGAGAAATAAAGATAAAATATATTGTTGTTTTTTCTTATATGTGTTTTTTTATGTCCTAAACTTTTTTTATTGTCCATGTATAGCTAGGAAAACATTTTCAAGTAATCTTTTTTCGCACTCGAGGCATTTTTTTGTTGTGCTTTTCTGATATACATAAGGTATTTCATCATCCTCTATGCTTGCAAAAAATTTGATTCAGCTACAAACATCTACTGGTAGAACAGACTGAAAAATATCTTCATCGATAGCTTCCTCGTCAGTCAAACACCCAGTTTCTTCTAGAGAAGAGACGGCGAACCTATGACCCGTGGGTCAGTGACTGACCCACGTAAGCTTTTTAACTGACCCACGATTGCAATGCAACCACTTGTTTGTTTACGCGGATTTATTTAGATTTTCTAATTTGTGTGGATTATTTACATTTTATTTGCATTTTTTTCAAGCACTTCATTGACACAAAAGCAATTTAAATACTGTCTATAACCTTCAGTTTGATCATTACAGTAACAAAGTTACACAAATGACAACAAATGTATATGAAAGTACTTATATGTAGCATTTGAAATAAAGCAAAAGAGTTTACAAAATATCAAATAAAGGGTATGATTTTACTCAAATTTTGTTTGTTGAAACAAAAAAAATCGACAAATCAAAGTAAATAATCATATTTAAAGAACTTTCTTCGGATAAAATAATGCACTTTTGTAATGTTATGTTCTGTAAGTTAGTTAGGTTTGTAGAAAGAGACTTCCATAGCCCCCATTTTTTACTCGTTAAGTCAATTGAATTTTAAATATGTTTAGTTTTAAAAATGCTCAGTTAAAATTTTTTAAACTTAACTCTGACACAAATGGGCATTAGTGACCGACGAGCTAGTATCAAAAAAAATATGAGCAAAATTTGACCCACGTCTCAAAAAGGTTCGCCATCCCTGTTCTAGAGGAAACTGACAAATATCAACAGGTTCTTCATCATCTGATTGTGTATAAAAATGTTCCAAAGTCTCTTCTACAGTCCGGAATGTCTTCGAATATGACATCTTATCAGCATAATGGATATTCACTTACTGACGAAACACAAAATAATATAAGACCATAATACGTGACTTTCCTCTCCAAATAAAGCATGCGCTACATCTAACTATCAACAAACGCACGTGGTAGTTTTGCTGCAGCTGAGAAATTCACTTGAGATTGTCCAGAAACGGTTGAAAGGGGGGGGGGGGTTGAGAGAGGAAGCCAAAACGAAAGTCAAGTCATAAATATTTTCTTCCGACACATACTACAAGTTTTTAGAGTTCAGAAATCTTTTCCCACTCTTCTGTGAACTGTAAACATAGTAACTGCATTGTGTGAAAAAGTATACCTTTACACGCCAATGTTCCAT
The DNA here is from genome assembly GCA_019973975.1 of Trichonephila clavata. Taxonomy (NCBI): domain Eukaryota; kingdom Metazoa; phylum Arthropoda; class Arachnida; order Araneae; family Nephilidae; genus Trichonephila; species Trichonephila clavata. Next base: position 208,892 of record BMAO01035137.1, read on the forward strand.
TTTTGGAACATTGAAATTTCAAAACCGATAGTAAAAAAAATAAGTATAGTTTTAATGATATCTAGCAATCTATAGTTAAAATGATCATTTTTAATTAAAATAATAAAAATATTTTTTTAAATTTTGAATTTTATATGAAATTTTGAATTTTGCCCTATCAAAAGTAGAAAAAAATGCATATTTTAGATTTTTTTCTAAGAGAGACTATTTACTTTAGCATCAGTACTTCGATTTCAAAAAATTAATCCATATTTTTTGTCTTCAAAATAATTTTTACGGAACAATACGAACAAAACTGAATTTTTCAAAAAATTTCAAATTTGATGTTCCAATATTGGAACACTGGCGAGTAAAAGGTTAATACACTCAAACATAAAAAAAACCGTTAAATTTTGATGCATCAGCTTTTTTACTAAATAAAAGTTACAGGAAAATTTCGCACAAAATAAATATTTGAAAATATTTTTTTTTCTAAAAAAATTAATATGCTGATATTAATGCTTTTTACATAAACTAGAAAAAAAACAAGTCCTTTATTTTAGAAATGTTTCAATGCTGCAGGATAATTTTTTACACATATGCACGCCTACCGCAAGCACGCACACAGCCTTTTTTTTTCATAGAATCAATTTTTTTACGATATATTTCTTAAAAAATAGGTTTAAAAATTTAATAAAATTTAAGCTGAGTTAAATTTTGGTGAAAAATTTCTATACCACCATTTATTATTCGTTAACTTACATATGATAAAATTTAGTATCATGTCCCGTACCTGCAGAGTTATTTATAAAAAAAAGAATGTATTGTATTAAATTTTATTTAAAAACGGAGAAAAAAGATTTTTTCTGTAATATTGTTTCTTATCAAATATTTTTAAGAAAATATAAACAAAAATGTGTCTGTGATTTGTGTCCTTTATTAAGATCACGCATATTTGAAACATTTTAGTTTAGTTTTATTGGATTTTTTCTCAAATTATCGAAGAAAGATTGAAAAGGCCTTGAAAGTAGGTAAGTATATTTTCTCTTAGTTAAATTATTTACTGGAATTGTGACTTTTATAGTGTGCAATAAAAATAATCATAAAAAAAAAAAGGATTGGGATGATTCAGTCATTCCGCGCGCCTTTAACGTTTGTATGGAGTGCGCACGTGCTACCGGGCTAAAACATTTTTAAGGTAACTGGGACGTCTGTGACAACAGAAAATGAACTTTTTTTTGCACCACAATATAAATTATTCTCACTCACTTAATTTAAAAGCAACGAAAATAAAATTATTTTATTGAATTATCTGTATATGTATGTACCTGTTAATGTAAAAAAAAATTCCAAGTTAAACTACAAATCAATTTGTATATGCAATAATTAATTAATAACTATATTTTTTATTTTCAAGGCATATTCTTACGTTTAGGTACACTTTGCATAAAATCCTCTGCATATATAGCTATAAAATTTTACAGAGTTTTTGCAAACATAACAATCCATAAAATGAATGAAATGAAATTTTAAAAAATAAACTCAAAAAAATTTAAGTGTTCGTTTACAAATGCTCTCTTACAACTTAAAAATTTATCCATGATTTTGTTTTAATCTACTACTGAAAATACTTAATAACGTGAATCACAACTAACGCACAAATTATAAAATATTTATTCAAGATAGATTCGGTAGCTACTGAAGTTTAGGCGAGACCAAGACTGATTGGAATTGTACAAGGTGCAGCATTTTTACGCAAATAACATTTGTACTTTTAGAAATAGATGATGAAGGAAATAAATCTCTCTCTCTCTTGATATAAATATCCTTTCACAATCTGTTCCAATTTAAAATTTAGAGAAAGGAAAAATAACATGTAATAAACCTATTGCTTAAAAGCAATTTGCTAAAATTATGTTGCTGTTGCCACCTGTCGGACGTAGTCAGACCGAGGCCCACGAAGTTCATCATGGCAACGGGCTAGAGATACGTCTGTCATTAGTCTAAGCTTTGAGCCCATGAAGATGACAGCACTATTTTGCGCACGATAGATGGCGACACCATTCGGACACACAGATTTAACGAGCACGTTCTCCGTTTGTACTCGGCGAGTATTTAGTGGCAACGAACCCAGGCCTTAAGGTCTGGCGTTCAGTGCTCTAACCACTAGGCTACCCACTGCCCCTGCTTAAATTATATATTACTTAAAAGTAACACATACAAAATTTAATGCTTATCTAATGAATTTGTACGGTTTATAATTAAGATCGTATTGTAGCTTTAGCAACAAAGGGCATTATTATTGCATTCATTACATTATTATACAAGGGGGTGCGATTAAAATATTATGATTGCAAATCGGGTTGCCAATGGTTCAAGTTTGAGAAGCACTGCTTTAAGAGTATACAATTTAATCCCACATTATGATAATACATAAAATAGGGCTAAAATTATGAATTCTTCTACGGTAAATTATTTGAACCCTTTATCTACCGACGGTACTTATAAGTACCACACTCACCTTAAAATTACATAGAATAACTATTTTTGCGAATATTCTGACGATGCTAAGAACGAATATTCTTTTAAATCCACTCTTCCGAGATATATGGCAGTATGGGTTCTGTGATGAGTATTTTTAGCGGGGATTGAGTGAATATTAACGTCGCACTGTTGAGCTACACGAGGGCTTTTGGCAACGAACCTCGTAATTTTAAACCATGATCAAGTGAAGAGGACAGCACCTGAGCTGCCCCCCTCTCCTAACTACCACACCACATGAACGGGAGGACGTTTGAGCTCTCGACAGGCTTAAAGTGCATCGCGCCCCTACACGACGGGCCTTCAGTGGTCCTGGGATCAAACTCATGACACGATAGCCACGATCCGATGCCTAGACCACTTGGCTACAGCGGGCACATTATGACGGGGAAAGCGAATAGTTTAAAAGCAGAAGTTGCGTTTGCAGCTGACATTTTGATCGGATTGCGAAGATGGTTACTTTTGTTTTGAAAGAAAAAATTAATGTCAAAGGGGGGGGGGCTGTCTTATTTTTTGGTTTTGTTTCTGTATGTTAATAAGACCTTAGAAAACGATTTGACTATGTTCGTGAACAGTGTGTATAATTTTATAATTGAATAAATTTGTGGTACTTAAAAGTATGAACAGTACTTTGGATGTTAGAGCACGAATTTAGATTTTTTTCGTTCATGTGGCTTATTTTTGTTTGTTGTGTTGTAGAGTCACCACTATAGTGTAATAAACCTAACCTTTTTGGCATTTTTTTTTAGCTTAACTTATTTATTTTGCATTTTTATTGTTTTATTTGAATGTTTTCAAAAAATTTTGAACTTTGAATCCGAGCTTGTTTTTTTGCCACACAATTAGATGGAATATCTATATATTCTTATTTCAAAAATTAACAGCCCTTAATTTTTTATGTGTAACAATAATAGGAGATTTTCAAGCTGCTATTATTATTTTCCTTTTCTTAGAATGTCTGGAAAAAATTAGCCGTCTTCAAGAGGCTGGATTTATTACAGAGCCTACCATCTGAAATCGTTGATGTACTAACAGAGGATTTTTAGCTGAAGAAATCCCAGCAAATCTAAAGGAATTTTCGTCAGGTTCTTAAGATTACGATCAAGACTCAAAGTGCAGTAGTTCATGTTAAGAAAATACAGCATTTATTACACCCTGATGTAGTGCTTTAAGAAACATTCAATCGGAACTTCACTCAAAATGTACGATGTATAATGCATTTTTGTGTATTAATGAAAAGAAAAATGTTTCTTTGAATATCATCAAATTAAGTTTACGGGTAACAGCCGTTTTTATGTGTTAAAAATGTAAAAAAATTTAAAATTTTAATAAACATTAAAATATTAGCATTTTTAAGAGTTAAAATTGCGTTAAAAAAGTCCTTCGGTATTTTCATATTATGAGAATATCTTGGAATATTTTATGGACTGAGTACCTATTTAATCAATTAACTCTAACAGATTAAATTTCCGAAAGTTGAGTATTTCATTTATATATATATCCCTTAATAAAAATTAAATGCCATTTAATTGTGTTATTCGGTCATATATATATATATATATATATATATATATATATATTAATTGTAATTATTTGATATAAAGTAACTAAAACTTTGACTTAAGAATTGACTTACTATTTTTGCAAATTACTTGTTTTAAGATTTTATTCGCTGCTGGGAATTGAGATGCACCTGAAAGATGCTACGCAAAGACTGCTTGAAATAACACTCTCACGCTGCGCTCATAACACTTAGGATTAAAAATTATCTAATATATACAACGCCTCGTTTAATACGAAGAACTAAGAGAAACAACTCCAAGAACTTCTAAGAGTAAGAACTGTTCTTGTCGGAAAACCAAAAGATAATCTAAATTTTGTTTTGTAAAATACGAAAAATTCATGTGCTTTGAACATTGTAAGATGATTTGTGAAGACTCAACAAAGGATCACAGAATGTGAATACTAGGTAGTGGGGATAGTGATAACTAACCGCTACCTTTGGGATGCGTTTTTTGTTTAAATTGAAACTTCTGATTATATCTCAATTATTCTTTACGACATGTGTACCTAACGAAGTCAAGTTTTTGCAAAAAAAAAAATTACTAAAAATGATTCAGCATTAAGATATCCGACTACCCTAAAACTGTGAATTTTGACCAAAATTTGACAATTTTTTTATGAGCCATCTTATTAGCTTTATAAAAATACCAAGTTTATAATTTTCCGTTTACTACAACAAAAACTACAATTGTTTTAGTAAAAGAAGATGCCATTACTTTAAGCAAGATGTCATGCTTTAAAACGCGTTTTACTCGAAATGTAATTTTTAAAAATAATCAAACGGGGTCAGCGACTGCTAAAAAGTTTTGAACCTAATTAACTGAATTCTTTTCAGTATGTTCTGTATAATAGTAGAATTGTTTTAACCTTCAGATTTATCAATCACTGTTTTATTACAAAACTTACAGTCACTTATGTGAATATAATCACTATCTTTTTAAGCATTTTTATATATTAAACAAGATAAAATGCTCTAGTTTTTGTAAAAAAAGAAAATCTTTTATGCTGAAGTTCATTTCAAAATTGAATAATATAGCAACATATAAGATTGAAAATTTGTTCATAAACCTTTGATGCAGAATGTGCCACGTTTATGCTATTTTTTGTCAGATTTTACCTATTTTTTTCCAATTTTAGTAATAATTTCTTTCTCTTAATTTTAGCACATTTTTCTTAAAATGCACTAAACAAATATAAAAATAACAAAAAAATCCCCATATCTCCTTTTTTTTTAAAAAAAAAAAAGTTGTCGCAACCAGTCGGCTACCTTAAATAAAATGTTACTTTTATTTATACACTTAATTAGTTTTGTTCATTGAGATGGTTACCAAAGAAAGTTTCAATTTTCTTTCTATAAAAAATTTTCTAAAAAAAAATTGAATTTATACATGAACCTACTTATTTAAAAACTTTTTAGAGCCGCATTCCTCCCCCCCCCCTTCATTCCAACCCTTTTTTTAACACGCTTTTATAAGTTTCACTTGCATGTAACGGAATCTTGGAACTCGATTTTCACCAACTTAAAAAGGTGAGATTTATTCAAAATTTTGCACATTTGTCAAGGCCCGATGACAATAAAATAATTTCATAATTTTGTTCCATTGTTCTCATCAGAATCGTCAGGAATCATGATAATCAGATTTGGCGACAATTAAATATATCACTTCCAGATTTGGCAACTTATTGCACATACAATTTTCAGATTTGGTGATTAATTCCATATAACATTTCCAGATTTAGCGACTGATTCCGACTAAAAGAAAAAGGTTTAATCTTACAGCGAGTGTTTTTAATTAATACACTTGTGGTTTATAAAAATAAAACAAACAAAAAAAGTGTTCTGTATGTGAGAAAGTGGAGAGTGGGGGTGTGTTATCAATTTCTTTCTATAATATAAACATTTTTCTGAAAATTAAAATTTTAAAAAAATTGGCAGTTATAGAGACTGCCGATGGAGTGAGTGATTTTGGAGTTTATTGACGCAAGAGCCGATTTCGGCTATACTGCGCCAAACATTTGTTTTAATATCTGTGGTCTAGACGGGAAGAGAAAGAAAGAATGAATTGAATGAAAAGACAGAGGGTCGAAAATAGAGAAGGATCACTAGGGTACCCCAGGTACGTGTGAAGCCCGTGTTTACCAAAGACAGTAAACCCCGTGGGAAAAGGAAAAGATCACTAGGGCACCTCGGAATTGTGACACCCGTACTCATCTAAAGAAGGTGAGCCCCCTGGGGGGACTGCCGATGGAAGTGAAAACTTAGAACTTTTAGTATTAAAATTTAAAATTTCATAATGTTTGAATTAAATTATCAACATCAATCTGGTTTTCACATCTATTGACACTCCGAGCAACAACTAAATGCATGTTTATATGGTTTTTAATTATTCAAATATATTACGGGCTGTACAAAGTTCCTGACAAAATATAAATACAACTCAATTGAAATAACAATTAATATACAATCATATTATTTATGGATAGTATTTGTATTTACTTAAATTTCAATGTACTTTTTTTAACATTATTTTACTTGTTTGCATCATTGTCATCATTAATTTCAACAATACTTACTTTTTGTACTTTCAATTATTTCATTTTGTTCCAAAAAAGATACAATAGGCTTATGGTAACTAAAGTAAGAAAGGAAAAGGGGTTTCATTCAAATTTATCTAAGTATCGCGTAAAAACCGCATCAATCATCGTTTTATATTTTGTAGTACTGAGTTTTCGATCATTGGACATATTTAAATTCAGTGTTTCATTTAGAAATTCAATTAGTGGTAGATTTTTATCATCTGCAAATTTTATATTGAAGTCTCCACTTAAAATCATCGGTACATTATCATATTTTTCGCCAAATCTTTTTTTCGAGTATTTCAGAACCTTTTGTATAAATCATCAAATTTTCGAATAAAAATTGTTGTATCTGCCTCATAGATTTTCCGGGCGAAATATAAACGGCAACCATAGACATGTATTGCCCATTCTCATAATCGCCACGAGCAATACACATTACATTATATACACATTGAACTTTTCACTAAATCCATTCATCTTCACTTATAAGATATACATAGCACTATATGTCAGCTGTATAGCTACAGATATACTGCTATAAGCATGTCGGTGACGCGAACGCACGAGATTTCACCCATCCAAAAATTGTCTAAGGGGAACAGCACACTGCGCGTGCGCCAGTCAGAGCATGTCGGTGACGCGAACTCATAAGATTTTCCCCTACCAAAAAGTGCTTAGCGCCGCCAAAGAAGTTTTCACTTCAAAAAATAGGCTTGTGATGTGAAAAAAATAATTTATCTTTTAACTGCTAAGTATTTTTAATTTTTATAAGGCAATACGTTTAGAAGTGAAGATACGAATCAACATTATAGCAGTACATTTAACAGGTGAGAATACGATTGACACTTAATATTACCATGTTTTTGTTAACTCGCTTTCTTTAATGTCTGTCCGGGTGGAATTTTGTAATTGATTTTAAACTGTGCGACTTTCCGATGAGCTAGAGACTTGAAATTTGGACCATATCTCGGAAGTGGATGACAATGCATGAAAATGTGAAAAAAGGGGGAAAAACGAAAAGGAGGAATTTTATACTTTTTAGTCCGTTATAAAAACATGTGGTACATTAATTTTTTTTTAATTCAAACTTTTTTCTTACCACACATTTTATTTGACCTGTTCTTTTGAGACGGAATCTAATATAACGATACGGGACTCACCGAGGCCCCGTAAACAGAGATAAAAACACTTCAGACCCTTTAATTAAAATCCATTGAAGAGCAAGACTTATTCCAGCCGCCACGCAATTCTGGCTCCAAATATCAAACTTAAGGATAAATTCAACAATGAAAAAATGACAGTTTAAAAAACTAAAAAAACACGCTTTTATTGTAGATCGAACTAAAAAAAATTATAATTTTAAAAAACACGCTTTTATACTGAATCGAACTAGAAAGTTAAAAAAATAATTCTTAATATAAGAATAAAATGATGAACGAGAAAATGAATGTCATTGGGGTAAAAGAGTGGGTGCAATTTCGGAATTGAAATAAGTTAAAAACTATAACAATTGAGAAATATAAGAACACCCCACGCTTTTACCCCAATGACATTCATTTTCTCGTTCATCATTTTATTCTTATATTAAGAATTATTTTTTTACTTTAGTTCGATTCAGTATAAAAGCGTGTTTTTTTTAAAAATTATAATTTATTTTTCATTTTCACATAATTCCTTTATACTATGCATCATTTAATCCCTAACGGCCATTGAGTTCTTGGATGCTGCAAGTAGATAATTGATAGAAGGGCCTATTACTTCGGTAATAATCCATTATTTTGATAGGAAAATATTGCCATAGATAATATTAAAAGTAATAGTTTCAGTAACAAATACTGCACTTTCTGCCAGTAGTTTAAATATTTTATTACGCTTTAATGTCAAATCCCGTAAATAAAATGATTAAATCTTCAAATGTAAGTTGAGTTGATGCACCTGAGACATGCCGCGTACCTATAGATGGAACTTTTTGCGCGCTTAATGGATGGTTAAATTATACGAGAGGCTTAAATTTACCTAGTTGAAAGAAAAAAAAAACTTAAGATATGTTAAGGTAAAAGAATTTAAAGATATGATCACTGTTTGCTAATGTTACCCGAGGTAAAATCGGCGCGAGTATATTAAATTTCCAGATTTCTTTAATAAAGTTTTGGTGTAAACTATATTTGTGAACCCACAGTTCGACTACAAATGCTACCATGAACAAGCTAACATATAATCTTTGGCAACCATTGACCTTCAAGTTCTGATCCCTCTAGGTGCAAATTATTTCATAAATAACTATAGAGTAAATATATCATAAATTTGTTCTCCAAGAAAGCTAGTATTTCATATACGATACATACCAAAATGAAACAAAAAGATTACAATGTACAACACGTTGTAATATTTAATTGTTAAAAAACTTGCCAATACATGAAAAAGGTAAAACATTAAATACAATAGAAATCTCCATAATTAACGATAATAATCACAAAAATTGGTTAAAAATGAGCACAACTCTCAACAAATAGTCGTAATACCAGCAACACTAAATTTAGATCAAATAGCAATCAGTTAGCACAAATAAATATAAGAAAAATTTCATCCTTGGTTTCATAAAGCAAAATAAGATATTGTAAGTTTCAAAAGATTTGGCGTACAAGTTATAAGTAGTTTACCAAGCTGATTTTGTAGTTCCAGCCTGCAAAATTTCTATATTCACATTTTTAATGGCAAATGGAAAATATCGATTAAATTTCATAAAATGTGCAACAAAAATTTGACATCTAGCTAATTCAAGAAAGATGTTCTAAATTAGAATTTTCAGAAATTTCAGTGCACAAAGTTTCAAAACTCTTAATGTAAGAACCGATTTATTACAGATTAAATCCATTGAGCAACTGGTGAAAACATCAGTCATTTGAGTACATAAACACAACTTAAAGAATATCTAGATCAGCAATTTTGAATCAAACAATATCTGGAATTCTGCGCAAGCACAGGAATTCTGAAAGTATTAAATAATCCAAAGTGTTTTACCCTTTGTTTTCTAAAGATTAACACATGAAATTTTTTAAGAATTCACAAGAGAAAACTCACAATTTCATTTCAGTACTCCATAAATATGCACCCAAGAGCTAGAAATTTTCTAGTTTATGCACAAATAGAATTTTGATCAAATCTTAGCTTTAAAGAAATGTATGTATTTTTCTATTATAAATATGCATCGTTAAATAAGTTTTACATATTTGATGGGACGTCGCAGGTATAAGTAGATATAAATCAAGATTAATATAAACAGATAACATGATAAATTTCCAATTTTAAATATTACTTCGAGACTTTTGAAAAATATTTTAAATTTGATCTGTAAGCGGGAAAATTGATCTTCTGAAAAAGTAGCTGGGTTTTTTTCTGTTCGAAAGAAAAGGAAATATATTTTTCCCAATGCAATTATTCCACATTTAAGGCTTTTTAAATATCTGTATACACAGTCGCATCATAATTAGAATTTACTAGATATCAATTTATAGCACGTAAAGATTAAATACTGTTCATACACTTTTGAAGATTGAAGAAATTATAACCTTCCTCGCTTATAATGTTATAAGAAATTGAACACTGACAACTCATTTAAAGACAACGAACTCATCAACTATAGCATCTACACATTATTATTTAAATGAATCTATTATAGCATCTATCATGCGTCCGAATAAAGGGCGGCGGTTGGCGGTTTCAGATGCAAATTTTTTACATACGTATTGAATAAAATGTTGTTGATATTCGGGAGTACTACGGTGGTACAATGTACCAAAAAGCTTATAATTGAAGAAATCCGTGCTTGATTCCAAAATAACAATTCTTTCTAGTAGTCTAAAAAAGTCCTGTTCCGAAAAACTGTCCATCCAAATCCTTGCGTATGTATTAAACAAACCGAAAAAAGGAAAAATCAAAAAACTAAACATCACATTGACGAGATGTCCTTGTAGCACATCATTTCGTTCAAGGGCACTAAAACTTGAGAGTAAAAAGTAAAGGGAATCACTGTAATGTTCTTGATGTGGTATTGGAAGAAGACATGGCTCTTGCCGACGTCTTGTTTCTCTTTCAAAAAGCAAGTTTAGGTGAGATCTTGAGACACTCAGAAAGTCATCGTCTAGCAATTGTTCTCGGAAATATTGGATTGCTGACCTGCTCCCCTCTCTCAAAGCACATTGGTATCCTAATCTATGAGCTAAATTTCGCCACGAAACAAGATCAAAATCATCCTCAAAGTCTTGAAACACGAAGTTATCCAGTGAATCGGACATTATATTTGTCCAATAACTCTGCAGTTCTCTCTCACCGTATATCGGTTTATAACTCTTTTTTTGATCATCGCTTAAGCGAGAAAAAAGTCCGGGAATATATTCTTCTATGCAGTCATGGCAAGCCAAATGATATCTGAAGGCAACACTTAATCTGTTATCTAGAATAATCTTCCTACTTTGTCGGCATGTATCCAAAGTCCCATACGGAGTCCAGAAAGGCAATGAAAACTCTACTATTGCATATCGCCTTTCAGGAAGGTAATGTACAAATGTTCGCATTTTTATTATTTGCAAGCCTATTGGGAGGACCATAGATTCCAAGTCTCTTCCAACAGGAATAGACCGAACAATAATTTTTACTTCTTCTATTAACGTGTCCCACATAGATTCATCTCTAGAGTCCAGATACGCGCTAATTGCACGCTTGACATCAGGGCGATTAAATAACGTCGTAACAATTGTAAATCCAGTGGTAAATTTCAATGATGGGATTTCATTGAAATCCTCTATCAACTTCATTTTTGCAGATTTGAAAGTGACTAAAGGTTGAAACACTTCTTATTGTTGTTTTTATATCCTAGTAAACTTACGCAAAAATTTCGTAGAAATACTTCCCTTCCAGAAATAACTCAGCTAAACTCGAAAAGAGTTTAATTGGATGACTGACAAAGTGTATCCGCAATAAAAAAAATGCGATTTAAAGAGCCTTTTATATATTTCACAAAACATTATAGTTAAAATTACAGTGACATAATTTATTTGAATAATAAATAATGTATAAACCACTCTGGAAAGTCGCGATAGCCTAGTGGTAATGGTTACGGATTCGAGGCCAGTGTGTTGAGATTTAGAATCTTGGTGCCAATGAAGAATGAAAAACTCCTTGTATAGAGGGGCCTGATGTACGTTAAATCATTCGATCTTATAAAGTCCTCCAATAAGTGCGGTGCAATAGTTAGGAGTGTGAACTCCAGCTCCTCCTTGTCACTTGACCGAATCTCTGAGGCGCAAGGCCGTCACCCATAGCCCACATGTTACTTGTGTAACGTTAATATCTCTAACTCACGCACTCAAGGTAAGGTTTTTTACAACTTGTGAATCTACCTTGAATAAATCAAGGTAAAAGTGGATTATCGTTTGACCGTACAACTACGCAATATTATGGGATGATTTGAACACGCTCTAAATGCTACAAAATCTGTGACGTAGCTTCGGTCAAGGGAATAAATTCTGTTTTCCTGTTGAAGCAGTGCATATCAGCCTCTTTTCTTAAGCTTCTTACTCTCAAGAGTGTGTTCTCTCGAGAGTTGGTGTCACTGATGCCCAGCTTTGTAGAGGGAGCCAATACACATTAAAACTGTCGACGCTCGATGCCTTCGATTTAGTGAGGTGTGCAGAGGTAGTTTGGAGTGGAGGTCCTAGCGCTGGTTTCGTTCGCGTCATTGATATGAGGTTCAAAATTAAAATGTCCGTCGCACATAGCCCTTAGTTCGATTAATAGTGCAACATCCTAATAGCAACAAATGGCTCAAAAACTACAATTCAGACAACAATAGGAATTTAATTCCCAAGAAAAACGTCCGACAAAATTTCCTTCTAAAAGAGTTTATTTCAATTTTCACAGCTGAAGCTATAGCCATATGGACTGCATTACAAAATTGGGTTACAGAAGCAGAAGACTATGTTATCCAGACACAGACAGTTTATCAGTTTTAGAAAGTACCTAAAATATTAATAGAAAATCCAATACGATAATTTAAAATTTAAGTTCAACTTTGCAAGAGAGTTCATATAGTTCCATCCATCACTTTCATTTGGGTACCGGCTTATAAAGGAATAAAGATCAATGAAGACGTTAATAAATTAGCCAAGACCTCTCCAGATATTTGGAATATTATTCCTTGGATCAGCGGAAGATTTACATGCATATTTCAAAAAACAGCATAAGAATAAAAATGAAGAGGCATGGACAGGAAGTAGAACATATAAAAATTATAATTATATTTCACATCTTGAAAAGTGGAATAGACAGGCAGCAAACAATAGAAATTCAGAGGTTTTGATTAATAAGATGCGAGCAAAAAAACTACAACTGAACGATATTTATTTTCTTTTTAAACAAACAGATTCTCCATTGTGTTCGGAATGTCAGGTGTTAGAAACAAGTGAACATTTCATTTTAACTCGCAGCAAATACAAAGCGCAAAGAGAAATTTTGAAAACATTTATCTCCAACGACGGAGAATGGTCCTATCCAACAATAGCGAATTGTAAAACAATAGAGCATGTCCAAAAAGTAGAAGAATTCTTAATATCAACAAATATATTTTAAAATATCAACCAATAGTTTCTAAAATATCAACCAATAGTTTCTAAAATATCAACCAATAGTTTCTAAAATATCAACCAATAGTTTCTAAAATATCAACCAATAGTTTCTAAATTTACTATAATCATCAAATTTTGTCGGAGCATAAGGCGTTAGCCAAGCCTCCAACTATACAGTAATATCACTGTACTGAACTGAACTAGTGCAACATGGAAAAAAAAACCTCACAAGGGGTGGGCACGACTAATGAACTTCATTTGGGGACGAGACTTTGTGTAATAGTAGTACTCCTTTAGGGTGTACAACTTTCAGTGTAATTCCACCGAATGGGCCGAAATAGCCTTCGAAATTCCTGCTTAGCTTTTATACAATTACGTTGTAATTTCCGTTAGAGATGCTGTGGTGTAGGTGGAAGAGTACATTTTTACCACGCGATCGGCAAAAGTTCGAGTCGCATGATCGTGTTTTATTTAGAAAATTCATTTATAATTATTTTCACACTTAATTGAATTTATTTAAAAAATATTTATTAAATATTAAATAACACATTTTAGATAATTGTTTTGCACTTTAAAAATGGAAATAATTACTGTAATTATATAAATATTTATCTTATATTTTATAGCCATAATCATAAAAATAATATTTTTTATAAAAATTTATTGTTATAAATGTTACCGGCAAAGTATGAAATGACGGCATTCTATACAATGCCGGACGTTTTTAGGAAAAGTATGAAATATGAGATTTATTATATACTTTGTCTAAGCATTCGACAGAGTGCGTAAAGCTATTTAGGCAAAGTATGAAAAAAGGTCGTGGTAAGGATATTATATCAATGACTTACATTCCTAAAATTACAAATGTTATCCTGACAAAATAATGAGGCTGCTATTAAAAAAAATATTGCTAAATTGTGAATTTACTCGTATTAACATTCCTTCAGAAGTAACAAGTTGACAGAAACCAACTTATTTCTCACTCCTTATAAGTGCCAACATTTTGGCATTCAGAAGGGGAAAAAATCAATGTTTTGTGTACTACAATACCATTTTTTTAAAAAATAATTTTCTTTTTTTTCTGGCAAGTTTCACTTAGGTGGATCTACAGTTCAATATCATAGCATGTAACATTTTGCATTTAGTTGAAAGTTATTTCAAAATTCTATCACATCCCCAGAATCCTGAATTTAATTTTATTCTTGGCAAATTAAATTCCTTGAACAAGTTCACATCGTCAAACTGGGTGTCAAAATTACCGGCGGTAATTGGTATCGCCTACATGATGCCACACTAAAGAGAGATACCAGCCCCTGGGGAATGTACTAGGTCAGAAAATGGTGAACATAACAATCTGCAGCCTGATTGGGGGAAAAAATCCGTGACGTAATACTGTAAAGCAGTTCTTCCCAACAGTTTTCTCTTCCGGACCAGAAAACGTTTGATAATTTTACGGAGAGTGGGACGATGATTATCTACATTTTAAATTGTTCTGATTTTATAATTATTTGTATTTACACATACCTTCAGAGTGAAATTCAGTTGCACCAAAAATAATTATAAAATGATTTCACATAAAACATAAAGTAATTTCCATGGAAAGTCGCACAAACACGCGAAAAATGCACCCCATTAAATATAATGGAAAAAAATCAATTAATGCTCCCTGAGTGGCCTCATACCCTTTGGTACACGTACCAAGGGTTGGGGACCACTGTCTTTTGGTGCTGACGCCTTCTTTAACAGTTTAAATGAGTTTACTTTTATTTTCCGCAAACATCACATCATAGCTATTCAGCAACCAATAGTCGCTGGGTTTTCTATTTAGTAGTCATTTTAGCATTTTTTATATCAGTTATTAACTTCTAGTAAATAATTTCGGTTAAGAAAAAACCTTTTTTTTTCTTTGGAGCATCAACTCGAATTTTGTGAAACTAGCAGTTGAATAGTTGTTTCATGTCTATGGACCAAGGGTCGGGAAACTTTTAGCTGTTAAGTGTCAAACCAATCTACCAATATGATTCAACGAGCCACGCAGTAGAGCCTTTTTGAAACAATTCAAAAATTAACAAATTTGTTGAGTTTTGCAAAGTGCCACTGAGAATTGTACCGCGTGCCAGATGCGGCACGTGTGACATAGGTTGCCGACCCCTGCTTTAGACCATGTCTCCAACACTATAGCTTCCTCCTCCATTTTCAGGTAGCACAGGAAAAAAACAATGTTTTGTTGAACAAGTTTAAGTAAAATTGAGTATTTTGACATTTCCGAACAAACAGCAACGTATAACTAACAGATTCTGAACCTGAGACACGCGTTAAAAATTTTATACCTTGCCAATTGACAATATTCGAAATGAATCTGAGATGTATTTCATACTTTGAAGATTTCTCATTAGGCATTCTATAGAATGCCTAGGCAATGTGGAAAATTTGAATCATTTCATACATTGCCGGCTAGATTTAGGCATTGTATAGAATGCCTAGACATTCTATACAATGCCGGATTTCATACTTTGCCAATAACATAAATATTAAATGATGCTTTATATAAAAATTAGTTGCATATATTTTTAATAGTTTCATAATATGAAATACGATGTATTATAAATAAAAAATTATATATAATATATTAATAATATATAAAATATATTATTCTAATTATTTATAGAATTTTTTTTACAATTTATGCAATAAAAATAATATATATCTGATGCTATATATTATTTATTTAATCATTTTATGATTGTATAAAATATTTTATAAGTCTTTTTTAAATAAATTTATTTAATTGTAAAAATAATTAGATGAATTGAAAAAATAGAATTAAAAAAAAATAGATCGCGTGACTCGAACCTTTGGCAACCGCATGGTAAACAGGTACTCCACCATTTATGCCACTGCATCTCTGACGCAAGCTAAAACTTACTTGTAAATAAGCTGAACATCAATTTCGAAGACTATTGGCCTTGCGGTGGAATTGCATAGAGTGTTAAACACCCCAAAAAGACTACTACTATTACACAAAGTCTCATTTTCCAAATTAATTTCCTTAGTCAGGCCCTCCCATTTCAACCTCCCTCATAAACCCTTTTGGTAGCCAAGGGAGTGTCTACGAATTCGTGGATGGTGAGCCATGAGCTCTAGAATCATTGACGACTTGCTGTGTAAAGGGATTATTTTACGTGAAACCTATGACGACTCAAAGTTCTCGCAGTGTTGTGGTGTGACAATTCGTATAGGAGGAAACTCGACTCACTTGTCATTCTCGTCCCTTTTATGACGTTCATTATTACAAGGTCCGTCGCCAATAGCCCTCGTGTTGCTTCATAGTGTGACGTTCATAATCCCTAGCTCAAGCTTAAGCTACGTCATATTCTGGACACGATATTCGAATGCTCAAGTGGCTGGGTGTGTTTTCCTTGACCTTTAGTCTTTACATCTAGAAATCAGTTTTTGCGATTACCGAGTATAATTACAGTTGAACTCGGAACATTCGTGTAGAAAGGCTGATGCCCGTTAAATTTTTCGTGGCCCATATTTCATTTTTCGGGGTTGTGTGGAGTGAATAATTTGTGGCCTTGGTAGCCTAGTGGTTAAGGTAACGGATTTGTGCCAAGCATGTCATAAGTTCGATCCTGGTACCACTGAAGACCCGCCATGCAGAGGAGTCATTGCAAGTTATGTCTGTGGAGGCTCAAACGTCCTCCCATTGATGTTGTGTGTAAATTAGGGAAAAGGAGTATCAGCTAAAAGATGTCGTCCACTTCACTTGACCATGGTTCAAAATTATGAGGTACGTCGTCAAAAGCCTTCGTGTAGCTGAATAGTGATGTCTTATATTCGCTCACTTCTCACTCGGGGTTGTGTGGATATTTGGAGAGTGGAATTCCGGCCCAGGGTTACTTGATCTTGGTGCAAAATTACGTTCCGTCTCTAATATTTCTCGTATTTAATTAGATTTTGACGCTAAGCAAAATCAAGTCAACCTGATGTTTGTACTGTGATTTAACAGGTTTAGGTGGTATATTGTGTATTATAGTCACATTTTGTACTAACACGGACTTTATTAGTGATGGGCCTTGCAATTTTTAACCGTAGTGTAGTGACGAGGAAGACATTTTAGTGGAACTACATTCTCCAATCTCCCACACAGTCAAGTAGAATAACAAGAATATTAGTTCCACAAAAATATTCGATTTCTTTCCAAAAAAAAATAAATAAAAACTATAAAGTTGTAGCATTGTTGTTGTCGAGTGTGGTTTTTTTAAAAATTTTAAACAGTTAATATCATTTACAGGGAATAATATATTATTTTCTTTTCTTGAATATTAAGGAGCTCGGGTTGCCACACCGTTTATTACTAGCTCAGGTAATTTAAAATCTGCCATAGGATGAAAATTAAGGGACAGATTGAATGTTGCAATATAATCTTTGACACACACAGTCCTTTATTATTATTATGCAAGGTGTTGCCAACTTTAACCAACAAATTCAGACTGGAGATGTGTTAGCAGTCAGCATGGGGACGACAGATTACTATAGAACATGGGGTCGCAAACCACGTTTAGTTTGAGAAAATCGCCATAACAGTAGCTTTTTTTGCATCACGCATGGTGATGCACCTGCACATTTTTTCGATTGCGGAGTGTATGCTACATATCCAAGGAAGTAGATTCGAAGCGGTGTACTTGTTGCATATTTTCTATGCTTTTCGGACCTCAATTCTTTGGATTTCTCCTTCTGGGGCCACCTCAGATTGCTTGTGTATGTAACACCCCAGGGACAGCAGTGGTGGATCTTACTGTACGGATTATTGTAGCTTCAGATGATATCGCCAGCACACTGGATTTGCCCAAACGCGTCCGAGAACACTTTGTCTGGTTGGTGTCGGCAGCAGTATGGTCTATGTGACCGCATCTTTGAAAGATTCCTGTGATTTTCCCTTGTTGTTGCATTTATGATGTCGAACTGTTATATGCATCGTTTATATTATATAGACATGGTTTTCGTCTTATAAATGTATTTATTAACTCCTATTGACTATTTTCATTTTAATCGCTACATCATAGGTTCCCAACCTTTTTGAACTGGCACCCCCTTTTCTAGTGAATATTTCGATACCGCCCCTTTTCTAGTGAATATTTCGACACCCCGCCCCCTCCCACTCTAGAGAAATAAGAGTGCCTATAATGTAAGGGGAAAACGAGAGTTAAAAATTTAAAAATATCCTATTACCAAAAGAATATATTTTTTAATTTCATTTTTTTCTAAAGCCTCAATTTTTTACTTGCGAATCTGAAGTAGTTATTGCTACAAAATATGTTTAAATGTGTAATATTATATATTTTAGTCATAGGTAGGATAGTGTTGGAATTAAAACACTACTGAATTTCTTCTTTACTTAAAATAGTGGAATAAAAGTTTTTGCTTACCTGTTATAAAGAAAGGCAGGGGTTTTGATGATACGAAATAATTCATAATAAACTATTGCTTTCAAAATAAATATAAATTCGCAGTTTCAGCCTTTAAAGAATCCCGTGAATTCCTAATTAACATGCATTTATTTATGTTTCTTGGATAATATACGTAATGAAATGCAGTGGACGAAACATGTTTCCTACTGCTCACAGACAAAGACAACACGTGCACTACAGATATTAAGACGCACTATATCATTCGATTTAATGTAGGTCTGAATGTAATGCAATCTTTAAGTTTTTCATCCACTTCCTGAACAACCGAAATTCGCGAATTTCCGGATATGTGATAGAAATGATTTAAATACATCAAATTAACATAAGTAAACAGTATTAAAGTTTACTTTTGTTAGTACATAATCAGCGTGTTTTTTCAGTCTTTTGGGTTAATCTGCCCAAGCCCCTCCGTACCATTTCAGCGCCCCCTAATTTTCACTAAGTCTTTTACTAACCCCCTGAAAGCCTCAAACGCCCACGTTCAGAACCTATGCTCTACATCATCCTCTTCATAACTGTTTTTGTGAATTACTCTGACTAAATGGGGTTTGGAGACCCCATGTTCTATGCTGATTTGTCATCAACCCTCTGAAATTGTCGGTCAAATTCGCCGACACCCTGTATTTACTAAAGATATCTTAGTTCAGCATCTACAAATCGAAAAAGTGTTAGCCCTTAGGCAATTAATTGATTATTAACGTACTCTTTGAAGTTAAGAGTTATTTGGCAGAATGCTCAAGGTTACCACGTCCATTTAAGATGTAGTGTCGCCTTATTACACGAATGCTATATGACAATTGTTATTTTTGTAGCACGGCAGTGAGTGGAATGTCCAGGTGGGTCATTATTTTCTGCAAAGGTGACTGGGTATTCTTTCTCGCGCCCAGATTAAAACAGAAGATGAACCGATTCTAGAAATAGCTTTAATGTTACCCCTTTTTCTGATTGTTTGTCCCCCCCCCCAGATTTTTTTTGGCACAACGATTTATAGAAGAGACACTTCTATTGGTCGGTCATCCATTCTTTCGTTCCTTCGCACATGTTCACAGCGAAGTACTTGAATGAAGGAATGTCGGCTTGTTGTGAGGAAAAAAATACCATGGACTTTATTCCCAGTGTCAAAGTGACAGTTCGGTTGATAGATCCTAAGTATGGTTTATAACGTAAGGTGACGTAATTGATCTCAATTGTGACAAACCTTTGTCTTAAAGACAATAGAGTTGGGGCAATACAGCAGATGCTAGTGAAGACACAACACATTTGCGAATCAGAAATCATTGGCAGGCATTGAAAGAAGCCCTCTTTCGTTCCTTTGCACATGCTCACAGCGAAGTACTTGAATTAAGGCATGTCGGCTTGTTGTGAGGAAAAAATACCAAGGACTTTATTCCCAGTGTCAAAGTGACAGTTCGGTTGATAGATCCTAAGTATGGTTTATAACGTAAGGTGACGTAATTGATCTCAATTGTGACAAACCTTTGTCTTAAAGAACCAATAGAGTTGGGGCCAATACAGCAGATGCTAGTGAAGACACAACACATTTGCGAATAAGAAATCATTGGCAGGCATTGAAAGAAGCCCTCTCTTTCGTTCCTTTGCACATGTTCACAGCGAAGTACTTGAATTAAGGTATGTCGGCTTGTTGTGAGGAAAAAATACCAAGGACTTTATTCCCAGTGTCAAAGTGACAGTTCGGTTGATAGATCCTAAGTATGGTTTATAACGTAAGGTGACGTAATTGATCTCAATTGTGACAAACCTTTGTCTTAAAGAGCCAATAGAGTTGGGGCCAATACAGCAGATGCTAGTGAAGACACAACACATTTGCGAATCAGAAATCATTGGCAGGCATTGAAAGAAGCCCTCTCTTTCGTTCCTTTGCACATGTTCACAGCGAAGTACTTGAGTTAAGGAATTTCGGCTTGTTGTGAGGAAAAAAATACCAAGGATTTTATTCCCAGTGTCAAAGTGACCGGTCAGTTGATAGACCCTGAATATGGTTTACAACGTAAGGTGACGTAATTGATCTCAATTGTGACAAACCTTTGTCTTAAAGAACCAATAGAGTTGGGGCCAATACAGCAGATGTTGGTGAAGACATACAACACTCGCGAATCAGAAATCATTAGCAGGCATTGAAAGAAGCCCACATAAGGGGTGTTTAAAGTGTGGGACCGAGAGATGACAGATAGGATCAGGAGGTGAAGGAACTGCGAAGAGGTCTTCCAGAGGAAGTATGTGGGGGCAACCTCACAAGTGATTGATATCGGGAGATGCAAGCGAAAGAGGTTGTGGGACGCACCTGGGAAATGATCATCTGAAGATCAATGAACGTTGACCCGGAATTGAACTTTTCTCTAGTGAAGTCTGAGAAAACTTGAAGCGTTAATATAGAGCATCTGAGAAAACTTGAAGCGTTAATATAGAGTATCTGAGAAAACTGAAAGCATTAATATAGAGCAGTGGTCTTCAAACTTTTTTCAACTCACGGAACCCTTAGAACTAGGAGGTGTTTTCGTGGAACCCCTAGAACTAGGAGGTGTTTTCGTAGAACCCCTAGAACTAGGAGGTGTTTTTGTGGAACCCCTAGAACTGGAAGGTGTTTTCGTAGAACCCCTAGAACTAGAAAGTATTTCCGTAGAATCCTTAGAACTAGACAATAATTCCGTGGAAAAATATATCTTAAAATACTATTTAAAGCAGATCAACAATAGATCAATATAAAGGCAATCAAAATAAATTATAGTTTTAAAAAACTGAAAAAGACCTTTTTATAGTTAATCGAACTAAGTTGTAACTTAATCTTTTAGTCGCCAAATCTGGAATTAGTCGCCAGATGCGAGATTGTATCTGGAAATTAGAAATTGTTAATCCTGATGATCCTGATCAGGAAAATAGAACACAAATATTAAATAATTGTTTTGTCATCGGTCCTGGAAAGGTGAGCAAAATTTTCAATTAATCTGATCTTTTAAAAAAGATAAAAATCGAGTTCAAAGATCCCGTTGCATACACAAGTGAAGCTTATATAAGGGTGTTTAAAAATATTGCATTTTTTATTAAAATTTCTAATCTACTTTTAATACAATTTACTCATTAACAACATAAATCTGTGATCCAAGTGTCACCTACCCATGCATTATGTTTAGTAACTGGTACATGTGCTTGCATTTTGTGAGTGAATGAATATTTACGTCTCACTGTTCAGCTACACGAGGGCGTTTGGCGACGGAAATCGCAATTTTGAAACACGGTCCAGTGACGCGGACAACAAGTGAGCTGTTCATCCCCCACTCCTTACTACCACACCACAGCAATGGGAGGACGTTTGAGCTCTTGCAGCACGTCTCTACACGGCGGGTCTTCAGTGGTATTGGCTTGAACTCATGTCACGCCACTCACGAGTCCGTTACCTAAACCACTAGGATACCATAGCTACCACAAACTGGCGAAGACGAGATTTATTAAGAATATCTTCAATAGCATTACATATTCTAAATTTCATTTGTTTTTATACTTTGTTTTTCTAGCCACCATGTTGAGAAATATTTTTCCCTAATACATATTGTTCTGAAGGGCATTATAAAATGTTTGCAGCTGTGTGAGAAAGCATAAGTATTTCGCGTGAGAGAATTTACAACATAAAATTTAGGATCTGTTCTTGGGTAAATTTAGATTTTTAACAACAAATCTGTTGATATGTAGTTGGAGTTTTTCCACAAATACAAAAGGTAATGAGTTTATAAGAATTATTGGAGAAAGCTATATCAAATAGATCTACATTTAAATTTTTTGTTTAGAAAATGAAATATTTTGATATCTACTGAATTGGAAATTTAGTCTATTAGGGGATAATGGCCTTTGTCGCTTCATATTCCTCAAAACACTAACTGTAACTGTAACAAAAGGTGAATGCATTGTGCATACACATTTATCAGTTTATTTTTGATTTTTTTTTATTGTGACTCGTGGAGCCCCAGGGTTCCGTGGAACTCAGTTTGAAGACCAATGAAAAAGAGTTAAAGTCTTAAAAATTTATTTGTAAATAAAATGCCTTTTTGGCCAAAAGTGTGTGATTTCTCTCCCTACCGAGATGTTGGCGAGCTCGGCTTCGCTGGGAGCGCCAATATGCCAAAAAGGTTACTGTAAAATCCTCGCTAGTGGCAGTCCACTTGTTGTGTAAGAGAGAAGGTCGCTTTTTTTCCCCGTCCACAGCGGGCTCAACGTCCCCCATAATAAACATTAGATTAGAATCGCATCTGTTTGGTCATTCTTGAATTTTCGTTTCGCACACATCTCTATCCCTCATTCGCCACAACAGAAGTAAATTTGAAGATTCGTGATGTTACAAAGTGTTTATAGTTTCAAAACGCTTCTCCCCATACACAAGCAATCGACTATTTTGAACTAAAGATTTTTTCATAGAAGAATGTAAGCTTTAACAAAACTTATATATAATTAGAGGTGTGGGTGATTATTAACGTCGCATTTTAAATCAACACGAAGGCTATTGGTGACGGACTTTGTAATTTTGAGCCATTGTTAAGTGAAGAGAGTGACATCTGAGCTAGTCACCCCCCCCCCCTCCGAACGTCTACTCTACGCTCAAGGGAGGACTTTGACCTCGACAGTTTAATGGTACAACAGCATCTCAGGGTGCATTGTCTCGAACTCAAAAGTAGCCAGCCACGAGTCCAGAACTAGAGCCTCTTAGCAACAGCACCTCCCATTTATGTAGGAATTACAAAGTCTCAAAATGCAGGTAAGTATAATATTCAAAAAGGGAGGAGAAAAACCTAAATAGGAGAAAAAGAAATTCCATTTATTGCAGGCAAACATTAGATATATATCAAATATCTCAAGTATAAATGTATAGTTGTTAACCCCTTAACTTCCACCAGCGTATATATTCGTCTCGCTCAACCAATGCGTTGAGTGCCCCGGACGAATATATACGTCCTGCTTGAATCCGATTATTTTCTTTCCGCTACTGTCAGTAACATTTTTCCGAAGAGTATGGAACGCAATAAAATGACATTGAATGTGTGTTTGCCAAGGATTTACTTTTTTTTAGAGAAAAATGTGATTATTTGTGCCTTTTCTATTCTCCAAATACTCCACATACGTGCCCCTACGTAAGAAACATTTGAACTGGGATGAGAATCGCATAACTTTTAATCGGCAATTAAGGGAACAAAGACAAAATTATCAAAAACGACAGAAACAAAATACAGTAGAACCTGTTTTTGTGCAATCCTTTTTTATGCGATTTTATTTTTGTGCGGTCCTTTCTTATGCGATTTTATTTTTGTGTGATTTTTTCTGTGAATTCTTTTTTTATGCGGTATATGAATTTCAATGTGGCTTTGGCCCCACTGTTAATGCTTTCTATCAATGTGCCAGTGACGTAACGGAGAATATTAGACCCCCCCCCCTGCAAAGTCAGGTTTTGCCTTTAATATTGTATACGTTAGGTGAATACGTTCTTGGCGTCAGGCATGCCTTGGGCCTCTTATAGTCCCAGGGTGTAGGGGGTGTACGTTACGCCACTCCAATGTACATATATACACTTCTAGACGCTCTTTCAATTTGATATAAACAGTCTACGGACAAAGGACGTTCAGTTGGTTTCTCTCAAAGCGCCAACATCCCGCGTTTGATTGAAGACGAACCATTCAATGACAGTGACATTATCAATAATTTGATAGATTATGTAGACGGACAAGAAGAACCGGATTCTTGGAGAGCGGATAAAATATGTGCTGGGTTAGAGCTTTCCAACAAATTGGGGAAGCATTTTCTTAAAATAGATACCAATTCCGAGGGAGTATGAAATTTCAAAAACAGCTTCGATCACGCATATCTGGTTATCGTGACATTTACAAGCAACTGACCAACTGACCTTTGTTACAAAAACTTATCTTTTACTTTATGGTGCCAAAAAATAAAACAATTAAAATTGTACCTGCAAGTGACGAAAGCGATTTTGAACTAATTACGATGGGTAGCAGTGAATTATGTTTGTGAATTTTGAGAACTTCTCCAAGTATACAATGCGAAACTAAATGTTTTTAAAATGTTTTCATGTGAAATTTAATTATTTATTTTATCATGGAAGTACTTTCTCATAAATTTCGGAAATGATGGGTGAATTTTCTATGTGCGACTTTTTTATACGGTCCCTCTCCACCACATAAGATTTTTTCCTGTAATAGTTCGACAAATTTGTTTGTTATATGTTCGAATTTTTAAAAAAATTTGAATATTTTTTGTGTGGATTTTGCGGTCCCTATCTGCAACACGAAAACAGGTTCACTCAAAAACTACACAAAAAATAATAACTAAGATTGATAATTTTTCTGAAACAGTGGGGGACTTTATGATTTTTGAAATATAAATGACTTAAAATGACTAAAAAATTTAAAAAATTGAACATTTTATAAAAATTTGAAATTTCTTAAAAGTGTAAAATAGTGGTTGGTCAAACTGATTACTTACTTTTAGAATCAACTTAATAATATAACATGAATATAAATCAAAATTAATTTTTACTCTTTCACTGTCTCTAAAAATGTTGTTTTAAAAAAGGGTACTGTAGTTTTAAGTGGCATTATGAATCGAATAACAATAGTTTTGGCATGCGTTGCGTAATAAACCTATTATACTGCTCAAAATGCTTGATAGTTTTGATTTTTTGATGAAAAAATGACCCGTCACTCACATTCAACAGTTGGGGCACTTCTACTGAAAAGCCCATCCCGCACATAAGGTTGAACTACATCACATGGAAAAAAATCACTTTTTAACTATGTTTGAAGAAACTTTCGCATAAAAATCAACAATGAAAAGTTCAATGAATTTTTCTTCTCTTGAGATTTCGGTTTCCCCTTCTTCAAGTATATTCAGTACAAATTTGAAATAATTCTGAGTAGCGGTACATATTTCATAACATTTTGGATGTGGAACTTCCCCCTGCAAATACATGTGTGTGTACGACGTAGCGTCGTCGCAAAGGTGGCCGTTTGCTACCCCTCTTTTAAATTTTAAATTCCAGAGGCGAACACAATCGCCAACTGTATTTTTTCTTTCAAGGGGAGCTATAGATTCTTCACTCACGCTCTGAGGCGAAACAGTTGTCTCTTAGATGGTTTTGCTGCTCTTCTGTTTATTTTTGACGCCTCAAGTCGGGCCAAATAGCATTTTCTTCACAGCGAACTATAGAATTGTCACACCTGTTTTCATGGCTCTTCGTTCTTTTGTTTCCTGTAACATGTGGTCGTACTACATGTATAGAAATGAGTATCTCCTTTTGTAAGGAAGAAATGCCAGTATGGTGTTCTCAGTGTCGAGTGACAGGTACATTTATTGACTCTTCATATGATTTACGATGTCCACCGATCAGAGGATCTCAATCCAAACAGACTTTTTTTCTTAGAAGAATCAATGATAGTTGGAACCAAGACAAATGGTGCCTAGTGTAGACCTGTGTTCCGACCAATCAGAAATTGCAAGTTCAGGTAGTTTAAAAAGAAGAATCGAAAAGTGACTGGGGACTGGATTTATAGCGAAAAGGCTGCAGGCAGCCGAATCCATGACAGCTAGATGATGATGATGAATGCCCAGAGGAACCGAGCTCACCCGAAGAGGGTTTAGAGCTACAACCGATCCCTCGGGAAACAACCACCCTCACATCCAAATTTTATTGTAAAAAAAAATAATAAAAAAAAAAAATCAAAGTTTACATTTTAAACAATTCCAACTTTTTTACAAATCAGCGATCCATCAAAAGAAGAAAATGCAAACGTCTGTAAGGCAGCAGGAATATCAGTGACAGGAGGAGCGATAGGAACTTGGCCATTGAAGAAAAAGGCTGCGGTGCAGCCGGACCCTGTACGGCAACTTACCAGAAATTTAACTTTATTATTTTGGTGGAGAGTCTTCATTACAATATCAAGCTGCAGACTCTTATAAATGAACCTGACAATCAACGATACCCATTATGTGATGTGCAAAAATGTATCCTATAGCTCCAATAAAACGTGTGTAGATAGCGCTTTAACTAATTGTTGCTACCCAGAATTAAGTAAGTTTGGGGTCACGACATTATACTGGGCTGCAGAGAAAGAAATACAGATGTTTATTACAGATAATTGTCTTACAGATCAAGAAAGATCTTTATATTAATTAATGGTATTTAAATTTAAAATAGAGCAGATTGCATACATTGCAGTTATTTTTGCTATAACATATGGGACATTATTTAGGATTTAAATGAAATGGATGATTTCTTTAAACCAAATCTGTTCATGTTTTTTTTATTTTAGACATCACTAAAAATATTCAGTCTACACAGAACCTACAATTGATTCAGTTTTTCTCAAGTACTGTTCCACATAACTTAAGGAACATATAGCTATCACTTAAAATACAAACTAAAACTATATTTACGAATAGCCTATAATCCCTTTAAAAAAAAGAACGTTTGACGCAAAGAGAAATGATTTTTGTTCCCTTTGGCTGTTTATAGCAGAACACATCTCTCTTTCTCATCCATCTCAAGAAATGAGTATTTGCAAATAGCCGCTTGTCTGACAGCGGATGCAGATCTTTTTTGCGATACTTTAACAGCTGATATTGCAGTCGACAATCATATAGAGATGACAGCTACTACGATCCATCATCAGAGGAAGGACATTGTATTGATCGTTTTCCATATCGGGAGAAGGCATATTCTTTTATGGTTTTTGATGATTTCCTCAAATAAACCTTCGAAGACACATTTGGCTAAGCGTTGTACTTAAATGATATTTAACAATTTCGTTCATTACTGGGATTTAAGATACAGTGAAAATCGTTAAACATGATACTGAGGGGAGCTTAAATATTTTGTCTTGTTAAAAGGATTTCGGTTAAAGGATATTGTATGTGTGGAAAAATATATATTCAGCATAATCAAGTTTATTAGAGTACATTTTCTGGTGTTGCACCTTCTCACAAATTTTCAATTTACCTAAAACACATCTCGTGGACTCGTTAAATTTTGTAGGAAGATTTCTTTTCATTAAAAAACGCGCACAAATGAAAAGGCATTTGCTTTCCAAATATTTTCAATTGAAACACTTTTTTCTTGTGCATATTATTGCAGATTATGAAGATTAAAATTTTCAGACTAAAACACAAATCCGAAATATTTTCTGTACACGGAGTAGGAAAACGGGGAATCCCCGCATGTTGAACATTGTTCTTGTTGTAATCCTGTCAGGGCGTGGCAAGTAATTTCTTTCCCGCGTAGAACTAACCATCCTGGCGACTATTGAAATAGACGTGGCCGTTGAAAGGTATTCTTTATATGATTACTATTTATTACGATTGATGTTTGCTTTGGCTGAAATTGACGACAGTCCTGTGATTATTCAAATCTGTTTATTCCACATCTTGAGCACATATAAACATGTTAAACATAAAGCATGAAATGGAAAACACAGAACAAAGAAAACGAATGCACAATGAGCTGCAGCCGGCTACATGTTTACGCAGACAAAATACAGAAGCGAAAGAGAGTTGGTCTCCAGGAATCTCGGTATTTATAGGCTTCTCAAATCACATGATCTGAGTGGGTGGATAGGTGTAGTTTAAAATACTCTCGTTAGGCGGCGGGTTAACTTATTACTAAAACATTGGACCTGAAGGGATGGACCATTGTCAATTAAAAGATATTTAAAAGGATTATATTAGTGGGAATTATTTTATATATATATATATATATATATATATATATATTATATATATAAATATATATATGTATATATATATATATATATATATAAATATATATATATATATATATATACGCACGTATTTAGCAATATTCAATGAAACAAAAAAATTCACCAGACAATTCTGAATTATTTTACAAAATTGAGCAACACTTAAATCTATACCTCAACCTCTTTTTCTGCTGGGCCGCATACATACATCAGCTATTTCACGTGGGCTACATATATGTGTTAGCTATTTCACGTGGGCCGTAACATGAGGATAAAGGGGGAGGGAAGAAATGCTTTAAGACTAAGATAACATGAGAAATATATATATATATATATATATATATATATATATATATTTTAATTATTATTTTTTTATATTTTTAATTTTTACCACTAACACTAAAAAGGATCACAAACATTTAAGAAACGCTCCTCTACACTATTCCTGCATCAGTAAACAGTTTCGTATGATTGTCAATAATATAACAAACGTCATAGGATGTCTTTGCTACCACTGTGACATTACCTTTGACTAAGCAAGTGTTCTTCAAACTTTCAATACTTGCGACCCAATATTCAGTCATAATTTTCATCGCGCCTCCTCCTTAAAATAACAAACTATTGAATTAAATAATGCTATCCTTAGACTCTAAAGCTACAATACGATTTAACCCTTAAGTGCCATCGGCGTGTATAAATGTCTCGCTCAGCCAAAGTGTTAATTGCCTCTGACGTATATATACGTCTTTCAGAAGTACGACCTTTTCTGTGCACTGATATTCATAAAATTATTCCGAAGATTTTGTAATGCAATAAAAGGTTCCTTGACAGCGCTTGGAAAGGATTTACTTATTGCAGAGGATTCGCTTTTATTTATTCCTTTTGTCGCCCCTCCCCTCCATAAATCACATACGAGCATCTACGAGGAAAACGGTGACATTGAGGAATGAATCGCGTTATTTTCAATCGGCAGTTAAATGATTAATTATAAACTGTTCAAATTATCAAGATAAGTGTTAGTTTTTGCAAATAATTTAATATATGACAAGCCCATGGGGTCAATAGTAGTTATTAAACTTGTTCTTAACTTAGTATTGTTAAACTAATTATAAAATACACTGTGCAGTACTGATACATTTATAAGTGTATGATATCAGTGTAAATGTGTATTTTATATTTTATTATATCGAAATGCATTTTGCTTGTTTACTTTCAGAAAAATTTTTAATAATATTTTGTTTTCAAATTTTCAATATGCTCGTGACCCCTCGTAGACTTATCACACCCCCTGGGGGCGGCGCACCCCGCACTTTGAGAAACGCTGGACTAAAAAATTTGTTGCTATTGCAAACATTATTTAAGAAAGCCTATTTATATCCCCTCTTGAAAGAGATCTTTGAGCAAAAGTGTGATTAAATGATTCCTGTTTATTGGTATTTTTTAAAATACACACAGCGTGATAAATTTAGCAATTACTGATCTATCTTTGTTTTTTACGATAAAATAGTCACCCTCCCAAGTAACCGTTAAAATCACTTCATGAAAATTAAGTAAATTTTATTCAATGCACTATTTTAATAAGTGTATTCCAATAAAATGCTTTGACATTGATTTCAAGTCATTCTTAAGCCATCTAAGTAATTTTCCTTTTAGCAATATACTCAATTTTCATGATTTGTTCATTGATTTCTTATTGTTTTTTGAGCAATTCTTTGCGACATCTATGAGCAAGCAAGCTTTATTTGAAGAAAGGATAAGACTTGATTGAAATCCAATAACATCCGAATCTCGGAACAATGATTGATCTAATTTTTTCTTCCTTTTATAGAGTTGGTTTCGGAAGTTATTGAGAATTTCCTTTTTGCCTCATAATCTACACAACCGCATTTAATCTTTCTCAGTATCAAATTTTTATATTCTTTATTTACCTATTATTAAAGTATATTTATTTAATTCTCTAGTGTCAGTCTTCAAATTCCTTAAAAAATCTATAATGCCGAAGTAGTTTAATATGATAATTATTGATTGAATTATTTATTGATTTGTAGAATTATCTCTTAGTTTTACCAAGTTTCTTATGAAAAACTTTAATTTGAAGGGTATACCCACTTTTTTTATTATATAAGAATATATCCTTTTTCAAATATGTTGAATCAAACATAATTATAGTGATACCAGAATATGTTTAATATGATTAATGATTACTTCATACGTGAAAATAATTTCTATTTGTGCGTAGTAATTCAAAGAAAGTAATCTATTTCATTTTTTAAATGCATGGAGATTCAGAAGTTTTTGAAAATTTTTTACAGACTATAGTTTTGAATATTACCTCATAATTTGATTTTTATAATACGCAATTTTTTTTTACATAAGTCAGGGGACGATTACAAGTAGCAGAGATGTTGATTATTATTGACATTTTGTGTTTCAAAGCTAAAGATTGAAGTATTCTGTCTATGTTATTTAAAATTGATAGAAGCGTAAAACAAGCATCTCAACAAGTACTAAAATAAAGTTATAGATGGCAATTTATTTTATCAAGTATCCTTTCAATCATTGTTGCATTTTTTTTGTTTTGAAAATACATTCATACAATGCTACATTGCGTTTATCAAAAACTATTAAAGTTATAAAACTCTTAACTCTATAAAATTCGTGTTGTACCGAGCAAAAAGTGTGCTGTCACCTTATTGGGTCTTAAAAGCTTACGCTAACAACAGGCGTAAAATTCTAGCCCTTAGCCATGATGAATTTTGTGGACCTTGATCTGATGTTACTGTTGATCAGGATGCATAAGCAACACACATACAACACACGCTATAAAATATCTGAAATAAATTTATTTTAAAAGATACCTTACAATATACGAAAGGTTGATCAATTCTTCAAAAAAGAAATACTTCACAATTTTGTGTGACAAAACAAATTGACAAGGAAACATTATATATTTGAGTTCTAAAAAGGTATGAGCTAACCCCCTCCCCCCAAACTTCAGTATATTGACGGCATCGAATTTCTATGCTACCAATTAAATTGAAAGACACCGAAATGGCCAGCAGAAATCAGACATAGCTTACATTACGTCCGGAATTAGGCCTGATAGTCTTGGTCTTTTAGTGCTGTCCCGAGCAATGTCCTGGATTGTGAAAATGTCCAGGTTGCTTCGAATTATGTGAATCATGATAATGCATTTCTTAATTATTGATTTATATGTTTGATATCAAATTTTTAAACATTTCCTTACGGTAGCGTTTCTCAAACTATAGGGCACGCCTTTTCAGAAGACATAACATAATAAAGCCCCTGACCACTCCCAGGGTGTTCTCCCTCAAAATTGGGGTGCAGCTGAGAAAAATCGTACTGTCACCAGCATGGTGCTCAAAGCTAAGGCTAACGACAGGCGTAAAAATGTAGCCCTTAGCCGCGATGAATTTCGTGGAATTTGATTTGATGTTACTGTCGATCAGGTGGCATAAGCAACAACAACACTAGATACTGTGGAATATTTTGTTGTTCATTAACCCATTCAGGATCATGACCACATACAGATGATCACACGTTTCTCCCTCCAGGTCCTATGGTATCATATAAATGATTGCGTTGTACCTTCTTTGAGACCCATAATCACACCAATGTAATCAGAGTTTGAAACTTTTTTATAATAATTTTACAAGACACTAGTTAACGGTTTAAGTCCGCTTTATTTTTGAACAATGTTTATAACAAAACTATGAATATCAATATGTGCTTTTGGCTCTGAGTTTTTATATTAGTACCGGGATATTTATGGATTTAAATAACTATACATGTTTTGGTTTATCGAGAGAATCAGATATTTAAGGGTTTGTGATTTATTGCGCTCTGGATTTATGTATATATTTTGAATAAGTTGGAAAAAGAAGGAAAGTTTATTAGTTTATTGGGCATCAGAGAGATTCATAATAATAGTTTCAAAATTTAGTTATTTTGCGCTCGTATTTACATCAGCAATTTCAATACTCAAAAGACATTTAAAAAGCAGATTTTTTCATAGAACAAACGCGATGACTAATATTTTACGAAAAAAAATCTTTCTTCTTACTGTGACTCATTTTTAAATAAGAACAAACGATTCTTTTTCGGTGCTATCACATGAAGAATTGCCACAACCATAAGAACAGAAAACAATACTAAAGTGATACTAAGAAAGCAAAAAGCATTATAGTTATTAATTGAAAATAAAAAAAAACGGTATATTAGCTGTTATTAAAAAGATTTTTATCAGTTAGAAAAGCAACAAGTTTATGTAAGAGTAAATTTATCGTTTGATATTTGCCAGATAGTATTTTGGAAGTTTGCGTCCATTTTATTTTAATCATCATGGCGAAAAGAGTGAAAAGAGTACTTTTTATTAAAAGGAAAATATTTTCTTTAAAATTCGCAATGTTTTTTTTTAATAGAGCGAAAATGTTTGTACTGTATATTCAGATATAATTAATTACAGTAAAATATAAATTTTAGCGAATTTGATTGCATTTAATTTTTACATGAATTTTTTAATGAAATTAGGCTTAGCGCGAAAATTCGCCCGGTCCCGTGCATGTGTTTACTCTAGGAACGCGTGGGCCTCGGGAAATGCTTCTTTCTTCTTTCGTCGATCCTGAAGTGGTTAAGGAAAGCCTGATTTAGAGACTTCTGGAAAAAACCTAAACATGAGATTTCTGTTAATGTTTTTTCCGCATTAAACATAAGATATTTTTTTTAAACCGACGATGGGAGTTAAGATACCATTGAATTAAAATGTGCTGCCCAAAAAGTTATACTTGCATTCCACACTATTCGGCATGAAATCTGTTTCAAAATATTAGATTATGCATCTAAACTGGTTAAATGTTATGTGAACCAAATCCAAGGTGTGCCTCATTAGCTTTATTTTGCTTTTACATTTAAAAATGTATTGTTTTTTTTAGAAAACGTTAACCCGGGAGTGGTCGCACGGGGCATGGATTCACCCCAGGCTTACGAAAACTTTAATTCTGGGAAAACTGTTTATTTATTACTAATGACCTTGTCAGTATCCTATATGACAGTCTGCTTGGGAACGAAAATGTATTTGTCTCATATCTACCTTTTTTGGGGAGTGGCAAACGTTTTCTTACAACCTTAAGGTACTTGGGGTGAAAGATTTCCCGCGCAATCACTTTTGCTACAAAATATTTTCTATGAGCATGCTATATTTTCCCCCTGTGAACGACTTAGTGGTTTTGATTGCTGTGTTCTACGACTCATTATGATTTTTAAATATTAATAAGGAAAACATAAGATGTAAATGTGAGCTAAATATAAAGAGAAAAAATGGACATCTGCGTGATCACTATGGAATGAAATTGAAACTGATCTATCAAAGAAAGAATCTGATGAAATAACGGTTATTAACTATGATAGTGAAAATAAACTTGAGAAAAGCGATGGGCAGGAAACTTTTCAGTTTTGAAAGTAATGTTTTCAAAAACTACCTAAAAACTCCATCATAAAAACATGAAGCTACGAGTATACCAAAACACATACACTGCACTCTGTCAAAAAGAAGCAAACAAGAAAAAGTTCAATATCCTTTTTCTCTATCATCAAATGGCAATAAAGCTACAAAAACTTGAATAAAATATGATAGTTTTGCCTATAAATATCATTCATGCGATATTAGGGAAAACATTTTTGTGGAGCCATTATTAAAGTCACACACATTTTTTTTGAAACTTTTTTGTTCAATGTGATTGGATTTTTTCTCAAATTATCAAAGAAAGATTGAAAAGTCCTTAAATTTAGGTAAATATTCTTTCTCTTCATTAAACTATTCAGTGGAGTTACGATTTTTATGTGTACAGTAAAAAATAATTATACAAATTGATTGGGGTGACTCAGTCACTCCGTATAAATGTTAGTATGGAGTGCGTGCCTTCTCTCGGGTTAGTTACATATAAGCAACAATCGATAGCTCACACAGAAGTAAAGTAGGACTTGTTCCGATTGCTGTAAGGAATTTTAATCTGGAGAAAATAATTCAAGTTCAGCATTTAACTTTTTTATGATAAAATATCTGTTTCAACTGTCTAATCTTTTACTTAATATATTTTGCAGCTTGTGAAGAAACACAGATTTGAAGGAAAGCTGATTTGTTATGCTACTGGTGGTGTGAAGAACAAGGAGAATCAAATATTGCGCAGAAAAGGTTATAATTATTTAGATGTAGACCTATATTTAGAGAACTGGCTGTTTAGTCCATATTGTAAGCTTTTCAATACAAACAGAATGTAATTCTCTTCATCTACATATAGAAATTATAATTTTTTTCACTTGCATACACTAAGATTGACTAAATTTTAAATTCTGCGAATTTGAGGAAGCAAATTAAAAAATGTTAACTCACTATAGCATAAGGTTTCTTGGATTGTCAACTGCAGTAGAAAGTTTTTTTTTATTTCTATAGATCTAATATGCTATACTTCTTGTTTTGTTAAAAAAGGCTTAAAATTATTATTTGAATTTTTTTTGAAAATCTAGGAAGTGAAATATTTTTGAAATTTTTGTATATGTAGTTCTAAAAATATTTTGTAATATAACTTAAAAATGGAAAGCTAATTCTATCGTAGCAGCAGGAATTAAACATTTAAGACATATTCTAAATCAATTCATCAAATTCAGAACAGAAAAACAGCCAATTTGATTTCATCTTTTATTAAATAATTGTTATATCTTTTTATAATAAATAATTATATTCTTGGAACAAAAGTTCTTTTCAAGCGTAGACAATTTTTAAAATTCTAATATCCAATACTTAGAATTGGGTAGAACCAGTTCTGGTAAAGTTAATAAATTTCTGTCGATAAATTTATGAACTGAAAATGTCTGGTCTGACTTAGAACAAAATGCATAAATTGTCAACTAAATTGTAAAATATCCCATAATTATTTATGACCTACTCACTGAACGTACGTCATACCACCAGATTATGCAAAAACAACGGGTGTGTTATGGTTCAAGCTCGGAAAAGAAACTGATATTTCATGTTGCAATATTTCTAAAAGGTTAAGTTTGCGCTGTCTTTACCGCACAATAACATTTACTTTAGTTACGATAATTTCTTTTCAATTATGAGGAAATTCTGGTCCGTAGATAGAATACATTCAGCATTAACTGTTTATGTCTGCTAGAAGTTAACAATTCAGAACTTCCTTGTTGTGAATTCTATAACGTAATTAGAACAAACAAGTTACGATTTCATCGCTTCTGTAACTGGTCTTTCAAGGTTGTTGAAATGGGTGTATTTTATGCATTTCTCACTTCAGATCAGTAAAACCTCTGGATCACTCTTGAATGTGTACTTGAACTCATCTGTGAAGAATACAGAAGGCTACTGCTGTCTGATTAAAGAAACGTGTTTCCTTGATCAACATAAAGGAGTATGTATATATCTGTTTAAGTTCAAAAGAACACATACAAGTGGTCGTCTTGCATACCGACCTGTATTATGAAGACGTCTTCGCACAGCAACAGCGTAGATTCTCATTCCTGATGCGACAAAATTATATTCAATTAAATCAGGTTCAACAATTTTCTGCTCTTTGGGCATGAGCTGTAAATAGGTCCTTCACACATGTTGCAACTCGTGGTGCATTTGTGGTAAATGTCTTCTCTATAGGTAGATTCATAATCTTATATTCAAACTGATTTTATAATCACTGAACCATTGCAGTATCAGATTGTGATAGCTCATTTACTTCCAACCAACCAGCCAACATTTCAACGAATCATATAAATACCTTTCTTAAACACTGAAATATTCTCCTGAATATTTTGAATAAAATTATCTACAACTATTGAAGAACAACAATTATGCACAGCACGTACACACGAAGTTTCAAAAGATTCATTTTTACTTACCGTCTCTCATTTCGATATGAAGGTACATTTCTGTAAAATAAAAATAACGGCTATCATTTTTCCGCATAAGTTTTCTTTAAGTTCAGTGCTGCATTTTATATAAACTATGATTTCATTTTTTTCATGGTTTTCCCCCCGAAATCACGTGATGCAATTAAACTTTTTTCGAGGTCTAGGTATTTTAGTTAGTTCTATAATGTTTTACTAAAAAATTTTTATAAATAAACAGGAATTTAAATTTATTGAAAATATATTACATTGAAAATAAATTTTAATAAAATTTGTGAGTATTATTTTTCTTAGTTGATTCTTTCAGAAATTTGTACTTATTTCTTAACTTTTGCTCTTTGAATTAATCTATGAGCAAGTGTGCCCTAGAGGCTGAATAAAAGCTATCCTAACGGCATATATTTTACGAAAGATTCAACGCCGTAGAGTATGTAGTTAAAAAATTACAGTAGAATTATGATTCTTATTATGTGTAGGGTATATTTAATATCCTAAAGAATATTTATGATCGTAATCAAATTAGTAAGTTAATGCCAAAAAATATTAAATAATTTTAATTTATAAAGTTCCTTTCATTTCTTCAAAATCCTTCACATACCTACATTGATTATATGGATAATCAATGAATGTTAATTTTTTTATGCTTTGCTTTCAAAACATTACTTACTCTGAGTTTTAATTATAAAAGGGTTTTTTTATAAGTGTAATTACAAATAAACATCTTCTTTTTTACTATTAACTTCAACTCAGATGATTACCTATATTTTTTCTGAAAAAGTCACAGTAAAATAAACGATAAAACAGTAATGAGAAAAAGAAACTTGGATACCTTCAAGTCCGGAAATCAGGAATAATTTCAGATTACCTTCAGGGTATTTGTACTTTTTTACGCTCAATTACATACGTTCGACTTTTGCGATCTTCTCCACAAGCATAAATATTTATATTTATTCAAGCCTAACTGCGACGAGTGGAACTGAAAAAAATCGTCGACTAAAGTCGGAAAAGAAAAATCTGTGAAACTTTCTGAAATGAAACTACAACTTGAAGAAAAAAAATAATTCTGGCATCAATCCAAACTTGTGAGCTATTGATTCACTCTTAACCTGACTTCTGTTGCGGACATAGTTTCTGATGTTTTGTGGAAACGTTGTTTATCGTTGGAATTGGTTGTTTTGTCTGCTAAAAGTATTTCTTCTTGTGATTTCTACGTATTTAAAGTAATAGATTAGTTTGATGAATTTTCTTTGTTTATTCCGAAAGGGTATAATTTGATTTCTAGTGTAGGTGTGAATGATTGTAAATAAATAATTATTTATTAATTATATTTTTCTTAAAAGTATTGAGATAAACAATTAATTTTTATAAGATGGACAATTTAGTATATTTCATTTATCTACTATTTTTTTCTTTAAGTTTACATTTGTAATAAATGAAACAATTGGATGAATTTAAATTTCTGATGAAAACACTCGAAGCCAATGGATAAGAAGTTTTTTGAAGATTTGAAAAATTTAAATGCGTTTTCAAGAGTTTGAATTTTTAAATAATTTTCTAAGCAATGCGTTATTTTTAAAGCACAATACACATTAAAAAAGGCAATTAAACGAATCAATAAGTATACTTCAGTAGTCTGGTCCTATTAATATATATATAAAGGACAAAAGCAACTTACTTAGTCATCACGATATTTTCCAAGGTGTTAAGCGTACAGACTTAAAATTTAGTAGACGGGTTCCTTTCCTGTTGTAGAGATCCACTAACAAAGGCTTTTGTGAAAATCAACCCCCAAGGGGGATTGCGAGAAGGATAAATGACAATTGTAGAAAAATATTCCCATTTTTGAACTATTACACCTATAATTGAGAAATTTGGTAGGCTTGCTCCTTTATAGATTAGAGATCCTCTACAAAAACGTTTTTGTATAAATAGACCCCTGAGAAGGGTTTCGAGGGGTTAAGGGGTCGTTATAGATAAACATTATCTTTATGAACCATTTTAGACCTATATGTTTGAAATTTATCAGGCGTGTTCCTTTCATGGAGTAGAGATCTGCTAAGAATGGGTTTGTGTGTGTGGTGAAAATCGACCCCCAAGGGGTTTTATGCGGGTGTTTTACAAAAAAAAATCCCTTTTTTCAACTACCTAACTACAACCAAGAAATTAGAAAACATGTTACTTTTCCTGTGTAAAAATCAGCTAAGAATGGCGTTTTCAGAAGTCGACCCATAAGGGTGTTATGGGATAAAATACAGGATTATGGGCCAAAGGGTTTTATGGGATGTTACAGATAAAACAATCATTCTTCAGCTATTAGAACTACAGACTTAAAATGTATCAAATATATTTTTTGTAAAGCAAAAATAAGCTGAAAGGCTTTTTTTTTTGGTTTAAGGTTGCAATTCACTTAAAATTAACCCAATAAAAACTTATTTATCCTTCAATCTCTATAGCAGTGGTCTTCAAACTGTGTTTCACGGAACCCTGGGGTTCCACAAGGCATACCCAAGGGTTCCACGAATCACAATAAGAAAATTAAAAAGAAATAAAAACTTATGCAAAATGGATTCCCGTAACCAATGAAATTTATACACTTACAAGTATCAAAAGCTCATCCTATTTATTAAAACTGAAAATTTTATTTAGATATTATAATTTTATTATGCAACACTTTTTAAACTTTTATTATAATATAATAAAATAATATTAGAATATTTTATTTTTATATATATACTCCCAACTAGATTGTGAATATTCTATTGTTTGCTTTCTCGGGTTCAACAAGATAATTTTATACTGGTTAAATAGTACAATGTCTTGCAAAACTAAATAGTTTTTTAATGGAATAGGCAGCTGTTTATATTTGTGGAAAAAATTATATTTATTGAAGGAAAGAGAACAACGTATCGACAGAGTTGATGTAAAAACTACATTTTAGCAAGATCTTTTAAATTTTATTTTGCAAATTCATGCAAAATTCAGGAGATTCCTCACACAGCTATAAACATTTTAATGTCATTCAAATGTTGTGTT
The DNA here is from genome assembly GCA_019973975.1 of Trichonephila clavata. Taxonomy (NCBI): domain Eukaryota; kingdom Metazoa; phylum Arthropoda; class Arachnida; order Araneae; family Nephilidae; genus Trichonephila; species Trichonephila clavata. Next base: position 248,384 of record BMAO01035137.1, read on the forward strand.
TAAGTGAAATATATTTATTAAAGTAAGTGCATATAAACACATAGAATGAAAACAAATTAAACTCAGATAATGTAATACGATTGCATTTAATCTCAATAGAACTAGACTTCGACAGTTCACATTAAAAAAGAAAATACGCATATCCCTATCACTAAATATAATGCATGCATAGGTAATACTTGATTAACAAATTAGTATTATTAGAAAATAAAATATTTAAAAAAATTAGATAAGAATGTTTTAGTAATAAATGCTATACTTTTTTTTAAAAAATAGCCTTTGCATGAAGTGCCTATGAAATATTTATCTACTTTAAATATTATTTTTATATATATTCTTCGAAGTATGTGTATGGAATGGGGTTCTACGAAAACGATTTCTGGTTCTAGGGATTTCATGAAAGTACCTTCAAGTTCTAGGTGTTCTATGAGTTGAAAAAGTTTAAAAACCACTGCTCTATAGTTTTGTTTTTTAATTTTCCTTTCAAAAAATGGGTGTTATAGCTAGTATTTTATATTTAGTTTAATTGATTTAAATTCTTACTCAATGTAACAAAAATATACAATAAATGTTACATTAGAAAAGGGAGAAACGATTTTAATGAAACCAGCAAATGCCGTCCACATTTTTAACATAAGAATAAATAAAATAAGAATAACATAACATAAAAATAACATAACATAAGAATAACATAACATAAAAATAACATAACGTAAGAATAATATAACATAAGAATAACATAACATAAGAATAACATAACATAAAAATAACATAACATAAGAATAACATAACATAAGAATAACATAAGAATAACATAACATAAGAATAACATACCAATTTTAACACAAAAATATCATAACATTTTTTACATAAGAATAACATATTTAAATGATCTAACTTTAATTAAATAAATTTAAGTTTTATTATTTAATGCCATTTAACCTTTCGATATCTAAAAATAGACTTACTTAGCAGAGTATAAACAGTAAAAACCTTAAAGGAAATTGTATCGAATTCACAGTTAAAGCGTTTCATTTAATCTAATAGTCATGATTAAGAAATGTAAATATTTGTTTGCCATAAAATAAATATAAAAATACGTATTGTTTAATAATACTCTGTAAAGGAAAATTGTAACAATAGTGTTAAAGCTTTTTTGTGGCTATTATGAGATGATTGTCTCTAATTTTAATCCAAAAATGAAATTAATTGACTCTTGCGAAAGCTTTGAAATTAAATAATGGTTATTACAGAGTGAAATGATTTTTTCCTTATCATTTAAGACGATATGGTACCCTAAAAATCATTAAAGTGTCGAAAAAAATTTTATTGGCTTATTTGATACCCCGAATTTTTATAAATATGTCTGCAAAATTTCAAAGCTTTAACTGTATTTTTCATAAAGTAATGGAGCAATGTTTGATGCTAAACGGCAAATACCACGCCTACATTTCAGATTATCTGCTAGAAAAGAGCCTGACAAAAAATGAATTAATTATTTTTCTTATGCGCATCAATGAGATTGACATTATATATGCAATAATAAATCATTTTAAGAAAGAATTGTGCAATTCATGCAAAAAATCTAGTTTGTGAATTATTTACTGAAGATCAAATGGATTTGGTCAAGATTTAAAAGGTGTGCTTGCTTTTTATGATATTATTATGAATGGAATTAAAACTTCAAAACGGATTCTCCCAAAGCACAAATACTAAATCCAATTTTGATAACTCAGATAATTAAAAATCTAATTCTCAAGAATAGAAAAACTCTCCCATTTTAATATATTTGTTTTTGGTGACATATATGTATCCCAAGTGTGCAAGATTCAACACTTTTATTATTAAAATATTTCAAGATATTTATTTAAACAAATGCACATATACAGTTCTTAGATTTTGATGTATTTTACCTATAAATTGTTATTTGATTTTGCATTTATTCGTGTACAATATTTAGCATGCGAAGGCTTTTAAAATGATGGAAATAAAAAATAAAGGCATAAACATCTTTTGTACATGTTGTGCATTAGCTCTGAGCATGGAATTAGCTTTGAAGTGCGTGTATTTATTTTTTATTATAATTATTAAGATAAAATTTTATGAAATATTGATCTTTCATTCGTTTTTTTTTCTATATGTTTATTATGGCAGTATACTGTTTAATTGTTCTACATTTGTGCAATTTTTTATCTTAAGTAGTTTTAAATAAGCTAATTAACATTGCATAAAAGTTTCAGATTATTCAATGGATATTATATCATGCTATTCATGGAATAAAAACTTCAAACTCATATTTCTCCATGTAGAATTTCTGTACATATACTGTTATTCAAAACCCTGAGGCTTTTTTGATAATTGAAGTATGGGTTTGAAATATTTTATACATGTTCTAAAATGTATATTTTGTAAAACTGTGCATGGAAGTAGCTCGAACATGTTTAGTACTTTTTCTAAAAAATTTCAAAATCAAAATTAATGTTTTTTTGGGAATTTTTGGAAGTTTTTAACTATAAAAAAATTAATAATAAATTAAAGAGCAGCATCACAAAAAAACCCATGCACAGTTGTATGTAGTATATTATAAGGTACTGGGAAAAAAGATTTGAAAGAAGAGAGACATATTTAAAAACCTTAAAGATTTAAAAAATGCTTAAAAAAGCTAAAAAAAATTTAAATTCTGCAACAAATTAAAACTTTTTTGTATGGAATTATTATTAAATATTAACCTTTCTAAAATACAATTAAAACCAAATATCAAATATTAAAAATAAAAAAAAAATTGTGAAGGTGGTACCATATCGCCTTAAACTTAATTCATATACAGATATATCCGTTATCACAAATGGATTACGAGCCCAATCAATTTTTGTATATCTATCTATCCACGAAAGGATAAGTTAAATATATCACGCATATTCTTAGTTTATTTTTATAACACGGCCGAAGGATTCCTTTTAGGGTTTGCAGCCCCGGGACCCCGAAATCTCGGGATCCCGGTGGTTTTTTCAAATCCCGGGATTTAATTTTTTTGTTTGAATTACAATTTGAAATTTTTTTTCAAAGTATTGTGAATCTGGTATTACATTTAATGTATCGTATTTTTTTTTTTATACTGTATGCGTTTATGTCAGTTTTCTTACATGTTGAACTTTAAAGGGTTCGAGATGGGTGTCTATGTTAAACCGTGAAATGTGATATGTTTTCTCTTATTTTCTTCTATAACTTTCTTCTCATCATGCGTGGGGTCAGAAAATGGACATTTCTCCCACCCTCAGGATGTCTGGTGTTAGCTAGCTTCGACAGAGGCAATTAGAATTTTCGGAAGATACCTAGTAATGTTTTCATTCCCGGGATCGCGGTGTTTTTTCCAATCCTGAAATCCCGGGATTAAAATAACTAAGACCAGGATTAAATTTTTGTCTAAATAGTATTTAAAAAAACTTTTTTCTCATAAAAATTTTCTAAGAATTCATTTTTTTAAAAATTTATATTTTGTTTATGAAATAAGGACGTAAAATTTTTTTGTGCAATTATAAGTGCTGTAGGTAAAAAAATATATGCACAGCTCTCATTTCTCGAATGGGAGAATGTCACAAAGATCTAAGCGGCTCACTACAATGCTTACTCAATAATATAAGCAAGATTTCAAGAATAGATTTTTTTCCCAGTTCCTTATTCAATTAAATGCCGTTAATTAATAGCGGACCTGCTTGGAAAACTTGAACCTATTCAAATCCCATTGCATTACTTACAGCTCATGCAACTGGATCTTCAATTTCAAATGAGATAACACTTGAAATTGATTCACATTCTGATTCAATAACTGGATCAATTTATACACATAAAAACCATTAAGTGTAGCAGAAGAACTAAATAAAGTTTGTCAAATAGGTATATGTAACAATGCAGTCTATTAGATCTAAAATACTGTCATCAAAAATTCAAAACGGAATGTCTGTTTTTTGAAAAAGGACGGAGACGAAGGTGACTACCTAAAAAGAACATACAGTAGAACGTCATGTATCCGAATCAATTGGGACCGGACACCATTCGGATAATCGAAACCAAATGCAATCCATGCAGTATATGAAACCAGACACTATACGTATGTAGAAAATCATCACATGCGAGGAACGTGTTTGAAGAAAAAGCAAAATAGGTGCAAAATGTCGCAATTTTACCTTTTTTGTGGAAAATAATCGCTTATTTTTCGCTGTACCATTGTACACCTTCATTTTTCCGCTGTAAGGTCTCTGATTCTCTTGAGCTGCAGAATTTGAGTGAGACAGCACTCTGATTGTTGTTCGTACCACTCCATTGCAGTCTCTAACGCAGAAATGCGTCAGTATTCGATGGATATTTTCTACTTTCATTGTTGTTGTTGTTATCCTCGTCTTTATCCGTTTCATCGCCGCCAGGGTTGGATTCTTCTTGCATGGAAGTCACAATCTCGTCATCATTTAACATTTGAAATCCAGTCTTCTGCATCGCATGTCATCCTGGTTTCTACATCAACAAAACTCAACAAAAGAGCACGTATACACCCCTCACTTGGAAACAAACTGACCCAATATTCCACACAGATGTTTACCAAATCACACAACTGAAATCCTCCAGATATCCACATCTTAGATTTTCCCGTCACTTTTGGCCTCACGCGAAACAACTGTTGAGCATTGCACTGTTCGAAGACGTATCCTGACTTTGGTTCGGATATTTGACACTCCGGATCACAAACGTTCGGATAAACGACGTTCTACTGTACTCCTAATTAATGACGATAGTACCTACTAGTAAAGAATCCGAACGTGCATTTTCTTCGGCAGGACAAATTGTAACAAAATAAAAAGCCGTTTCAATGATGAAACGCTGGACGAGCTATGTTTTTAAAGGCTTATTTACAGAAATACAAGAAATGAAGAAATGCTTTTTTTTAAATTTCATTGGGTGCTATTTTTATTTGCTTTTTATGATTAATTATTTTTTTAATTTGTTTCATTAAAATAATATTAAATCAATTTTTAATTATATTAATTCTGTTTCATTATGCAATTTCAGCTATGCTAATATGCAAGTATTTTTAATAAATAGTCCAATCCTAATCCCGGGACCAGTTCCGGTATCCCGGGATTTGGATAATGTAAACCCGGGATTGAAAATATGACACGGGATTGCAAACCCTAATTTCTTTCCAGATCTAATTTTTCTCCTCAGAGTGTAACATACAACTTTAAAAGAATTTGGTGACACACCTTAAGAATTTGGTGGCACGTGAAAGGGCCGCGGCACAGTGGTTGCGAATGACTAGAATAAGTATTAGATATTTAATTATGGAACACAGGGTCACAGAAATATTGGGATGTACAAAATTTTCAAATCTCTCTCCCCAAGCTTAATATTCAATATTTATGTCTAATTAGAACGCTTTTTATAACACACTGTCAACTAGTTAACCGCTTCCCTTATAAATTTTTTTGAAAAAAAATTGCAAAAAAGCATCACATTTTTTTATTTTATTATTAAATACAAGGAAATGAAACACAACAAAATATGTAGGTTTTAAATTGAACTTTTAATTTTTTACAGGTGTAAAAGTATTTAGTTTTAATATTAGTTTACTATACCGAGTTATTTCGGGCAAATGGAAAGAAGTTAAATATTAGTCTTTGTATGATAGTTTTTGTAACAAAGGACAACACAAAGTGATACCTGACATTCTGTACACTGGTATCTGATCTCTTTTCTTAATGGCTAACCTCTGATACCTCTTTTACTTGAGCACACTGTCTCAATAAGACTACACACAGAAGAATCACTTCCACTATTTTCTATGTCCACCGTTTCATAATAACTATCTGAAAAATCATTGCTTTCTCTGTCTTGAGTCATCGCCATTTTTTTACTTTTTTCAACGCAACTATTTTTCTTTATACATTAATAATCCACAAGTTGACGTACACTATACAATAGTAAAAACACGTGACCAGTTCCGCCAAAAGAGCTGCAAAACTTGGCTAACTTCCAATCAAAGCTGATTATTTCTTTTCATTTCCTCTAGGCCGATTAAAACCTTGATAAAACAAACAGTACTAACAAATTACGCTTCACCTGAGTTTTCTCGGAATAATAATGAACTGCAATATATACGAACCCGAGATAATTCGAGATCATCAGGCAAGTAGTTTATGACAATAGCAAAATAAATAAATAAATAAAAGTAAATTTAAGAGAACCGGACGTTCTCGATGACGCAAAATAAGCAAAATTTCGATTTTCGAAGGAACATTACTTTTAAAAACAAAAAGACTCCGTAAACAAAAAAATTATGTCCCACAATCTACATACTTTTTTTAATATACTATAACTTAAAACTTTTAAATATGTACATTTTTTTTAGAAATATAAGGATTTGAAAAAGTATACTTCAAGAGGAGCTTTCGTATACATGGTGTTGATTAGGTACCTGTAGTTTTCCTTTTATAACATATAAAACAACAAATCATGCTGTTTTAGTTACAAAATTGTACCTTTATTTTAATGCTCTAGTTTTTTTTAGATTTCATTGCTTAGAAATTTTTGTAAAAATATTTGAATCTCGATTTTTTAAAATTTTGATAAAAATGGTAATTTTTTTTTGAAAATTGGCAATAAAAATAAAAATATTAACATTTCAGGAATTAAATTAATAGCATTAAATACATTATTATTATACAAAAGCTCATACGAAATTTCACCATAATATAATAAATAGAATTTTCTTCGGATGTACCTAAAAACTAGAAAAAACAGATTTGAGTAATATGAAAAAAACTAAATAAAATGGTACAGCTTACTAAAATTTGATATTTAAAATATCCCAGATTCGTATTCATCTTGCTTGAACACTTCTAAAGCACCCTTCTTCCATTTATTTTGTCTTTCAATAGTCTAGGCCTCTTTGCTGGCTTTTTAATCTGTCATCTCGACTTCGCAAATTCTAAATTTGTCAATTTTTTCAAGGCCTTTAGAAGTGTTTATCCCAAGATATATTTTTTATTGCTCTTAATAATTTTGTTCCTGCATGTGCATCTTCATTAAAGCATATCACTGCGTCTATTACACCAATTTGCAAATTTTTTTTGTGCTCACAATTATGTTTTTTGGAACTTGATTCCATATATAGTTTTTGAAACTTTCAATTGGGTTCCGGGTAGGGTCATGCAAACATTTTAGTAAAAGTTCTTGTGCAGTCTCTAAATACATTTTTAAAAAATATGTATATGTTTGCAATTATGTTATTAATCTTGACAAGAACTGGTTCTGTGAGGGAATGTTTGTAGATATACTTTTCTCCAGATACAAAGACATTTGTTGTAACCGCAATAGCGCTGTTGTTTACATTTTAAAAATGCAATTACTCGGGTATTAAGATTTAGACCTATACATGTTATACTTTTTTGGATTCAGCATCAGATTTACTTTTTTAAAAGATAAAAATCAAAAAATCGATTTCCCGATGTGACACACGTTTTGGTTCCCTTAAATCATGTTCTGCTTCAAATAAGTATCTGAAATTTGATTGACTTGATACAACTGGAATATATATGAAAAATAAAATAAAATAGTAATAAAGAAGTCACCCTCTTGACTTTGTTGCAAACACTTACGTAACCTAAGTAAAAATATACATAATAATTTGGGAGAAAAGAGAAGCTTTCATTAATTTGCCTAATGTAGAAGGGGAAAAGAAATTCATGTACAAATCTGAATGATATATTTTAATTAAAAAGTTGAGACGAGAGAAGGAGGAATAACTAAAACTACTAATTAGGTAACAGTAATGTAGCAATGCAATTTAACAGCGCAACATATACAGAAAACAATTTGCTAGCATTCATATATCAGCAATCCTAGTATCTCTTAGATTGAAAATGGTTATTTGTCCATAGGTAATTGCCAATCCTAATGGATGCAATGAAATCTAATTCTTTTCTTGATAAATCTTACTTTAGGAAGATGAGTATATTTGGTTATAATCACTACTTTTCACTTGTAAAGTGTCAGGATGAATCGGATCCATTGTCCAAATGAGATCCACGGAAGCATAATAATTGTGTAACGTGAATAATAGCACTAATTCTGTTATATATATTCTCTAAAATAGAGGCTTCATCATTTCCAATGATTCAGATGGACGTTTCAGTCTCTATGAAGAAACGTCTGTGGTTGTTGTGGCTAATGCCATCTGAAATGCAGTATCAGTTCGAGACCCATAAAACTTTTCATGGCAAGGGGCTAGAATATTACGCCTGACGTTACCCGTTGGTAGTACGATTTGGAGAAATGCGCATACTTGATCTTAGTAAAAATATTTGCACGATTAGTAAAAGAAACATTTTAATGATTGATGTATTATAACTTAATTATATGTTTCGTACTGGAGAAGGTTTCTTTGAAATATACACGTTTCAATGCATATTTATATTATTCTGACTCCACTGGAATAAAATTGTTTGAACAGTTAACAAATAATTTCAGCTTTTGAGGTTTTAGTTAAATATTTTGAAGCTTATCTCTTTTTGCATAGTTTTTTAATCCGTTATACGCATTCATATAAATTAGGAATTTTGTTATTACTGTCATTTTGTTTTTTAAATTTTGGAACTTTCAAAAACATGCTGCACTTTTAGTTTTGAAGCTCTTTGCAAATTTATATTTCTAGTATTTTTTATACTTCCACTTAAGTTTATAAATAGACAGAAATTCAAGACTTTATAAAAATAAACTCAATTGAAATTAATTTGTTTGAATAAGTTGTAAATCTTTTATTTTTATTAGTTGGTCTCCAACACATTTGGTGTACTTTTTTGTTAAAGTCTTTTTTAAATCCATTTGAGAAAATGTGACATGAAGACAATTAAACTCGCCCTATGGGATATAATTTACTAATGTTTAAACATGCTTTACTGAATTGTAGAATAATGGATCTTATGATATGCATGGTGTTTCGTTTGTTTATATTAAGGGAACCAAGACATGCTCGAAAGTGTAAAATGCCAAAATTAAGACCCTTTGTTTATGAGACATATATCTTTTCAAATTTGCAATAGAGCTTAGATATTTTACCTACTTAATAAAGATAATTTAATTATTCTGTAGAACTACAAAAATAACTTTTTAGTTCAAAAGTTTTTGTTTCCTACTTAGTTTAAGTAATACATAATTTTTGAGAACTCATAATACATACTTATGTTTAAATACCATTTTTTAAAAAAGTATCTTTTTTTGTGCAAATTATTTTTACAAACAATACACAAAAGTCAGTGAACCTATTTTTGTAGCGAAAATTTAGTATAGTTTCTTTAAAAAAATTATGAAACTTTGAAATTTAGAAAATTTCTATTATTACTACTTTTTTATGCATAAAACCATTTTTAAAAAGTTAGGCACGATTTTAATAGAAAAAAAAATTAGGTTCACTATATGCATAGGCATCTTGTATAGAAGTGTAAAAAATCTGGAATCTTATAGTGCAATAGTTTTTTTAAAAAATGTACCTAAATGCAAAAAAAAAAAAAAAAAAAAATATGCTTTTGAGAAAAAGTGGAAAAAAAAACTAACGGTCAAAAGGGGCGTGGCCATTTTTGTTTACATTTTTATTTTTCATATTTTAGGGCTATTTTATCAACAAACATATAAGTGTTATACATTTTTAGGTTCAGAAAAATATGCACTATTTTTTAGAACTAAATTTTAAAAACCGATTTTTTGAAAGTATATGATGCCCTGGTTTTATTAAATGATATTTATTTCATCTGAAATGGTTCCTTGTAATAATATTAATGCAAGGAGTAACTAAATAAATTCCAATAAATAAAGTACATAGCATTGTGATGACAAACTCAAGAATATTGCTAACCAACGTACATGTGACATTGAAGAGCTTTTTTGTAATTTCGGGAATATATGAAATGAAGCTTTGTTTTCCTGAATTTACATATGGGGACAAATTGTCCAACCGCCAAAAATCTGCCAATGTAAAGTAGATTCTTGCAAAAAATCACCCTTACATTTGGTTAATTAACGGGAGATTGATCATACATTAAAAGTTAAATAATGTTGGACATTTTGGAACACTAAAAAGGACAAAAGATATGAAAACCAAATTTATTAAAGCTGTAACACAGAGCTAAACGTAAAACTAATGACAATGCATGCTTAAGCAAGGTGAAGAAGATGTCTAAATTAATAATGAAAGTTTCAGCTCCGGACAGCAATAACTGCTGCTAAATAAATTGCCATTTAATAAAAGAATCTTTAGATGTGATGTTGAGGTATGTCGAGCCATGTTGCTTTCACACATTGTAAAAATTAATACAATGTCTGGTGATGTATTATGCCTGGTGAGTCTTCATGCAGCCTTTGATTAGATGTTTCGGATAAGTGACAGCCAGAGAGAATGAGTAAACTAAAGTAGCTATACATCTGATGGATGAAGAGATTTTGAACATTGTGTCCCAAGTTATAGTTTGGAATGTAGCCATAAGCAAGAACTGAAGTTAAGCCCAACAGACTTCAAACACTCTGAAGCACTATCTGAGTGGAATATAATGTAAACCCAAGAAACACCATTGCAGGACCAATATGGCGATGTTTAAGATAATAGTTAAGCTACCTTTACTAGGTGTCTCCAGAACCTAATGCTACTTCTTCTGTCCAAAGCATGATTTATTTAAAAAGGCAATGCCGTGTTATTCGAGATCGTCCATGTTCACCGTTCAATGCACCAAATCATACACATATGGTTTTGTGACAAAAGCAGCAATGGGAATCGCAATTGGCAATTCCTCTGCGCTGCAAACAGCGTTGAATGGTACCTGCGCAAAATAGTTGTTACACCAACAGAAAGTATTTGTTCTGATATGTTTCGCTATGTTATCTATTAAGGCATCACTGATTTATGCATCCGAAGCCTATTATCAAGTGCAGTCATAAGACAAGGATGGTGTTATCGGAATTGTTGGTCAAATGTTTTCTCCACCAACTGTCCATTACAACTCCAGATTACTATTGATGGTTATGTGTAACATGATATCCAAATTCTTATAAGGATCATTTGCATTCTCAGTAGATTATAATTTTTTCTGAATCGAATTTTGAAACTTGGTGAATCGGCGTTCTTTTTTTCTTCGAAATATACTAAAGATATTGACGCAAATCCCCCAAACTACAAAGCAATTCTACTACTTAAAAATGGTATTTTGACTTTCCTTTAGATATAACTTGTTTGTGACTCTGCAGACCCCCTGATATGTGTTAGCTCTAAGCTGCTAATTATTTGCATATAACATTGCAGTACATATCTTACCTTAGAAACATCTGAACATATTGGAATATTTATCAGAGAGAAAGTAAATATTTACTAACGCACACTATAAAGCATCTCGAGGGTTGTTGGGGAGTGACCTCGTAACTTTCACCTCTGAACCGTAGTCAAATGACAATTAGAATAAGAAAGATGAGTTTCATTAAGGTATCCGACTACTTGCGACAACTTTCTTTTTTAAAATATGGAGATATGAGGATATTTTTTTTTTTAGGTTTGTTTAGTACATTTTAAGAAAAAAAAACATGTTAAAATTAAGAAGAGAAAATAAATTATTATTACTAAAATAGGAAAAAATTGGTAAAAAGTTACAAAATATAACATAAACGGTGCCCATTCGGTATTAATAGTTTGTGAACAATTTTTCAACTTTTTAATTCTGATGTGTTGCTATATTACCCTTTTTGGAAATGACCTTCAGGATCAAATATATTTTAATTTTTACCAAAAACTAGAGCACTTAATCTTAGTTTTTCTAGGAAATTGCTTAAAATAACAGTGATTGTAGTAACATGAGGATTGTTAATTTTGTAAAATAAAACAGTGATTGATAAATCTGAAGGTTAAAAAACTTCTAATATTATACAGAAGATTCATAAAAAATTCAGTTAATTATTTTCAAAACCTTTTAACAATCACTGTCACCGTTTCAGCAATTTCAGGAAAAAAAAACATGTTTCGAGTAAAACGCGTTTTAAAGTATGGTGTCTGGCTTAAAGTAAAGTCATCTGCTTTTACTAAAACACTTGTAGTTTTTGTTCAAGTGAACGGAAAATAATACACTTGGTATTCTTATAAAGCTAAAATAATGGTCTATAAAAAAAAATCATAAAATTTTTGGCAAAATTCACAATTTTAGAGTAGTCAGATACCATAAATTATTAATAAGTTCTTATTTGCAATTCAAGCATATTTATTTTTTCAGTTCCTTCTTTTTTTATTTTTACCTAAAAGAGAATCAGATAAAACTAAGTAGTTCTTAATACTGCTGAAATATCACGTGCTTTACATAATACATATTATAAACACAGCATGCAGAGTATTTCAAAATATGCTACAAAATATATTAAGACTGTTACCTGATGCTGTACAAATGGCATTTCAATAGAGCCAATTGAAATCATTAATATGTCGATTTTGAATTGTCGATTTTAAATTATTATCTAAGTTTAGAGGCTGTATTAATCTGCTTATGAATTACTTATTCGATATTTATAGATAGATACCTTTTCTCAGTTTGTGTAATATTCTATTCGTTTTCACACATACAATACATTTATCCTTTTACTGTACGGTATGTTTTGAAGGTATGATTTTAAGTGTACTCGTTTTATATATTTCAAATTATTAGTTAAATTAGCATCTAATACAGCGTTTCTCAAACTATGGGGTGCGCCCCCCCCCTTGACATGCGTGATAACTCTACAAGGGGGGGGGAGCAAGCATGTAGAAAACTCTAAAACAAATAATTATTTAAAAAAATTACAAAATTACTGAGAGTAAACAGAATACATTCTGACATAATAAAATACAAAATACATATTTATACTGATGTTATATACTTATAAATGTATCAATACACAATGTATTTGATAATTAACTTAACAATACTAAGTTAAGAACAAGTTTAATATTTACCAGTGACTCTATAATCTTGCCATATATAAAATTATATACAAAAATTAAAATGTATCTTGATAATTTGTTCGGTTTATAATTAATCCCTTAACTGCAGATTAAAAGTTACGCAATTCACTCCCAATATCACTGGACACACTGTCAAGGTCCTTTTATCGCATTCCCTAGCCTTCGGAATAATTCTATGGTTAGCAGTGCACAGTAAAGATCGTACTTGGAAAAGACGTATATATACGTACGGAGAAAATAACTCTTTGGCTGAGTGAGACGTTCATATACGCCGGTTTACTTTAAGAGGTTTAAGTCGTATTCTAGCTTTAGCATCCACAAAGTATAGTATAATTGGATTCAATAAATTGTTATTGTATGGGGGCATGATGAAAATTATGGTTGAATATTGAGTCGCAAATATTGAGAGTTTGAGAAGCAATGATCTAATATTTTAAAACATTTTAGAAGTCATTGTTTATTCTTATCAAGATTTTATCAACTTATTATGATATACTTTTGTCTATTCTTTATCTAAGGTATATTTACATTATTTGTTTGCTTATTGTGTGGACTGAGATTTTTAAACTGTGCTTGGCATAAATTAGCAACACATAGTGTATCGGCCACAAAAAGCAAGTAATAAATTTTAACATTCTTAGATTTTTTTCTCTACACAGTTAATACAGATGGGTGTTGTTACACAAAAATCAAATTATGTTCCATAAGAGTTTTTTTTTAAAATCGTGTTTTATTTTGATATTTTACTTAAAAATATGGAAAAAAGCCACTTTGAATCAATTCTTTAAAATAAGCTTTACCAAATAAACTGATTAAAAGTAAATACATGGGATATTTGAATTAATAAAAACCTCCCTGTATATTTTTTGCATAAATTCATCTCAGTTCATACGATAAAGAGAGAGAGAGAGAGAGATTAATTTAAAAACTAATATATTCACCCAGTGTCCTGTCAAACTAAATAAGCTTTTGGTTTACACCCAAGTATTAGTAATTTAACCTTTGAGGGAAATACTTAACAGAAAAAGATATTTTGGTAACACACTATGTCTTGTTCCTTTCGAATAGTAACTACCATTAATAAAACTTTCAGTCCGTCATTTGCAATGCTAATAGGGCAGTCGAATGACTTAAAATATCCATTTTCTCTCCAGCGACATGATTTTTTTATTGCTTTCTTCGGTCTCAATAGCATACTGCATTATGAGATTAAATGACCCTGAAGATGTATGTTTGTGCTTTGGTGACCCGGACATCGATTTGTAATTGTAATGTATTATGAACCTAACAATTTGCATTTTTAAATTTAAAATTATAGAAACTTAGGAAAACTTCACAAAACAATCATTTTTAAAGAAATGTTGAGTTAAAATACGTGGAAAATTTAATTCCAAAAGCTAAACTCACGATAGTCACATAATAAATATAATCACGTGTTTCTCGCTGAATTTAAAGCTGAGTTTAGAGCTGTGTTAAAGCTAAGTAAGATCCAGATACAATTGGGATTTTTCATTTTACCTTAATAAAGTTATGAAGCTGCTTATCAGCAGGTTGATTTATAATTAGTGTGACAAAATGTAAAACCATATAACTATTTATGATAAATTTTAATTGCTTTATTGCCAATTTTATTTTAAAAATGAATCTTTTAAATTACCAATCTAGCTATTTTTTATTAGTTTAAGCAAATTATATCTCCAATACTAGGTCCTCAAACCCGAAACGAAATTATCTATCTTTTGAAGGATAGTTGCTCAAATTCTGTTGTAAATAAAGCATTTAAAAATTGGGAAATACATTTTTATAATGGATTACTATCTGGGCTAAGAAAATAATTAAAATTTGGCTGGCAATCAAAAGCTCCAGGAAAAAAATGTGGAAGAAAGCAAGTCCTTGTTTAAAACGAAGGAAATTGAAAATACATGTTGCTGAAGAGAATCCTCTACGTCAAATAAATTTAGCAAAAACACTACAGGTATTGCAAACGACAATTCGTCGTTAGATAAAAAACATTGGGTAAAAAAAGTGGCCAAAGCAATCTGTCATCAAATGCCTTCAAACACCGCAGAAAAACGAAGAAAACGTTCTTGTCCTCTGTATTTAATGCTATGCTAAGGTAGATACAAAACATGGATAACATTTGATGAAGCACTATTCCATCTGTCATTCACAACTGACAAAATAATGAAAGGCTATACAACATATTTCACATGAAAAAATCCGCAAAAACGTAGCCGTTTTGCAAAAGGTAATAGGGCCGTTAGTTGTTATGGTATAGATGAGAATGTCCTCTCATGACACAACGAAATCATTTTTTAAAAAAATGAAGTTCTAAAATTGAGGCTAAATTGCATCAGAATTACGTTTTGAAGTATATGATCAATGAAAGTAAACTCAAGGAAGCTTTGTTTTTTTTCAACAAGGCATACTGCATAATCCACTATAAAATGGCAGAAAGATGAAAAAAAAAATTCTTCTTCCTTCTGAAAAATGGTTACCGTCATCCCGTGACTGGGCTCTTTGGAATTATTTTTTTGTGATGATACTTATGAAAGCAATTAAATTGACGTAAATTAAGAAGACTTCAAGTGCTTCAAAAAGCAATGAAAGAGAAAGTTGGAAAAATTACCCCAATAATGGTCAAAAAAGCTCTTTAAACTTGGTCTAAATGTTTACGTAAGATGTACAATGCTCTAGTAACCCATATTGAAAATTTCAAGTAAGTAACTTAATTTAGTAAAAAATTATGATGCTCTGAAATTGGTCCCATAATTCTTGAGTCGATCTGTAAATTATGATTCTATAAATACTGATTTTACTTAAGATTTTTACTATTTTATTTAAGTATTTTTTTTACTATTTTTCAACTGTATACGTGTAATCAATTTCATCAGGATGTGTATTTTTCAATATCTTTTTTTATACTAGAATATTACTTTGCACAATTATAATTTTTTAGCGTTATTTATTAGATTTCGTATTTCTCCCCCTTAAAGGCTTAAGACAATTTTTCCGATAGAAATCCAGGCAAAAACGTTAGAAACGGTAAAATGTTTAAGGGAAAAATAAAGTGTAAAAATGACATTCATAATATTTCAAATTAATGAAATGTATAAAAAAGCATCTAAATCCAAATTAGTTTAAAAATTAGATAATACCGGAAACTGTATGAAATATATATTAGACGCTAGGTTTTATGTATCTTGAACTACTAACGATATAAATACTGTCTGTGAATAGATTTTCATAGGCGCGACTGGTTCACATAAGATGTGTTTTTCTCAAAGCGACTAACCATAACCATGGAAGACATAAGGTTTTTATTGTGGGTGCATTAAAAATTTCAATTGTGTGAAATTACATATCTGAATAGATTTAAAAATTTCAAAGTTCGTTTGCTTTGTAAGTTTTCTATAATTAACATTTTTTTCTTTGTGTAGATAAAATATTCAAATTCATTCATTATAATTTGATTCATTTGGGTTTATTTAGTTAAGACAAACTTTAAGTAGCTTGAATTTGAAATATATTTAAGAGAAAAATGACTCTTATCTTTCTTTTTACCATGGACACAACTATAAGAATTAATCAATTTTTTTTCAAGGGCCTTAGTAAAATCTCAACGTAAAGGTAGAAAATAACTTCAGAATTTTAAAAATATGGAAAATAACGAAAGCATGAATAAACTGTTTCACATTTTGGGTTCACTTTAACTGTGCCCTTAAACGAAGCAAAAACGTAAAACCTCATCGAATTTCTCTTGGCGGCATAAAGATTAAAAGTAATGGAAACTACACATACGTGACTCAGTTTTATTACCTGATTTCATTCCCATGAAATGGATACAGAAGGAAATAAAAATAATCCCGTTTAAAAATAAAATGGGAGTTATAAAAAATTGTTCTTAATCGAATCCTCTTTGAAGAATTTACCAAATTTATGGAAATATTTTTGAATAAATCATAACATCACGGAGCTAAGAAATTGCTATATTTAACCAATATGTTTTTCTTACAAAGATAAAGTACATTTTATTTAAGCGTTTTAAAATAAACGTGCAAATTGAATGTAAACAAATAATATAAAAAAATTAAGTCAATTTCTATTTAGATGAACAAAAACAAAAATATTTTATTTACTTTTTTTATCGTTACAGTTAATATAAATATGTATATACATGTGGCAGAATCACAACATTAAGTGGTAGTTAATTTTTATTAATTATCTTAATGTATCGTATGTCATCTAAAACAATCATGTACATAATATTTCAGTTCAACTGAATGAAACGTGAGGGAAAAAATATTTTAATGTTTTGACCCAAGTCGCTAAAAATGAAACCGACGTGGATGTATTACTAATTCTTAAAATAATTAATTTCAGTCAATAAATTTTAATTAATTATCGTACTGTTACCCAAAACAATAGTGTATAGAAAATTTCAGCTGAAATGAGCGCTTTAAAATGTGCAAAAAAAACCTTCTCATGTTTTGACACAAGTCGCCAAAATGGTTATTAATTCACCAAAAATGCCAACGTGGCTGTGTTTGTAATTCTTTGAATAATTAGTTTTAATCAATTATTTTTTATTAATTATAATTAAATTACTGCATGGCATCCAAAATAATCGTGTACATAAAATTTCAGTTTAATTGAGTGCTTTAAAATGCATTTTATTAACGATTGAAAATTTGAATAAGATTAATGTATAAATGTGTAAAGAGTGCGAATTAATAGTATGAATTATGAAAAATGAAACATATGTTAAAATTTGCTTCGATAAAAAATGTTTTATAACATAATTTTACTTTAATAAGAAGTTTAAAATATAATTTTTCGCCATTTTTTACATGAACTGAAAATCCGAGAAAGACATTTTTACTTTTTGTTCGCCTCATTATATTTTTTATATTTTCAAACATCCTTCATATAATTTCCTAATTTATGGGTTATACGAGGCATAACTCTGAAATTTTTGAGATATGCGCAGACAAGAAGTTACAAAAAAAATCAAAGGTTTAATTTGAAAACACATAGTATTTTCACACAACAGACGAATTTTTACTGATTGACTTAAAATTACTTACCGTAGAGTAAATTTTAGACAGAACAGAAAACGGAGCTGGCAAGAGAACATTACCGTGCTAAGATTTCCTATGATTTTAAAGCGGGATTAAATCTCAAGACGAATGCGTTCAAAGGCTGCAATTATCATTTGGTGACAAATCTCCATGTCGTACGGTTGTATTCAGATGGTTTAAAGAATTCTGCAGAGTTCACAATTCTCTTCAAGAAGAAGAGCACATTACTCCCGCATAATGTATCTGTCATACGAAAAATGTTAATGGATGATAATCAATGTACCTACTAAATGATACAGAAGGAACTTAACATTGCAACCACAGCCATTCACAAATTTATTAATGAAGAATTACATATGAGAAAAAGTAGTTTGCCGTTTGGTTCCCCATAATCTAACTGAGCACCAAAAAGAGGAGCGTGTCAGAATCAGTAAAGAAAACCCTAAAATTGCTAACTGATGGTGGCCGCCACATCATTTCTAAAATTGTAACGGGTGATGAAACGTACATACCGTTTCTTGACGTTCCAACACGTAAAAAAGCAAAATATGGAGTCTTTGATGGTGATTTGACGCCGACAATGGTGAAAAGACAACGAGCAATGAAGACAGTAATGTATGGCGTTTTCTTCAGTAGTACGGGATTGGTGAAACCTATCAAGTTGGAAGAATTTGAAATAGTAACAGCAAAATGGTATACCACTAAATATCTTCCAGAAATTCTTCAAGAAGAGAATGTTAGAGGACTAATGCTTCACCTTAACAATGCATCTTCCCATACACCCGGATTAACTGTTGAGTTTTTTAAACAAAAACAAATTAAAGCATTATAACATCCACCTTACTCTCCGGTTCTAGCTATCTGTGTCTTTTGGTCATTTTTTAATCTAAAAAACAGCTTATGTAGAAGGAGTTTGAATTTATAAGATATTGATGAGGCTTATAATACATTTTTTCATCAATTCCAAGAAATGAATGGTTTGAGGCATTTAATCTGTGGAAAATTGGTCTACAAAAGTGCGTTGACAAAGAAGAGACTACTTTGAACACTCCTAAATTTTATAAGTATAACTTTAAAAATCTAAGTCTATTTCAAACATTTCAGAATAACCCTCTTTTAGTATTTTAAGATTGAAGCTGAGTTTTTTATTATTTTCTTAATATCGAAAGCATTCTACGAATTACAATTTTATTAAAAATTGTTCTTGGCCGAAATCAACTTTTTAAATATCTCTCCAAAAGAGAAAAACATATTTGTGATATTTCGTGCGAATAAATAAATTTAAATAACTATTGTGTACTTCTAAATTTTTTCAATTTACTTAATTTAATTGCTTAACTTACTTAAGTGTGATTAATGTAAGTAAACCAACTAAGAAAATTACTTAATTTATTTTAATTAATTTTTCTTCTGCAATGTTGGCACTGTGCGTAAATTTACAAGATGAAGAATCTGTTCAAATATCGATTGCATTTCAAAACTACTCAAAAGCTTATAGAATCTATTTCCAATAAATATCAGTAATTAGAAAAGGTAACATTAATCAATGGAAGAAAAAATAAGTTAAAGATAATCATACATGATTAAATTTATGAGAAACAAATATTTTAAATTCCAGAGAAAATAAACTGTATCGTTTACTTCTGTAATGCCTTTAACGCATTCAAGTTCAATAAAAACAAAGCAGAAAAACTTAAAATAAAGTGAAAGTATAATATATATATATACTTGTGAATGAGAGAGAGATTCTCCCTCGAAGGTTTTTCTTAAATTATCTGAAGGAAATTAGATATTTGTGTTGTGTAATTATTATTTAAATCAGTCAAAATGTTTTACTGAAAAGAAAAAATATTCACCTGTACTAAATTTCAGGATTGTAAATCATTTCCTTCCATAAATGTAAAACAAAAGAATGTCTGGCTAAATATTTCACAGTTTATTTATATCATCTCATTCCATATATACACAATTTTAATATATTTATATCATTTTCAATATATATGTGCATCTTTAGATTCATGTAAAATATAAATATCTATGGATTCTCTATGATCAACATGGTTAAGATATGTTAAATCTTATTTGTAAATCCATAAATTTGGAATGATGAACCTAATTCTTAAGTTGTAGCAACAAGATTGAAACTTGCATTACATGGCACCTATTGGATTAAATATATCATTTTGCATGCCATTCCCACATGTTCAGCAATTTTTTCCCTTTACACTAAAATGATTCATACAGTTTCATAAAAATTTCAGAAATTGGTTAATAAACCTAATTATTTTAAAATATTTCAATGAACTTTGCATTTACTTTAACTGGTTAATTTTGGGGGAATAATTCCATTTTTGACTTGATCTAAATTATTTTATGAACCGTCTTATAGGAATAGCTTTTTTTTAAATTTCAAACTTCTTCCTTCATGAATATATATGTATGGCTATCCATTTTGAAAATTCAATATTTTTCCAAAAATTTATAGTTAAAAATAGTGTTAATTTAAAAAAATATTTTAAGTGTACTACATCAATCTATATAAATCTCTCTGTAAACATATATATATACTCACTTCTAAAAGTTAAGCACGAAGATGTAAAATGCAAAAAAGTCAACAAATACTGCTTTGATTGACACAAAATTTGGCAGTAAAGTAGCATATATATTTATACATAAAACAAAACAAATAATTATATACAGAAATGAAAACAATATTAAATTTTTGTAAGTTATCTGATAATGTCATACTGGAGACTTAAACAGAATTATGTATAAAGTGGAAATAAACAGCATAAAATGAAAAAAGGACATTAATAGGGTATGTATCTATCTGTATGCAAAGTTTACACCTTCTGACATGCTTTCAATTAGTAGTCAACCACGCAAATAAGCAATGCATTCTTCTTGTAGAGCATTTCCAGCTCAATAAGAGTGGCTGGAGGTGGAAACGGAAGATACAGCACGGCGAGAGCATCCCAAAGATTTTCAATGCATTAAGGTCGATATGGCACGATAGCCATCTTATCTAGGGTATTCGATGCAGTTATCGTCCATTAAAACAAAAGTAGGGCCAACTGCTGCAGCGTACAATCTCACAATGGGTTCTAGGACTTCATCTCGATACCGGACAGCCGTCACAGAACCCCGCTTAAAGATGTGCAGGTCGGTGCTGTATCCTAATGAAATCCCTGCCCACACCATAATGCCTCGGAATGCGTGATGTTCGGTGATGTTTTGGGGCTGATTGCGTGTTCCTTGTTTACGTCATACCCTTATACGCTTGTCATCTGGCTCCAGAGCAAATCTTGACTCATCAGTAAACATGACATTGCCCCAGTCTGACACAGTCCAATTGCCATATTCCCGGCACCACTACTTTAATAATGCCCCTCTTGATTGGATGGATAGATGAACACAAACTCGAGGTACCCAGGCATACAGTTCATTCATATGTAATCTTCGGTGTACAGTAGCTGCAGATATAGTACGCTGTAACCATAGATGTCACACGTGTGGAGGTTGCTCTGCGATTACGCTTGGCTACAATAGCAATATATCGATCTTCCGTGGGGGTTGTAACCCTTAACGACGTCCTACGGGCCTTCGGACAACTGTCTCTTTGGTTTGGAATTGTTTCCATAAACGTGAAATTACAGAATGATGAATGCCGAAGGAAAAGAGCAACATTTTTGATCGACTGTCCTGCTTCAATGCGTCCCACAGCACGCCAACGCTCAGAATCTTCCATTCGTTTTCTGGAAGTCATAGAAACACGTATGTCTTGAAAACAAATTGTACGAAAGTTTTAAACACCTTCTATCAGCACTTACAATCAACTTCTGTAACCCTCCATAAAGCCGGCCTCTTATAAGACTGCCCTTTTTGCATATTTCTTGACCTGAAAGCACGATTGGCTGTTACCTCACATATTTTCATACTTCCATCTACCTCTGCAGCGAATTACATCCTCTTCAATTCTGAATGGCTTCCGGAAATTAACATTTTCCTCTCCGTGCTTAACTTTTGCAAGTGAGTGTATATGTGTGTGTGTGTGTGTGTGAGGATAATTAAATAAGATCTAGATAATATATATGTATATATATAAAATTAAATCCCTTATTTACCACTTAATTTTTATTTTCCGGAACTTCAAGTCTTAAATTAAACACTCAATTATTTATCCGAACAAATGGTCAAAACAGAACACTTTTACTCACCGATCATTATTTTTATAGCCTCCACATATGTCATTCTTATTTTACAAGTAGAACACATGAACTAAAAAGAGTATTTAACAGTTCTGGACATAAGTATTCAGCCCAATTAAAATCTCGTCTAGCGTCCATTCCGCTAGGATTGCTCACTGAATAAAACTATTCTTAAAAAAGCTTGATATTGATTTGAAGCATTATATATATATATATATATATATATATATATATATATATATATATATATATATATATATTTTATTTTATATATATATATATATATATATATATATATATATTTATATATAAGCAAAAGCATAAAACGTACAGTAAAGGTAAAACATAAGGTTTAATATGTAATTTTTTTAGTAAAAGTAATCTTCAAAACTGTTAGGTAGCAACCATATAACATATATTATTTCCAAGAACAATTGTATTTTTTCTCATTGAGCTAAAAAAATAAACAAACAAAAAAAGTGCTTAAAGCAAACATACATTTGAATCTGCTTTGAAGTCATTATTAAGGCAAATTTAACAAACAGGATTCATAAAACATATTTTAAATAAAAGCACAAGAGAACAACTAATGCAAAGTGTATTTTGTTTGCTCTTAAAATATAATAAAACAATAGCTCTTAATTTTACCCATTTAGAAATTATTACAAAATTTCACGTTTATTTATTTTAATGAAAAGTAAAAATATAGTTAAGACTTTTCATTCAGTATCATTTTGTTCCATATCTTTGTAGCGATACTACAACCATTTTTCTTACTATTTTTCATTCCACGATATCGTTGAATTCATTTAAAAATTAATGACAAGCTATAAAGTGAAACTTAAATAATATTTTACAATCTAATTTTAAAATAAATTTAGATTTTTGTAGTAATATTTTTTGACGCAATAAATTGTATATTTAAGAAAGTTGTATTGGTTGAGAGATATGTTAATGCTTGTGTAGGTTTCGCTCTTTCTAATCTAAAAAATGCCCTAGTCATCGTATTTTGAATCAAATAATGTATATAGCGTAGAGTTTAAAACACATAAATAAAAGCATTTGGAAAACTATTCTAAAAATGTTAAATTCATATTTTTTTTGCAATACAAATTTATTTACGAAATGAATAATTCTTAACTTTCTTTCAAGGCTGAAACAAAGCAAGTAACTACCCCTTAGACATTTAGAAGGAAATTTTGGATTTTTAATTCTCTAAAAGCTGAAGCCTAAACGATGTTGCCATTAAGTAAATACTATGTTTCTACAGTACATAGAATCATTATTGTTGGTACTCATTTAAATAAAAAATAACCATTAAAATGTCTTTAAATCAAATTAAAGGAATTGGCAACTATCTTTACTCATGTTACATAATAAAACCTGATGCAGAAGTTAAGAATATATAGTACAAACAAAGCTATTAAGAAAACGTCATATTGCTTTCGGAATATTTTATTTTTAGTACTTTCCTTTTACTATTAGATAAACCTTTAACAATGTAGGAGACTCTCTCTCTCTCTCTTTCGATTTCGTTGCAGACAAAATGATCTTAGTGAGGTCTGGCAAAAAAATCTGCCCAATTTTCGATATATCATAAAATGCCGAAAAGTTTCTCTCTCTCAGCATATTATAAATATCCCACATTCAAAATAAAAACTGTGCTGAGATGTCTAGTTTATTAAAATAACGTAATGGCTTTTTCAAAACAATAAATGATTCTTATTTTGACATGAAAAAAATATTTCAATTAATACAAAGTTTTAAGCAAATTTAAAGAAAACTAACTATTTTTCATTTTCCTCTTCGCCCCACTAATACAAATGTTTCTCTCCCTTTTAGTGGCCAGGGGTGCCTAGTGTTTGTGGTCACGAACTCTTTGTCCTCGTGTCATGTATTCAAGACCTAGTACAATGGAAGACCAGCAGGGTAGAAGGGCTGACTCACATTTTATCTACAGTAGCTCAAAGTTCTCCCGTTGGAGTAGTGTGGTAGGTTAAAGAGAGAAATGACAGATGCTTCGCCATTTGACCGAGGGTCAAAATGACGAGTGCATCGGTAATAGCCACCATATTGCTTTATAGTGCGACATTAATGTAACTCTCACTCTCTCTATTTTGACTATAATAAACGGTTTAAGAACACTTATCTATTAAGAGAATATTAAGGTTAACATTTGAAATATTTACAGAAATAATAATGCTTTCATATATATTTGAAATTTCATAAGCTTATTTTCAAAATAGCAATAGAAATTTAGCTATTTTTATACAACTGGAATGTGTTTGAATAAAGATAACTTAATAAAAACATTTTTAAAAAAAATTATGTTGGCAAAACAAGGACGAATGAGTGAAAAAATATTTCGTGTAGTTTGGGTCGGAGATTTTTAATAATAATTGTTTTAGTTCAGTTATATTTAAGTCTTACAAAAAGCTACTAGAACACGTAATGACTAGAAAAGTGGAACACAAAATATGTTAGAAGCTAAATTTCACAACTAAATATTGCATTTATTGAAAAGCATTTATTTTACTTTATTCTTTATAAAATTTATTGAAACCATTAACATTTGAAATTAGAGAATAGTTTTTTTATCCTATACATACATACATACATACATACATACATATATATATATAGGATATTGCTTCTTTGGACATGTTTTAACCTTAATTCAAACATAAAAGAAAATTCATAATGTATTGACTTATATCTCAAGCGTCATTTTTTTCCATCTTTTTAAATATATTTATATTTTTAATTTGACGTTATTTTTCGCCTATTTTTTTTCTAACAACTGACTTATTCTAACACAACGCATGAAGTTAAATAAAATAATAATCAATTCAAAATATACAAAATGTTTTAAAAATAGGAGCATTGTGCATTCGAATTGAATGTTATTTATAAAATAACTTTATTTAAAGTAAATAATGAATAGAGTAAATATCTTCGCTCACCTGCAAACTAAATATTCTAGAAAAATTAATAATTTTACCACGCCAGTAACGCAAGAAATCTTAATAGCTATGAGAAGTATTATACATAATAATCTTTAATGGATCAATAAAGTTTGAAACATGATAGAGATGAGAGACATATTATTGCAAAGGGAAAAATATAATGAGGTTAATCTGTTGTCTCTTCTCATTCGTATATCATGTTCTATTAAACAACCGCTGTCTAGAAGTTGATTTATTCCATACTAAATTTCTGACTAATTGTCGCTCGAGCATAATTATATTCAGATAGCATCTAAACAGTTATTTGTACTGTCTTAATGATGGTGTAAAAGATACATCTATCAGACAAATGAATATTTTTATAGGTATTCATATAGAGAATCAGTAATGAGCATAACATATAATTAATATTATTAATCTATGTGAAAATTCTAACTTCAGGAACATGTTATTAAGAGAAAAATACGCAGAACATCTTACATTTTTAGTGAAAATGTTTTTTTCTTCACTCTCTACTTTTTCAGACCTAAATGAAGAAAAAAAGAGAACCGAAAGATTTTGCTTTATTTTGTAATACCGTTTTAAATGTTGAAAACGATTTTATAGAACATTAACAATTCTAGTTGTTGAAAATATGTTTACGTTTTTAAACAGCAATTTCTGTAAAATATTAGTAGTGGTTAGTTTAAAAATATGTCGATAAAATTTCGTCAGGCTAAGTATTTCTGATAATTTATTCAAACACACCAAGTATGTTGTTTTCTTTGCAGGGAGATACAACTTGTAAGAAAAATAGTTTTACAGAGAGAGTACTTTTCCCAGTATGAATTAGAATAGAATAATGAAAACCTTATAAGATGTTTGGGGTTACCATATTGTTGACATTATCACCCTTGGAGACAAATTATTTGTCAACGTACCTTCAAGAAATCACTAAGATCGAGTGTAGTATTGAGTCAGTCGAGTTCGAAATCTAAGTTTTCTACGATAAGACACAGATACTTTCTAGTGGAACTGTTCTAAAAAATCGTCTTTGGAATGTCGTAAAGCTTGTTTACAACGATTAAGTTTTTCCATAAATGTAAGCAACATGTCTCTATATTTCTTTTTGTATAAACGTCGATTTGTCTGCGAGTAATCATTTGTTCATCATTGCCATTTAATAAATTTTTATTATTCGATCAATTGAGTCATCGGCTGTTTTTCATCACACGAATTTGCAACAGTATCAACAAGCTAAGATTTTCTTAGATTATAGTTTAGGTTATAAGTTAATAGTAAAGTATGGAAGAGAAAACAGGAAATCACAAAAATAAGCTTAAAAGACAAATATTGTTTTGAAATTAACTTTTTTTAATGCATATAAATCATCCGTTGGAGAAAATTTTGAAAGTTTCAAAAATTAGGTTTTCAGAGCTATGGAATACAAATACCAGTTTGGTTTGTTCTGTCAAAGTTTATAAAAATAAGTTGTAGAAAAAAATGAGGAAATATTAAACTCTATCTTTGTTAAATCGAAACGAGATCTTATACTTTTACCCACTAGCAAGTTCAACAATTTGAAACAAACAATATATTTCATAGCGAATTGTATATTGAATACAAACATGAGAAGGTCATAACAAAAATCGCAAGGCTTGGTCAGTAGCACTATATCGGCATACACTTTATATCATAGCATACATATACGTAAGAAATGTAACTAAACAAACAAAAAATGATAGATATATCTCGAATTTTTAATCAGACAAAATTTTAAAAAATCTGGCTATTTTTTTATAAAATGCAAACATTCTTTTATATTTATTTATATTTACATTTTCATATTAACATATAAATACTGCAAGATGATGAAACATATAATTTATTGTACATGGGTCGAAAGTTTTTTTCGAGCAGCTAAGACCATTACGTGTAGAAAAATGATTTTCTGCAGGGAAAAAATCAGCCATACGAGCCCTAACTTCAAACATAATTAAAACAGTATTTCTAGAAAATAAGATATTCCATGAAAGATTTTATATTTAATCACTCATAAAAAAAAAGTTCTTGTTCTTTTCTGCTTTTGTATAATTTTCGCCAAATCATTAACTGCCGCTGTTGCCAAGGGATTTAAAATTGATTTAGAGGCATTAGCATTTCTGTAAGTTTAACCGAATTATACGAAAAGAGATTATATTTTTATAAATAAGCTATTTCAAGCAGAACAAACAAGATAAATCTAGGCAAAAAAGCTATTTAAGCTCATTTTAACAAGCATGCATTGAAAAAGGGATTTTTTAATGTCTTGTTTGAGTTAAACGCTTTGAAAACTGAGTTACTGTTAGAGAGCAGGAAGGGGAAAAAAACTTTTCTTTTTGGAAAAATTAATGTAATGAATATTTTTACACACGCATGAAAATAACTTTGTACTTAGAATGAGTATCAAAATGCCTGTCTAGGGAGTCGAGACATAAATTTAAATTCTGATTAACTTATAGAATCCTGTTGAGAGTAATTAATGTACAAAAGTAAGTCCAAACTATTTATAAAAGCATTATTCTGAAAATACAAAGCTTGAAACGAAGTATAAATATTTTAGGATGTTTTTCCTTTAAATTCAAAAAGGATTACTTTTCTAAAAGTGAAAAAATTAATTCAGAGAACAATTTCATTTTCATTATACAGTTGAACATTAACAGACAAATAGAAAATACTCGTATGAAATATACATTTCAAGTAATTACAATTGTGTTAAAAGATCCTTATGAAATACAATATACTTTTAATTAATTGTTTTTTTCTTAAAAATCTTGTATCATATTTATATATTTTAATCAAATAAACTAGTTTGAAAATAAAAACTTCAAATATCACATTAAGTTTAAATTTATGATGAAATTTAAATGTGTTTCTTTGTTTTGCACTTTTATTTCTTATATATTTTTAATTTTCCTTAATAAACTTACATCAGAAATCGCGAAACGTCTTTTAACATTCATTTATAAATTCAACAAAATGTTCTGCATTGAAATGTTTTTCACAGAACAAGGATTTCCTTTTAAAATCTTCCCTGTTACAAAAATAAGTTTTTAATGCAAACTAAAGTATCTTCTCGTGATTTAGCAGGTATTTCCTATAATAACTAAATAAAATAATTTTTTACGTCGTTTACTCTAAATAAAAAGTTCAGCACATTTTGCTCAAATATGAGGCATTTTTCGGATGGTTAATTAATTAATTTTTTCTCAAATTAGTTTAAGCAATTTATTTTAAAAAATAGATTTTACTCACTTGAACAATGAAACTGAATTATAACTTAAATGTGTATGAATATGTTGACAGAGAAAATTATATCATATATTACAATTATTACTTTCTTCTCTTTTACATACAGAATTTCTTATAAAGAAACGTCAATACTGCTACTGATGACTCACCGTGCTACTATAGAGTTCTGTTCGACAGTCGCTCCATCCATCTAAGTGGTTCGACGTTTTTAACCTGACATCAAATACTGCTGAGGCAATCCCTGACGTACTAAAATCCTGCGCCTTAGAAACCATCGATCTAAGATATCCAACGAATGATTAGCTAGAAATCTTTACTGACGGTTCGTACCTACCAGAAAAAAATGGAAATAGTTCGACAGCTGTTCGAAGACTCATTGGTCGTGGGAAAAATCACCACCAATTACATGGTGAGATATCAGCTGTCTGTGAAGATA
Source organism: Trichonephila clavata (assembly GCA_019973975.1). Classification (NCBI taxonomy): domain Eukaryota; kingdom Metazoa; phylum Arthropoda; class Arachnida; order Araneae; family Nephilidae; genus Trichonephila; species Trichonephila clavata. Next base: position 277,360 of record BMAO01035137.1, read on the forward strand.
CAACACAATTGCTCGCGCGTTGCTGTTCATGGCTCCTACAAAATTTTCCTCATCGTCTCCAAAGTTGCAATATCTGCCTTAAGCAGAAACACCCCAACTGACTACCTACACTCAATAAAATTGCAGATTTTATTTTATGTGGCTCGACTGTGGTCTTACAGTGGGTCCCAAGTCATGTCGGTATCCACGGTAATGAGAAAGTAAACCAAAAAGCCTAGCAGGGAGCTGAGCCATCTCAACCAGAGGTCCTCTTGACCCTCAGAAGAGCTAAGAGCGTGACATCCACATATATTGAAAAATGCACTGCCACAAACCATAACACCAAAACCCTTGGAAAGCCATGGGAAGCGTTGGTCACTGTAGGCCCTATCTTGAGGCACATGGAGAGAGAGCCAAGACCACTGCCCGCTTTGTCCTAACCACCTACGGTGACTTCCTTGGAGTATACTTCCACCTGCTTGACCTGTTTGCGGCCAGGAGGGATTGCGAACACTTGCTCCAATGCACTGGACTCAATGAACATCTAACTGACGACTGGGCGTCAAACGGCCATAAACCCAAGCACGGGCATTGTATAAATAAATAAATAACAATTATAAAGACTACCAATAGAAGTGAAAACTTAGAACTTTTAGTATTAAAATTTGAAATTTCATAATGTTTAAATTGAAATTATCAACACCAATCTGGTTTACACATCTATTGACACATCGAGCAACAATTATATGCATATATGTTTATATGGTTTTTTTATTATTCAAATATATTACGGGCTGTACAAGATCATGACAAAATATAAATACAATTCAATTGAAATAACAATTAATATACAATCGTATTATTTATGGATAGTATTTGTATTTACTTAAATTCCAATGTACTTAATTTTTAACATTATTTTATTGTTTGCATAATTGTCATCATTAATTTCAACAATACTTAGACTTTTTGTACTTTCAATTATTTCATTTTGTTCTAAAAAAGATACAATAGTCTTATGGTAACTAAAGTAAGAAAGGAAAATGTTTGATTCAAATTTATCTAAGTATCGCGTGTAAAAACCGCATCGATCGTCGTTTTATATTTTGTAGTACTGAGTTTTCGATCATTGGACATGTTTAAATTAAGTGTTTCATTTAAAAATTATATTAGTGGTAGATTTTTTTATCATCTGCAAAGTTAATATTGAAAAAATATTAACTTTGCAGATTATTTAAATACGAGTATTTAAAATAGTTTTGTAATATTTATTTTTATTTTAAAATTATTAGTATATTTATTTAGTTCTCACTATTGTACTGCGCAATGATTCTTCAATCAAACGATTCAAATAATAATCATACAAAACACTATTTCAACAATGCACAGTATATATACACATTGAACTTTTCACCAAATCCGTTCAACTTCACTTATAAGATATACACAGCACTATACGTCAGCTGTATAGCTACAGATATACTGCTTTACGCATGTCGGTGACGCGAACGCACGAGATTTTACCCATCCAAACAGTTTCTAAGGCGAACAGCACACTGCGCATGCGCCAGAACATGTCGGTGACGCGAACCCATTCGATTTTCCTCTACCAAAAAGTGCCCAACGCCGCTAAAGAAGTGTTTTCACTTCAACAATTAAACACTTATACAGTACCTCGATGAATCACTTCTAATGTAAGAGTAAAATTTAGTGTAAATAATAGTGAGAAAAAAATAAAAGTATTATAATTTTGCTATGAAATTTTCAAGCAACTATGAAAATAGAGTGTTCTGATTTTAAAAAATAATTTTCAAAATTATTTTTTTTATAAAGGAAGCTAGAATCCCAGTGGCTGAGTGGTTAGTGCATCGCGCTTCCACACGACTGGTCCGAGGATATATTCCGGGCTGGACAAGGTTGACTCAGCCTTTCATCCCCTCAGTGGATCGATAAAATGAGTACCAAGCTTGCTTAAGAACACTGGGGGTTTCGCGTCAGGCTGATCACTCTACCGGAATATCTGCTCATGCACCTCAGGGCCCAAGGTCGCGTATACTGAGTTGGGCACAATAGGGCTTGGCCCTCATGGGCTGTTGCGCCACTGAGTTAAGTTTATAAAGAAAGCCTTTATTAAGAGAACACTAACAAATATGCTTTTCCGAAAATCGTTGAACAAGGAAGAAAGAAAATGGCAACTAAATTGGAGTAATCGCCAAAATTTAAATAGAAACATAGTTTAATAAAAGTTGATTTTCGATAAAATTTTAGAAAATCTCTGTGTAAGTATCTTATAAAAATTATCCTTAGTATAACAACTGAAAAACTTATATCCTGTAAAAACCTGTAAATATCTGTGTAGTTAAGTTTACTACGTAAGTACTGAATATCACGTCCTTTTGATACGAAAAATCTTAATTTTTGTAACCATTACTGCCCAAATTTTAAATGGTACAAAAGCACAACTTCTTAAAACTTTTGTAAATTAGTAACACTAAACAATTATAATTCATTCACATTAAAATAAAAATAGGGCAACTCCTTCCATTTAAAACGAGTCGACTTCAAGTAAGAATAATTTAATTTACGGTCCATAATTGCCCCATAAGAAACTACGATACTAAGCAATATTAACGTTCGTTATTATGATGTTGTAAAGAGCATGCTAATATCAGAGAAAGTTTCCAACAACAGTATAAATTTTCTTAATGAGGATGTGCATTTTTGAAACAAGTTTGTCCGTTACCAATCAGCCTATAATTAACCAATGAATTTGGAACGTAATTATGCTAATCTATTACAATGAGCCTTTTGTGAAGTTAGAATTGAGGGTCTTTCAAGTATTTTGAGCTAAAAGGTAAAATACTGATATGCATTTCATTTTACAGCAATTAGCGAAGTACAGATATCTGTCCATATGACTATAAATTTTAACGAAAAGGGGCACCCGAAAGATATAAAAAATAGCATAAAATATTGAATCCATCGAAAGTTTAAGAAACATTTTTAAAATGTGATTAATATTTTTTTATCTTGTTTTTAAAAAAAACCCTGCTGCATTTTCGTGAAGAGGAACATTGTTCTTTCTTTTCCTAAGACCGTTTAAAAGAAATTAAAAAATTGAATCGTGTTTTTCTTGTGAAATACACTCGTTTCTTGAAGTTCATGATGAATTTAACAAAGTGTGCTCATACAATCGTCCAAAAATATTTTTTTATACCCAATTTTTTTTTGCAGAAAATTTGATCATTGTAATGAAAAAAACGCCTTCCATTTTAGTGCATTTAAAATGAACAAAAAGTACTTTTCATAAATTATTTTAAACATAATTTACAATAAATTGAAATGAAATATACTTCAAATGAAATAAATTCACAATATTGTTTTTTATTTAAAATATAACTGCTCTTTACATTACATTACATTGTAAAACAATTCCAACAAAAACAGTAAAATAAATTAAACTCTAATTCCAATTAAATCATCTCAAGAGGCTATGAAGGAAAGTAATTGTGATGCGAAATAAAGTACTACTTTTTAACAGTTTATATATTTCGCTCACTAAATATGTTATCTAAAAATAACGAGTTTAATAAAAGTTCTAGCCAAGCACGCTACATTACTTTTTTTCAAACTTTGAAGCACATATAAAATGAAAGAGACAGAGAAAAAAAAAGGGAATCATATTTTCTTCGTTTTATAATAAAGTTTTGTTATTAATATTTCGTACGTTTTACAGAGCTATTGGAAGAAGAAACAACACTTAAAATAAAGAAAATAATTAATGAAATTATTTTTCTCCTGATTTAGTTTTTTATATTTTTTTCGAAACTATTTTTTCAAAAGCATAATTTGCAACCAAACATTAAACTGCTTTAGTGTACTTAACCTGAATTTGTTTTTTTTAATTCACATTGTTAGTATAGTGATCACATTAAATCTAGTGAAAGTGGCATATCACTTCTAGTGATATGTAACATTTACATTGTAGAATTTCTAATCTAACAATGTGTAGCAATACTATTTCTCCTTAAAAATTTATAATTTTAATGTCCATCCGTTTTAATTTTGTCTGTTTGGCAGGCTTCTGATATAAACCCCATTGCATTATAAAATTGACTTTTCAACAGCCATCGCTTACTTTCGTTAACAGAAAGAAAAACTGAATCATGTTAAGCAAATAATTATTTTATTAAATGAATTTTAAGATTTATATTTTGAAAATGATATTTTAATGTGGAACTTAGTACACTGGTTTAGAAATTTATAAAACATTTCAGAATTTTATACTTATGCATATAATTATGTAAAATCATTATAATGTCTCAAAAGAATTTTCTGCATATTACATAGAGTGTTAAAGTAACGATAGAAAATTTTTAAAAAATATCAAGCCATTTCGGATTTTCTTTGATAAGTTTCGCGTTTACCGTAGCCTTCTGGCTACGATCACGGGCTCGCGGTCAGCGCGTCATGAGTTCTAACTCAAAAGCCACTGAAAAACTCCGAGGGGTGAAGAGCATTAAATTATTCTTGGCTCAAAGCCCTTCCTATTGACGTGGCGTGGAAGATTGGTGACGGGTGACACAGCTGTGGTATCTTCTTCGTCAATTGTTGTTTAAAATTACGATTTCCATCACCAATAGCCCTTGTTTTGCTTTGGTAAATTTCAAATTAAATTACCAGGAATTAACGATAGCTAAATCGTTTTTATTAACCTCTTCAGGACCGAAAAGGAGAAAGAAGCGTTTCCTCAAGTCCACGCTTTCCAAGAGTATACGCACGCACGGGACCCGGGGGGAATTTCCATGCTACAAGCCTAATTTCATTTAAAAACTCATGTGAAATCTTAAATGCAGTCAAATACGCTAAAAAATTTATACTTTACTATAATTAATAAAATCTGAATATATAGTACAAACATTTTCGCTATATTTAAAAAACAATTGCGAACTTAAAAGAATGTATTTTTATTTTAATAAAAAAAGTACTCTTTTCACTCATTGCGCCATTATAATTAAAATAAAATAGACACAAAACTTACAAAACGCTATCTGGCAAATATCATAGGATAAATTTACTCTCTTAACAAAGAAATCCATAGCGCCATAAAACACAAACCCTTAAATACCCTATTCATTCGAAAAATGTAAGCAAGTACAGTTGTTTACATTCATAAATATTCCGGATCCAATTAAAAAAAACTCAGAGCCGAAAGCACATATTGAAATTCAAAGTTTTGTTAAGCAGCATTAGAAAAAAATGGACTTTATTCGACAACCAGTGCTTTGTAAAAATTATTATAAAAACTTTCCAAACTCTGATCCCACCGGTGTGATTATATGCCTTAGAGAAGGCAAAGCGCAATCACATATATGATACTGTGGGCTCTGAAGGGAGAAACGCGTATCATATATATCAACTGTAGTCGATCTGTCACACAAACTAAAGGCAGAAATAATGGATTTGAGGTCTATATGGGCATCACTAGTATCTTATATGAACTCAAACAAGAAACATGTGTTTATACCAATTAATTCGAACTATAGAGTATAAATTACATATTTTTTCATAAAATCTAGAGAATGTAAATCATACGGAAAATGTGATCTTGTTTTACTAGATTCAATTTTTATTACCTGGAGTTTAAATTCAATCAAAGGTTTAATTTAATGTAAAATCTGTCATCTTTTCCCTGGATTAAGTGTGGATAAAATCATGTAAAAAATAGGCTATAAGAAGATACTTCATTCCTTTTTTGTACAAATATCGAAAAAGGGACGTGGGCTACCTGTTAACAATGGAATAGAATAAACTTATATATATATATAAAAGGATATAATATAACTAAAACAAATCACACAAAGTAAAGGATTATAGTATAATATTAAATTACATATTAAAATAATCTTTACAGTAGGGATGTGCAACCCTTGGCCAAATGTGGCCGGATGAAGAAAGTTCGAACAGAGAGCAATACCCATACAGACTGCATGAAAATAAATAACTGCATAAAACTATTTCAAGCTTCCTTGTGAATGAATAAGAAGCTGTAAGGGCTTAAGTAAATACTTTTTTTTATTTCTAATGGGCTACGGATTGGTGTTATACCATTTCAGACCTAGAGCATTTCTCCGGAAGCTGGTAGTCATTTTAGTGCGGCACCCTATAGGCGGATACCAATCGCCATAGGTAATTTTGACTCCCAGTTTCCTCCACAGATGGAGGCACCTGAGCACTGATGATGCGAACCTGTACCAGGATTTAATTTTGCCAAGCACCCAAGTCAAACAGATACTGTAAGGATCTTTTACATGCCGTATCATCATACGATATTAGCCGCTATTGATTTTCTGCATCAAGAAAATACACCGACTTAAGCCGGGGTCGAACCCACAACCTTAGGTGCAAAAAGTCTGAAGCAAACCAACCATGCCACCGAGCCGTTAAAACTATATTTTTGAATTATTTTCTGGGATTCTCTACTTTTCTAAAAATTGTTAGGGGAAAAAAAGATACTTAGGGGAACATTTACTGATAAAGAATACATTAGAATGAAACAATGGGCGAACAACTATACTGTAAACACCATAAGGTCTAAGACAGTGGCTCTTAAACTGTGGTTCGTAGATTCCTGGAATTCCAAAGCGCTTTTCTAAGGGGACCGCGAAGGTCTCTTATTTAATGTTAAGATTTTCCCTTGTACAGAGTCTGAAAGGCCTCACGGAAAAATTAGATCACTAAATTGTCCCCAATAAAAAACTCTACTAGAACATACATTTTAATCTAGAATAATAAATTACTTTTTTCTCTACTGCTCGTAACTACATAGCCATTTCTCTAGCGTAATATTTTCAAAAAATTGTAGAAACATATGTGTTAAATTTAAGAACTGGTTCCATAGCGGGCCGAAACAGTAAGGGTTGCATGTAAATCGCTCACAACCATGCTTTGGGAGTCAGGGAGGGTGTTCAAAATCTTGGTGGGTCCGCGAATTTAGGTTGATACATAAAAGAGGGCCGTGGCAATTGAAAGTTTAATAGCCACTGGTCAAGGGTATACCTTGACAAGGTTTGTAGAAAATTGGTGTTATAACTGTAATGCACAAATTACAGGCTTTTACCATCGATCACTCTTGTGTCACGTTGGAAATTTTACTAGACCCCACTGCTTAGAAAAATCCATGCAATTTCAAAGTCATTGCGTCACTTCCCATATAATTCAATTCCTTAAGTATATCAATGCCGATTATATATTATTAGAAAATGCTCTTGAGAGTGTTTGCAAAAAGATTCACTTATTTCAGGGGAAAATTTGCATATTTATGTATTTTCTTTTCACCCTAATACACCATATACGCTAGTCTAAGTGCAAAATGGTGGCACTGGAGTGTAAATCAAGTAACTTTTGAATGGCAGTTAAGGGGTTAAGAGAGGGAAATGGAAAACAAATTAGACGATATTTTTTGAAATTAGGTGTAAAAACTTATAAAAAAAATTCCCCAATGTCATTAAAAAATATATCTCAAAAATAAACATCACCGAAAGGACATTGTATTTAATAGTTTTATATAAGGTACACTTAATCAAACCCTGCGAAAATTAAAAACTTCAAATGAAAATTTATTTTTAAGGCATTAAAATAAATTCAATGAGCTTTTCTTTTAAAAGATGACAAAGGATTCTTAAAGATAAATGTAGCTGAAACTTTCGCTTTAAAAAAATGCATAAAAATTTTCAAGTCATTTAAAGGTCCATCATTGCAACAAATTTTAAAATTGAAAGTGGCAAGAGAATTGAGAAAAATGCTGTACTACATTAAAAAGAAAAAATATTTGACTTTTCAAAACAAAACAATAAAACTTTTTATAAAATAATGTGTAATTGGATAAAGCTTTTTGGAGTGATGCCCTCTAAAGGACCGATTTTTTTAAAATTTTATCTTATACCAAAACTACAAAAATGCTTTTTCCCCTTTTGACAAACGTGGAACACAGAATACAAGTTGGAGTACAATTCACTAATGTTTCGAACTTAAAATAAAGTTAAAGTAATTTTTCTTTAGCATGCTTACCATACAATTGTAATATAACTTTTCTGTTGAAATATTTTTTTCATGACTGAAAAAGGACTGTTTTTGTCAATATGTATTTTCTCCCCAGAAAATGAATATTGTATATATATATAGTGGTGGCCAAAATTGTGGACACTTATAAAAATTCTATACATTTTCTAAGTTTGTATGCTTATGTAAAATGTTACGTTGCACAAAAATACAAAGTCTTTTGTATCCCCCCTTTTAATGATAATTTTATTCCTAAATGTAATACAAGGAACAAAAATCAAATATTTGCAATGCAAAATGTTATGCAATAATAACTATCGATATGCATGACATATTGATAATAGCAGTGGGTTTTTAGTGCTTCGTGAGGTAGCCTTTATTTTATACTACAGCTTCGCATCAATGTTTAATTGAGCTGAAAATAGTTATAAGTTCTCTCTTCGTTATTACATTATACCAGAAAATAATTATATCCTCAAATATTTCTCTTTTTTTCCCAAGGGTAGCTCGTTCGGTCAAGAATTTTCAAACGGTGCCACAAGTTTGCGATAGGATCGAGGTCAGGACTGCTGCCTGATCAGGATAACGATGATATTTAGTCAGGAAGCAATAACATCAAATAAAAGAGTAGATTAGGCACCTAGAAAGAAATGTGTGACGAGAAAGTAGTGTTTCTTATATTAAAATAGAAAGACAGTTGGATGGTTTAGTGACTACATATGGAGACTTAAAAATTTGTTTAAGATGTCAGAAGAAAAATTTAAAAAAAAACAAGGCATGGAGATTCCGAAAAAATGCACCACATCTGTTGATGACAGAAGAACAAAAGTACAATATCTCCCAGATAAAAAAATGTCATAAACAGGCATCAGTTATCTGAATGATGCTGGTGTTCTTGGGAATTAAAAAACATCCATGAGACGATTAGCAGATGTTAGACTAAGAGGTAGAACTCTACGAAAATAGCCAATTATCAACTTACAGCAGCCTTAAAAAAGTCTACAACAGGCTAGACAACTCATAAATTTGACAAATGATTAGTAGTCACAAGTTATATGGAGCGATGAAACTAAGATATCGTTTTTCAGTAGTGATGGACGAAAATATGTAAGACGTAGAATAGGAGAAATGCTACATATTGAATGCATCCAGGCAATTGTGAAGTAGCCACGCAAGAGTTTATGAATTAGTCATGCATATCAACAGATGGTATCGGTCGCCTTCATATCATTAATGGGACACTGAATGCCAGAATTAATTAACGCCATTCTGGAACCTAAACTTTTACTTTTCATTACGGATCTGTTTACGAACAATGCTTCATTTATTTTTCAGCACCTTTCTACGCAGTAAGGTAATTGAAAAACTGGTAAGGTTCTAAGATCATTGAATTGTTGTCTTGGCCAGGAAACAGTCCTGAGCTCAATTCTATTGAAACCTTGAGGCACCGTCTGCAAACTCTTGATCGAATAAAGTTCTCATGAAATAAAAGAGAACTAAATAATAGTGGCTATAATTGTTTGGTGTCACAATGAAACAACGAAGCTTAAAACTGTTTTTAACTCAACGAAACATCGAAGCTTTAATAAAAAATAAAGGCAACTCCACTGATATCTCATTGCAATCATTAGTATCTAATGTATATAGATAGTTATTGCTTACTGCCCAACATTTCTTGACTTGATTTTTGTTTTTTGAATAAGTGTTAAATTATCTTTAAAATGATAAAAAAAAGTATTTGAATTTTGTTCAACGTAACACTTTCTAAGACCATACAAACCTTGAAAACAACACTTTTTTAAAGCGTCCGCTATTTTGGCCTTTCTGTATATACACTGGTGTCCAAAAGTTAAGCTTAATTGATAATTATGTGAATAAAGAAGAAACTGTAAATCAAAATGGCGGGAAACGTGAAATGCGAGTGTAAAATGGTTACAAAATAAGGAAGCAAATCAAAAGAATGATAATAATTAATTTTATTATCCAAAGTAGCAGTTTGAAAGAAAACTGAGCATAGCAAGGTTTCACACTTTAAAGGAAAAATGAAAGAAAACATTAAATAAAATACTGATGCTGCAGCTTAATAAGGTGTGTGGTCACCTCTCTGACTGCCAGGCACGCTGCACAGCGATTTACCATACTTGATATGACATGATGAATTAGTTGTGAGGTCAAACGTTTCCAAGCTTCTTGGAGAGCTCTCTTCAGTTCTGTAAAGGAACTTGGAGGATGCGAAAGGACTGCAATTTGTCTCCGGAGCATATCCCATACATGCTCGATAGGATTCAAATCAGGGGAGTTCGCCGGCCACGACATGCGCTGGATGTTTTTTGTTTAAAGAAAGTCATCAATCAGCACCGCTCGGTGACAGGGCGCATTATCATCCATGAATAGTAAATCAGGACCGACAGCATCTCAAAATAAGCGAGCATAAGACTCAAGAACTTCGTCTCTGTATCTTTGAGCAGTCACGGACCCCGTGTCAAATAAATGGAGGTCTGTGCGGCCGTCCATCATGATGCCTGCCCATACCATTACTCCCCTTGATGGAAAATTATGTTTTTTCGTTATGTTTTTTGGTTCAAAACATGTTCCACGTTCTCTCCATCTCTCCTCCACGATCTCTCCCGCCGAAGAATCACTACTCAGACTAAACCCAGATTCGTCACTGAACATCACATTGGCCCACTCTCCCACACTCCAATGTTGGTGTTTCAAACTTCAGTTCAAATGAGTGCGTTTATGCGCAGACGTGAGGGGAATGCAAACTGCTGTTCTTCTGGCATACAGGCCAGCATGATTGAGTCTCCTGTAAACAGTTTGTCTCGAAATTCGTATTCCTGTTTCAACTGTGAGTGCCGAACCCAGTGCTCTGGTAGTACTGCCCCTCTGAGGTCGCGCACTAATTACCAGGTATCGATCTTGGCGAGGGGTTGTGACTCTTGGTCGACATGATACTGATTGTCGGGTAACATCTCTCCCGTTCTTTTAAACCCCTACCACAGGCTTGAGATCACAGACTGGTCCACATTCAGAATTCGAGACACTTCGGTTTTTGATCGTGAGGATTCCAGCATTCCAACGATTCTTCCTTTCGTAAACATGTTCAATTGGCGTCTTTGTGCCATCATTCACCTTTTTTGATGGTTAACAACGTTCCTTCACACAGCAGTTGCACGAGACTTGTCGAAACTGTCTATGCTGTGTGAATCGTTTTCTCAGCGTTACGACATGCGCCGGTGTTTCGCGCAGGACGTAGTCGACTGAAAAGTCTTGCATAAACCCAATGTTTCTTCTTCACCCAATTAATATCCGCAAGAAATTTGGAATAATTTTACGAAAATTTACTCCATGATTTTCGCATTTTACGATTTATGCTTAACTTTTGGACACCAGTGTATATATAATAAGAATACCTACGAAAAAATGAAATTATTTTACCTGAAAGATAGTTTTTCATCGAAGTGGGATTCTGATATAAAGGTTTTGAACAAAGTGCATCGGAATTCACACTTATTTTTCTTGCTTATTTCTTATTTTTCTTACAGACTATTTTAAGAGAGAGAGTATCAGAGGTAACTTAAAGAAAACGCACTGTTATAGCGTCACGCTCATAACGGCAGCAGTCGGACTCTGGTTACCAATGATAAAGTTTTTAACCCTGAAGAATATTCCAACCGCCAGAATGACCGTGTATGTACAAGATCAAGAATACGAGTCAAAAATGCTCACAAATAACTCATCGTCCGGCTTTCGAAGTGGATGTTAGATATGAAGTCATTTCAGAGATTCCTTTTTGTTAAAAATGAGTTAAAACTAAGATAAAGATTATCAAGGCTCCATTTTAGAGGCTATAGCAAAGTCTCTGAACTTAAACCTGATTAATGGAAACGGTTAGAATTTCCAATAGGACTCTGCTCTTGCACATAAGGGGAAAACGACTCAGCAGTGTTTGATGGAGAATGCATGGAATTTTATAGTGCACAAAGATTGACCTTCCAGCAGACGAGATTTAAATCCATTCGACTATAAATAAGGCAAAAATGTGTCGAATATGGCATCTCAATTTGAAAATTCGTAAATGTTCTTAAAGTAAAGTAATGATTGAAATGTTCATAGAGGTAGGGCGTACATCGATAGATAGGTATCCGAAGAGATTTAAAGCTGCATGAATTCAAAAGGGGATCATTTGAATTAAAGGTGTACAATTTTAAACTCAAATTAAATCTTTAAAAAGATTTAGTACTATATTGTCTTAGTATTTAGTCTCAGTATTGGCGAATGTATACTTGCAAAAAAAGAATATTTTAAAATAACTGTAGATGAGAAGAGATCTGTTAATTCTTATTGGAGAAGCACATATAAATCTCCTCATAGTGAGGGCAGAACACGATTGACTCAAACTCTTAACATGATACTCGGATTTTTTCGAGCGGTATCCAATACATTTTGTCCCATGCATGGAACAAAATGTGTTGGATACTACGGCCTGTTAGAACTCGCGACCCGCCTTCAGTATGGCTATTACCTCGTTATGATTTATATTCACAAAAAATGAGATGCAAACTACAAACATCTGGCGGTCCGGTGCATCTCTCTGTGGGTACCTTACGCGATATAATCTTTCTGCTGCTCGTGCATTCTGCCAATCCGTAAAGATGCATATCTGTTAGCCAGGTGTTCATAAAACGTTCAATACTCCTTTGAGAATAATGTTAGATAAAGTGATTGTGGTTATGTTGATATGTTTCCTTCAGTGATTTTGTGAACAACGCCACCTAGGGTGGAAAGAAGATGTTCCTGACCATGGGTTTCTTTGCAAATCGTAATCGTTGTGATGTCCCCTCCCTCTCCTCAAAATCTATCCCAATGATCCTGGAATATCATGTATATGTATATTTATTTAACTATTCAAAGTATATATAAGGGGTTATGATTATGCAGGTTATATTATACAAAATTAAAAAAAAAAAAAAAAAAAAAAAAAAAAAAAAAAAAAAAAAAAAAAAAAAAAAAAAAAAAAAAAAAAAAAAAAAAAACTTATATAAAAAAATTTATATATAAATGCTATACAAATGTTTTCCCCTTCATTGTTTGGACAAATGGAGTAGATTACAAATTTTTATTTACACATTGTATGTTGCATTTTTTTTTTTTTTTTTTTTTTTTTTTTTTTTTTTTTTTTTTTTTTTTTTTTTTTTGCATTGCTCATCTAAATTTATTTCTGTTTTGTATATTGACAAATTGTGCATTTGTTTTATAATCTTAAAAATTTATTAATATGATTATTTTAAATAATCTTTAATCAATTTTTTAAAACTCTTATGATTTGCTTTATTTTATGTTTTATTAATGGGGAGGGTTTTTAAAATGTGGTGACAATAAGGTTTCTTCATACATTCGCACAGACATCCACGCGCATACAAAATGCTTAACGAAAAAATTCCTTACAAAAATCATAACATCAAAATTGCTTAAATCATTGTTTTCTAACTCAGTAATTAATATTTCTAGTCATAAAAGTTATTTTGGAAACATCAAAAACAAATAAAAAATTGAAATGTTTACACATTTAATGGAAGCGAGCAATGATCCTAAAGGAATGCAACGAAAACAATTTTACCTTAATTATTTAAATGGGTTCCATCCTATCTCTTTTTCGAATCCTCTGGTAATTTCTATACTTTTTTTTTCAAAGATGGCTGAGCAAATGTTTTTAATGATAATGATAATCGAAATGGGATATTTCTAAAACTAATTGCGCAAAGTGCATAATCACACGGGAAAGCACGGGACTTTGTTTTAAATGATGCGGCTGGTGATCAAATAAATACCAGAAGTTTTAAATAGATTTCTAGAAGGTTAAAAATATGTTTATGATTGCCAATCATTTAACCTCAGATAAATAAAATATTAATTCATGATCCTATTAACTTATATAGGATTCTACAGCTGTAACATTCAGGATAAAGGAATGTATTTGCCAAACATCCATAAAGATCTGTTATTTTGAAATATCTAGAGACATTATCGAGGAGAGAAGTCATTACCTAAATTAAACATAACAAGATGAAATTAATGAATTAAACTAGATTAATTAAATTACAGTATTTCACTAATGATGGGTGTAATTTTGGTTAAATTAAGTTGCACTTACTAAATTAGCTCAAGAGCAACGCTATGATGATAATTTTTGTTTAAGAAAGTACAATTATATAAATAAATAATTGTAAGAATTATAAATTATATAAATGATAAGGTTACTTTTCTTTAAATTATAGTTTTATCAATACATCCACTTTTATATCAATCATTTATTTTTTTTTATGTATGGGATTATAGTAACCTTTGTTTTTTCCGATGCATGATAACGGAGTAGAGTATACGAATAGATAATATTTTAGTCACTAGATTAATATTGATTCTTATTATCTAAGACGATAAATAACTTCTTTGATATTCTATAAAAGTAAATGGATGCAAATTCATAACAAAAGTGAAAATATAAATTTTAGGGAATTTCCCCCAAAACATATTGCGTGACCAGATTTACATAAAAATTAATGAGTCAAAAGCAAGTTAAAGTTTTAAAGTCAAAGTAATAATCAATATAATATCGAAGATCGTCCTAATAGGCTGAATGAGCAGTAAAAGAACGATTCGAAGGATAAATTGCCAAGCAAAAAAACCACTATAACATTTTTACCGATAGAGTATTGCAATACGTTATAATAAGAGTATTCAAAAACAAACTACTGCAGTTGTAACAGATCTATACGTGGCTCTACTAACTCCTTGGGGATTCTTTAAGGGAAATAATTATTTCAACCAACTTTTACCGAAGGTAAGAAAACGTGATTATGCAAATTAAGTTTATTATATAAATTCTGTATTCGAGAGTTTTGAGAGTTAGTGAAGTGAGAATCTAAGATTATCAAAGTGTGAATTGAAGATTACCAAGGTGAGGTTCGCTCGGATGCCAGGTGATCAAGCCAACCTTTATTGTTCAAGGCCTTAGTTGTAGTACTTTTGAATTACAAGAGTTCAAGTATTAGGCTCATTATTTAAATAGAAGTTAGAGAGTAAATTGTTAGCGCGCGTCCTAGTTAAAAACGAGCTTGTATAAGTTATCGTAGAAATTAGTTGGATGTCCGTAAATATTATCCCCATGCTGACTGGTCTCACCTTCGCGCTCTAGTTATTAATCAAAACTATTTTAATTGGATTATTATTGTGTCTGTGTTGAATATTGTGACAATAAAACAATTTTAGTTAATCATGTCGTCTGATCAATTAGTTCCTCCCACACATCTAGCCAAGTCCGAGAGTAGACAAGGAGGGTTAGAGGGAAGTAGGAATATTTCCTCATTACACAGTAACGATACAATACAAAGAAAAGTTTAAAAATCAATTATTAAATATTTTTATTTTTTATCCAGATAATATACGAGACAGAACTAAAGATATTTAAAAATATATTTTGTTTTAATACCAGAAAATCATATGATTGGATTTAAAAGAATATTAAAATGAACTCATAATGCATTGGAACAAATAAATAAACTTTAACTTAGAATTCCCAAAATGAGAGCCTTTTTAGTACATAAATTATATTTAGGCATTATATCCCTTTTCATAATCAAATTATAACTCTAGGACTATATTATTTTACTCTTTGGAATAGTCATAATTTTATTTTAAAGTGGAAAAAATGTCATATTTTTAAAATTTGCTCCGTAGTAATGCATTTCATAAGTATTTTTATCACCCTATCCAAATTAATGAATATTCAAGGTTTAATGAAATAAATGGAATCATTATGAATATGATTTAAAACTATTTTAATGAAATAAATTGAATTATTATGAATATTATTTTTAAACTATTTTAATGAAATAAATTGAATTAATATGAATTTTATTTTAAAATTTTTTAAATAAAATAAATTGAATTCTTATGTGAATATTATTTTAAAACTATATTTTAATGTATTATAAATTATCTTTCGTGATGCCTCATCTAATATTAATATGTATATGTACAGGTGTTGGACAAAATAATCGGAACAACCATTTAAAAATTCGTCGTTTTTCGGCCGTCTAACAAACGGCCGTGACGTGTCGCAAAAGTGTGCCACCTAGTGGCAACGAAAGGGAAGGTATCAATCAAGCGTTTGGATGTATGAGAAAATTTTGTTCGTAGTAAAGCGTGATTATGTCCAATCTCTCCAACGTGAAAAGAGGCAGGATAATTGGAACTTGCCTAGCTGAAGCATCCGTGTCCAGTACAAACAGATTTGTGGTCGTTTCAAAAACCACTGTGTCGAGGGTTATTACAGCCTACAAAAAGTAGGTAAAGTGTCTTCTGCGATGTACAACATCAAGCAAATGTTGAAGTTGAAGAGAATAGTCTTCCGAAAGCCCAAGCCTACACTCCCGCAGATAACGACCGAGATGAATTCCCATCTTCAGAACCCCGTATCCATAAAAGCTGTTCAACGGAAGTTGCATACGGTGAACATTCATGGCAGAGTAGATAGTCCAAAACGTTTAGTTTTGGCGTGGAGTGCTATGAAGAGACTACGGTAGCGCCGAGATCCCCTAAACTGGACACAACTGCAATGGAAGCAAGTCATCTGGTCTGATTAATCCTCATTTACATTATTCCGGAACACATGACGTTTGTTCGTCTGGCGAACACCGGCAGAAGTATTTCATGTTGACTGCCTGGTTTCAGCCGTGAAACTTGGAATGGTGTGGGAGGCAATATCTTTGCGTGGATTGGAGCCTCTCCTTATCTTGAGGGGTATGATCACAGACGACCATTATCGAAGCATTCTCTCAGATTCACTTTATCCTGTGCTTCAGGCTCTCTTTCTAGGAGAAACTCCTGTATTCCAAGATGACAACGCCCCTGTTCACATCTCTTGCTGTGACCAGGGTTACATGAGCATGATGATAAAGTGAACATCTAACGTAGTTTTCCCAGTCACCTGATCTGAACATCATAGAGTGTTTATGGGGTTTTGTAGAGAGCAAAGTATGTGTTCCGATTCCTTGAGACGATCCTGCGCGAAGAATAGGTTGGAATTCGTATGAAGGTTGTTCAAGAGCTTTATTTGTCAATTTCACGTCGAATACAATCTGCCATTCAGACAGAAGGTGACCCAGCCCCTACTAATTAAAAAGACTCCTTTCTTCACAGGTGTTTCTATAGTTTTGTCCTATTCCTTTATATATATATTTACATACTTGAACTAAAAATAAAAACAGAGTATAATATATAACCATTGGAGGTATCTCTCATAACTGGTCATGAGGACATCTGTTCAATTACTTCACTAACCAAATTTCTTGTAAAATTAAAAGTAGTCACGGTAGCCAAGTGGTCATGAACTTCAGTTCGTGGTTAGCGTTAATGGTTGCACGGTGGAATCCTGGTACTTTCGAAGCCCCTCCTGTGCGCCCGTGATAACCAATTAGTCATTGTCAAGGATGTGTGATTACCAATTAAACATTGTCAATGACGTATCATGGGTTTCAACCTTGTGCCACCTTTAATACAAGCTCAAAGTCCTGCCGTTGGTGTGCTGTGGAAGTTCAGAGAGGAGGTTCGAGCGCAAGTGTCGTCTTCATCTCTTAAAATTATGAGGTTTTTTTCCAAAAGCCCTTGTGTGTTGCTTCAATAAATAAAAATCATCAAAACATAAATGAAAGGTTTTACGGCTATATGAAACCTACTAGAATTTGACACAGAGCACACACAGCTCTTCTTATTATACGCTTTACTATTTTTTTACTACTACGAAGAGATATATTTCCATGGATTATATTTCAATGCCCTGTTTAAATTTCTTTTGATATGTGAGCTACATCTTTTATTAATATTGCATATTGCCACATGATTCTTAAATTATATATATATATATATATATAGTTCCTATAATGTTATTTATAAAATACATTTATAGCTGTTCACAAATTATTTAAACGTCAAAACTTGAATTATGCTCATAACTTCGGAATCAAGTAAAAATATATAAATAATCGATTTAACAAAGCTTGTTATACAATTATCCTCTACAATCCTCTTTTATTAGCAATAGTGGTGTTTTGACACAATAAATTAAAATGTTTAAAGAACAACCCAAGTATGAAAAATAAAGAAAATTATTAGTGAACTAACTCATGAAAAGTTCCTAAGTATTATTAAATATCAATTTCAACCATACGACTTTTTTCAGATTTTCTTTTTAAACACAAGTATAAATCTAAAACTGACAATTTTTTACCCATATGTTTACTTAAAAAATGTTTATTAAATATTTTAAAATTTTAAAATTGTAAATTAGTAGAATTTCAGAAATTTATTAAATTAGCACTAAGTTACTTATAAAATTATTTTTTCTTGCAATTAAATACTTTTATTTAAAAGCTCCTAAGTCATTACGTATCAAATCAGTATTACGAGTGGGAAGATAACAATTATTCTTTCAAAAACATAGCAGGTAAAAAAAATATTTAGAAACTTTATCTTCCTTAAATGTCTGCGTAAATAAACAAATGCTTTGTAGGTGAAAACATTTGTCGCTTTCAAAGCCCAAAGGAATGACCAAGCCAAATAACATTTCTTCTGAAACCGTTTATCAGAAACGTGGAATAGCATAGAAAAAACCCACATCGAACGTTCCATTTTAAATATACCCGTCTTCTGTCGTTGCACCTTTCTTGTCAGGTGACATGCGTAGGCATTTCAAGTCAATGCATGAATGCACCAAATTCAATCTTTTCAAAACCGATCAGATACTGAATCTAAAAATAGAAAATTCCCCGAGAGTTCTTAATGGGAACCGAATGCGAGGGTTTTCCTTTTCAAACGTTTTCTCCCTGAACAGGAAAGATGTAGCGCTACGAAAGGAACTGAAGATTTGCTTCCAAAGGTTGGGGGTGTGCGCTCTGTTCAGTGGAAGAATATTCAGAGAATTTCTCTGCACGGTTGTTTGCTTTCCTTCCAGGTTTTGTAAAGGATATTTGCTTTTCATTTAGATAAATAGTTTGATAATTCCATTTAAAGGACTTCAATGCATTTAAATAAATGGTGAGAAACGTATATGGATACCATACAATTTTAAAGCTCGAGTTCTCTTTTAAATGTAACATTTGGTAGCAAGCACTTTTTTTTGTAAAATAACTATTACTATTCTTGAATTTAGATACACTGGCATTAGTTAGCAGTCTTAACTCCTTAACTACCACCTGCGTATATATCCGTTTCACTCAACGGTTGTATTGAATTCCCCTGACGTATACATACGACACGAATTATTTCGTCACTCTGCTATCAGCAACACTATTCCGAAGGGTTTGGGATGTAATAAAATTAACTTGACAGTGTTTGCGAGGGTTTTACTTATATTTCAGAGGAAAATTCACGTATTTGTGCCTTTCTCCCTTCCCAACATCATATATACGTGTTTATCCTAAACATGGGAGCACTGGGGGGGGGCGAATTATGTAACTTTTAATTGGCAGTTATGGGATTAAAAAAGTTTAAGATGTTGTAGCTCAGAAGCAGCTTGAAAGGAATTTATATTAAAACTAAAATAAGGCATAAAGTTAAGAGTTACACTGTCTTCTACTAAAATTTGAAAATTGAAGACGATACCTTACAAAAGTAATATTAAAAATAAAAGGCATAAAATGATATTTATTTGTTTCGTAGCTGCCAAAATTGGAAATCAACAAAACTCGGAAGAAAAGAGAAAATGTTCCACTCACATGACCTTATGTTGGTGCAACTCATTATGAACAGTTTGGAGGTTCCACCTACGTTTCTCTATGATATCATATAGACGGAGGAGAGTTAATGGAAGAGGCCAGTTTAAAGGGATCCCAATACTTGTCATTTCTGAACGACGTACTATCGTATTTTCTAGAAGATATACCATTGAGTGACCTGTAGAATGTATGGTTCCAACACGACTGCGCCCATCAAAACAAGGTATCACGAGTTACGCAGAGCATTCCAGACACATCCCAGCAACAAGTCATCGGGTTTGGAGGTTGCGTTGGATGGCGTGCGTGGTCACATATCATATCACAGCGTTTTTCTGTGGGAATACATCATAGAAATAGTATGTGTAACCCCTCCATCAGTACTGTAGGAACTTTGAAATCCTATTAATGATGCTTGTTCCCGCGTACCTGCCATGTTGAAGAAAATGCAGCATGAAATGAAAAACCCGTGTTGAAAAGTGTCTTGTTGCTTAAGGACACCATTTTGAGTAGGAATTACAGATAAATCTCATTTCCAGAAAATACAGTTTTATTTAACGGGATCAAACACATATGCGTTTTGTGCTTTTCATCAATCTCATTTTTGTACGCAACATGTTTTTATTGTAATAAATTGATGATGATGAACAATATTGTAATTGATTTTTTTTTTGTGTATCTCGTACTATTTTGGAGATATGAACACTACAAAATTATCCTCCTCATGGGGCTGTAAGCAGTTTTTTTGTGTAGTGCGTGGTAACTTTACTGTACCTAGATCTCACTTTTATGAGACTAGCTCCTGCCATAGATAAATTATTGAGGCGACAATGGACTTAAGCAGGCCCACTGTACGAAGTAACATTCAAACGCTCTCGGACTGGGTATATAACTTAAAAATTATTAGTAATTAAATTGCTGAAACCCACTCTTCTTCAAAATAAGACCCTTGAGCAGCGATACAATTTTGCCATCACTGCTAAAGGTCATCGAAACATTTCTGGAATCCATTATTAACAGTGTCCCTTAATTCAGCCCGCGATGCACTTTTAACTTCGTCTGCAGATTGAAATCGAGGACACTGCAAGGGATGTGTCAGTTTGGGAAAACGGCTGAAGTGTCTGGGGGTGAGATTGCGGGAGTAATGAAAATATGGCAAAATAATTGTTTTTATATTCTCAAGAAAGCGGGTGATGACGAGGAATCAGTGTGCGAGAGCGTTGTTTCATATGCAAAAACATTCTTGAATGCTAAGCGCAAAATTATGGTATCTTCTTTCGGATCAACTCACGCAAACTACGCAAGATTTCTACATATGTTCACTATGTTCTACTATGTTCACAGTATGTCCTAAGTCTCCATAACACTATTTTCAAAGCGAATTCAAAATTTGATATTTAATCACTACTCAACAAACGCCGTTTCTTTCAATCGCCTTTCAACAATCGGCATTTTTTTAAATGCCTCCGCCTACAAAATACAGTTTTGACAAAGAACCTTGTAATTTTGAATCTGGGTTAAGTAATGAAGATGACACCTGTTGTGGCTCCCATTCTCCAAACTTCAACCCCCCCCCACCAATGCTTGGACTTTGAGCCACAGCAGATTTAAATTGCCATAGCCTCTATACATGGAGGGACGTCAGTGGCACCTAGACGTAACCCCTGGACTCAACAGAAACAATGGTTGCCTCAAGTTCACTTCCACTGGATTAAAACACTCAGAAAACTTTTTTTTGAAAATAACTAAGCAGTGAAATATTTTTAATTATTTTTGAAATTCTTGAAATTTGTAAAGTAATTATGAAAAAGGTAATTCAATAAATGGCTTATATTTTATATCTAAATCAATTACTGTAAGAAAAAAGAAGAACATTTTACATTTTAAAGAAAAATTTCTCTGAAGAACTAACTTAATTTCTTTTACTAAGCATAGTGGCCACCTTTCACAATAAACTATTAAATTGCTCTTCACTTTTTAAATAATGGTCATTTGAAGGATATAACATATCATACAGTTTGGTTATTAACATATCGTACACTTGGGCTCTGGAAAAAAAATTCGTTTTCTCTACAGAAGATTCACTTTTATTTCCTGGCACCCAACTTCTCTCAAAAGCTACATAATCATTATATGTTTTAAGAGCTGATATAGGCTTGCTTGCCAAAAAGTCCAATTGATTCAACGCAATAGTTTTTGGTTAGTGCCCTTTCAAATATGGAGAATAAAAAGCAGCATTTTTGGCATATCTTACTTTTTCAATTAAAAAGGTAAAAATGCTGTTACAGAAAGGACAAAAAATTAGCCGTTGCTTATGGAGATGAAGTATTAATAGTAAGTGCCACATAACTGGTTTGCAAAATTTGGATCCAGAAATTTTGATGCTGAAGATGCATACATTCTGGAATGTCAGTTGAAGTTGATAAAGACACGATAAAGATATTAATTGATGGAAACCGGTAAACAGCAACTCATGACATCTCTGTGAGGCTACATTTAGCAAATTCAACTGTTCATGATCACTTGAAAGGCCTAGGTTTAACCTCAAAGCTTGACATATAGGTTCCTCATGCTCTCACGGGATAAAATGTTATTCGTCGTTTTGACGTCTGTGATTTGTTTTTCAAAGTTCAAGAAAATTATCTTCTTTTGAAGCACATCATCACTAAGGACGAGAAAGGAGTAGTCTATAACAATGTCAAACGCAAGTGATCAAGGAGTAAAAAAGATGACCCGATTCAAAGCATTTCTAAATCCAATATTCATTTTTAAAAATATGCTATTTGTTGGGAAATTTTAAAGAAATCCTTTTTTTAAAAAAATTTTTTAGCTTTCACCGGGCAACACAAAGATTAATTTTGAAGTGTACTCTCATCAGCTGAGTGATTCACTTAAACAAAAAAGTCCAGAATTCATTAACAAAAACATTTGTTGTGTTCCACCAAGATAATGTGAGACTTCATATAAGTTTGGTAACTCATCAAAAGCTTTTACATCTTTAAGGGAATATATTGCCACACTCACTATATTCTCCAGATCTGAAACAATCTGATTATTATTTGTTCTAGTCTCTACAAATTTTTCAGATGGTAAGGTCTTTGCTTCAAATGAGGTTTATAATTACCCGGATGGCAGTGCTTTGCCATAAAAGAACAAAACTTTTATGAGCGTGCTATAATGCTACTGGCAGAAAGATGGCAACAATTATTGTACCAGAATAGACAATATGTAATTTAATAAAGTACTTATTCGTGATATAAAAATTGTGTTTCATTTTCACAAAAAATACGAAATTACCTTCCAAATCGCCTAATATAAATATGAAGCAGCTTCTATTATTCACTTTCATTAACTTATCAATTTAGCCCTCACTGTCTACCTCATTATCGCGAACTTTTTTAACAAACATCTAATAACACTGTATTAATTCAAGTATACTACTTATTATACATTAGTTATTAACTAAAGAGTCTAGATTCCGTTATTAAATTTCAGTCAAATGTATAACATAAGATACATTGATAAATTTAAATTTTTAAAGAGAAGAATTACTTTCTTTTCTATTGTGCAAAGTATAAGTTCAGAGATATAGAAATAATAACAGTCAGCATTCCAATACGAATTGCTACAATAAGAAAGTATTGATTACCAGCTCATGTAAGCGGATTTGAAACTGAGATTACTAATTAAAATAGATCCCCGTCTTGAATAATTCGTATTTTAAATTTAGTAACCATATGTCTCGTGTTCATATGCAATTAGCAGTAATTATTGTAGTAGTTAGTTTTCGAAGGTCTTATTTCGTTCGGGAGGAATGTATATAACTCATGCTAATTTAGTGAAAACTGGAAATGGGTTCAAGCTAGGGTCAGATGAAAATTCACGTCGAGCAATTATATCCGTAATTAAAATATATATGACTTTATAAAACTAATTAGATTATTAAATGTAATTATTCTATATTAGCGGAGACATTTATATGTCCACTGTTCTGTAAAATTTAATATAATTCTTTGTTGTTATATATTCAACTTAAAAATAACCTCTAAGTAAATGTGAATGGCATGTCTTTCGCAATTAATATTATGCTCCGAAACTTAATATAACTTTATTAAATATATCTCATGTAATGTTTAATGTAAACAATTCAATGATGCATAATATATGAATTTATGTAGATATTTGAGAATTTATTTTGAAGGTTCTGAGCTGTAAATAAAATAAATTATAAAACTTATTTGTTTAATTTCTTTAAGGAAGTAGCCTGTTTTGGCAAAATCAGTGAAATTTTCATTATAGTCAGCTTTAGGTCTTTATAAAGTATTTTTATGACGTATGTCTGATCACTTAAATTACTGTATACTATACATTCATTAATTTTCATTTTCATGTAGTAAATGTTCCATGCCTTCATAAAGTACGCGTTTTAACTTCGTTTAAGGCTATTTGGGCTGTTAACAACACATACAATGTGCAGCACAATATTTTCAGAGGAAATAGCTTTATTAATTATACATTATCTATACCCTTGCATTTTCTCAACCTCAGTCATCATTCAGTTCAAATTAGACCGAGTTTCCGGGACTCTACTGCAGCGTTTCTCAACTGTGGTGTGCGCCCCCCTTGGGGAGCGTGACAACTCTTTGAGGGAGCTCCAGTATATTGAAAAGTAGAAAACAAAATATTATGTAAAAAATATTAATTTACAGAAAGTAAAAAACAAAATACACATTTAAACTGATATATTACACTAATAAATTCTTCAGTGCTATACAATGTATCTTATACTTAATTTAACAATACCAAGTTAAGAACAAGTTTAATAATTACCCCATGAGATTGTCATATATAAAATTATATACACAAATTAATACTTATCTTGTTAAATTGTACGTTTTATAATTAATCCCTTAACTGCCGATTAACAGTTACGTGATTCGCTTTCCAATGCCAACGGTTTTCCACATAGGCGCACGCATGTGTGTATTAGGGAAGTGGGAGGAATATTGAAGCAAATAATCTGAAATAAGTAAATCCTTTAAAAACATTGTCAAGGTCCTTTTATTGCATTCAAAAGCCTTCGGAATAAGTTTATGGTAACAGTGCACAGAAAAGATCGTACTTCGGAAAGACGTATATATACGTTGGGGGAAATTACGTTTATATACGCTGGTGGCACTTTTTAATCTATTAAGTAGAAAACATGATATGAATCTGTTAACTTGTTTGAAATTTGTGCTGATTAGATATTTAATTATATTTTTATGTGTTTTTTGTTTTAATCAATGTATTTGTGTATTTAACTGCAAAATATGTGAGGTTTTATTGATTATGCATATATATATATTATTTACAACATAATTTTGTAAGCTTTGCATTTGCATTTCTTGGTAATTTTTTTTAAATAGAATTTATTTGCATTTTCAATTAAATATTTACAAAGAAATAAATTAAGTGATTAAGAAAGAATAAAGCTTTACTTTCATATTTTAGCATAAATTTATTAAAAAAAAAATATCGAAACATACGTTGTAAGCGAACACTTAGTTGCTGGTATCTGTGTTTAATAATTTGGTTTAACAACTTTTAATTATTTCTTATATTTATGAAGATTAACAAATACTTTAATGAATTAAAAACGTAATAAACGGTACGTTCTTGAAAGTTTTGCTGTTAAATGTGAATATTTCAAACTCCTAAGAACAACTGTAAATTTATTGGATAAAGTAAAATATATCAATAAGTTTCTAAAAGTATGTCACTATCATCCCAGGTATTAATTTTCAGAAATGGCATTTTAAAACGAACTAGATTTTTCAAAAAAAAAATTAAGTCGTAATTTTCAAAAGCTTTTACAATTTTCAAAAACTTTTTATTTCCGCTCGAATACATTTGTCATTCGTATTTCACTCTCAGACAGTCTAAGCACCCATAAAACGAAGAACAAAAAATGATAACGATAAAAGAGACAAAGAAAACAATTTCCATCGTCACCCTTAATGGTTTCGACTGAGTGTCCAAATCACACCTGTGAAACAATCGATGACTGTGTCGTGAGATGATGGCCGCTGAAATAAAATAATTCTAAAGAAGGAAACAATTCAAAGAATAGATACTTTTATCACTCTTTTGGGAATTTTTCCCATTGTTGTTATAATCCACACCATTTATTAAACTATGTAGATTTCAAAACAATTTATTTAATAAAAAAAGGAATTGATAAATCTGACACAAAAGTGCAGTCATTTTTATAGGCTTCGATAAATCTCTCATAAAAATTAAAATTATAAATGAATATAAAATATCCTCTACAATATTTACAAAATCTTCATTTTCAAATGTAAATTTCTATAAAAAAAGTATTACCTTTTTTTTTAAAGTAGTATTATTTCATACCCTTTTTTATAATAAAAATATACATAAATAATCAATGAAGTTATACACTAAACATACAATAAGATATAATTATTGATATATAATTCTTGATATATAAAATTATTGATTATTAATACCATATAATTTACTATCCCATATTCGTATTCTGCTATTTTTCGGGAGTTAGGAAATTATCTATATATACATCAAAATTGATTAAAGATATCTATGGAAGGTAGGCTATTAATGATATATGACGAATTTTGCGTGGCACATATTTGTACATTGTAACCATCAACTTTGATAGCTGCTCCATATGGATTTCTGAGAAAGAAGCATAAAAAAATGAAATTTCCCTCGCGCATACATCTAGTACATGTTTTAATCTTACTATTGCTTGTTATCTCTCTAATGAATTTGACATTAATATATCCTATCCTACTTCGTTTCCATTAGTATCGTAAGAATGATTTTAACACAACGTGATAGAAAAATCAAGCCCGAACGAAAAAAAAGGAATAGTTTCGGAAGTACATGATATATATATTTGTATTTTTTGCTTCCTTCATTTCAAGTAATAGGGAACGAATGGATTCAATCTAGATTTAAAACTTCTGAGTCCACGAGCTATGTTACAATATTACCAGTTTGTCAGAGAAGCCTAACTACTAAGTAAGGCTAGAAACTTCATTGAATTGAATTTTTATATTAATTTCACAATTTATAGCATCGCGAGGATTATTGAAGTTAACTTCTTATAGCACCGTAGTGAAAAAATTTTTGTTGCGCGTTACGCAATGACGTAAGGTAGGAATGTATTTTCCATTTCGGCGGAGCGAAGTTCGATTTTTCGACGATATTAAAACTGCCATCTAATTTTACTTTTAAAATCAGGCAAAAAAAAAAAAATGGCAGAATCGAAAAGATCATTTATTTTGCCACGATACAGTATAATTGTTTTTACAAAATAATGATATTTTCTTTGTTTACGATTTTTCTTAAATGAGTCAAATTTGATGTGTTTTTTCGAAAATCATTTCTAAATCGTTGCATATGAATTTATTTTTGTATTATGAAACGATATTTTACACTGAATAAGTTCATACCGTTTCTTTTAGAATCAGTCATTTAAAAATAAAATAATACCAAAAACTTTTTTTAATGATTTTGCAAAAAGTACTCAAAATTTTAATTAAACATTTAAAAACTTTGTCATTTATTAAGATAATCCCACAAAACCTTTTTTCCTTGTGTAGACATTTATTATCCGTCATAAATGTGAAGATTGGAAAAACTGCTTAAAAATTACGGATTTAAAAAGTTTTTGTGTTTTTTGTCTAAAACACTTCTTTACGAGAATTGACTAAGACAGTATTTTAAGTAAATTTTTTATTTAAAATCTTAGTGTTGTTTGCAATTCATAAATGAATATTCAAAACTTTAATGTAAAAACTAAGCCCTAAAAAAAAAAAATTCTCAAACACATGTACGGTTTTTTTTTTTTTTTTTTTTTTTTTTTTTTGCAAAGGAATTTCAAGTGTTTGAAAGTTGCGCATGCGCATTAAGACGAATTTCTGGAGCCATATGCTATTTCAATCTTGGCTCTTTTTATTTGTAAACAAAAACGGCATTCGGTAAAACTGCTTTAAAATAGATATGGAATTTCGTAATTTTGTAAATTTCTCTTCTTCTGTCTTTTTTCACGAGTAAAGCTTTTTTTTTATAAACAACAATGATCCCTTTAAAATTATAAACAAACTTTCAAATGTTACTTATGAGATAGATAAACCAAATGATCTGTAATGGCATCTGTTAATTTTTATAGTTAATATTAAAATGAAGGCATTAATAAATTTTTTTTCATTTACATAACGTTTGAAACAACATTTCTTAAATATGAAAAATATTTTGCACATATGAGTAAAATAATGGACAAAACATAATCAACCTCTCTTTTTAATGAAAAAGCTGCATATATTATCTTTGAAAA
Organism: Trichonephila clavata; assembly: GCA_019973975.1. Classification (NCBI taxonomy): domain Eukaryota; kingdom Metazoa; phylum Arthropoda; class Arachnida; order Araneae; family Nephilidae; genus Trichonephila; species Trichonephila clavata. The sequence continues at coordinate 305,539 of BMAO01035137.1, forward strand.
ATATAATAAAACTGATAATCTTTCATTTAAAAAAAATGTAGCTTTAAATGTTAAAAAAATTAAATAGAGACGTAATTAACCAGTTTTTTAATGAAATAGCAGCATGTTATCTTTGAAAAATATTATTTATTTGTATCAATTTTTAAAAAATTTTTTTTAAAAAGTTGATTTAAATGTTAAACAAATAAAATAAATAGGAATGGGAATAATGGGAATCGAACTACATTTCGAGATTCTTAAATGATATTGAGTTCAAAACCTACATTTCTTATTTTAGTTACCATTAGCCTTTGGAAACAAAAAAAAAATGTACTGGAACACACATAAGCATAATATGTGTGTGTGTGTGTGTAAATAGAATAATAATAATGATACTTTTCTATAAATGTATACAATAATTTTTTTTCAGTATTATATAATGAAAAAGAAAACTTTGCTTATACGTACACCTTTTCCATCTTAATTATTTTTTAAATACAGTTCTAAATAATAATGATAATAATAAATTTGGTAATTATATATAAGATTACTTAAAAATATAAAACTTAATTTTATATATATATATGATTACTTATATAAAAATAAAATTTAATCATACAATTCATTACATATCAGCCAAAAAAAAGTTAACTTCTACCGCGTGTTCACACTGATACACGCACGCATTTTTTTGGATATCGGTAAAATGACGAGAACAACACCTGAGCTGGCACAGCATTCTTCACGATAGGTTTAGTATGCATCAGCCCTTTTATACAGTGAGTCTTCCGTAGCCCCCGGACTCTGATACATGACACACCAGACACGAGTTTGTGACCAGGATTACTTGACAATAAATGCAGCAGAAATTTCATTGAAGAAAAATCATCAGGTCTTGTAATAAAAAAGCTAGGGAAAATGAAGGTTCTCAAAAGTAATACAAGTGGCTTCAGAAGCGAATTTATTTTATTTAAAAATAGTATTATGGAATTTCTAGAGAATAATTTTATTATAATGAAACTATTATTTTCATGCACTCCTTTCTGAAATAAGGAGACTTTTTTATTTCCATTATATTGTTTTCAGAAATATTCTACAGATTTTCTTAAAATTAGACATTTATATATGTAGACATATACAATATTCAAGGTTCATTTTCTTGACAGTGTGTACAGATTATAAGCACAACACTCTTTCAATCAAGTAGATAAAAGTTATGGAGGAAAAAATAAAATATTTAATAAACTGATTTTGAATTTTTTTTCCAGTTTTTATCATATTATTTCTTAAAACATAAAATTGCTTGGCTAAACATTAAATTTCAATAGATAAGAAATTGATAATATATTACAAGCATCAACCATACGGTGTAGTATTTAATACTTTTTCGAGGGTTTCTTACAGATTTTTTCATTATTGTATTACTTTCACTTTAATAATACAAATAAGTCACTGCTATTTTTATTTCCTTAGAAAGAGTTTCCAGTAAAGAGTGAATATAAATGATACTGTTGAAACACAAATTCTCTCGTCAGCTCTAATCACAGCGATTGAATGTTGTGTTCATGTTTTGAAAACAATCTGTATTGTTGATGGGAGAGATAATGTATGTTAGTTATCAGGAAAAGGGAAATTTAAAAAAAAATATTAATGATTTTTCCAAAACTTTTTAATACTTTTGTTCATTAATATCAGGCATATATATGTTTTTCTCTTTTATGATAGGCCTTTAATAAAGCAAAAAATTTACATACAGCGTAGAAGTTTCTTATCACACTGAGACAGAAAACATATATAAATTCTAAAAAGATTACAAATAAGATAAAGACACCACAAAAAACTGCTTATTTTATAATGGTCTTTATTGAAATCTGTATAGCAAATCTTTTTCCATACACTTAATTGTTTTCTGTAACCTCGCATGAAAAAGTATTTGCATGTTATGCAAATATGGTTTCATGAAATATAAAGCCTCTAGATTAATAAAAATGATTTTCCAAAAATAACATTTCATTCAAGGTTCTATTATTATATTTGTATATAGTGGAAGGGATTTACATATAATGTTAATTATTGTAAATTATCAGATTCCTGCTAGAAAATTTATTTTTAGTCTATTATAGCAAGCATAATAATTCTTAATAAATAATAATTATTAAAAAATAGTTATAAATAATCCTTGAAGTCTGTAAACTTAATGTAAAATAAAAAGCAATCTGTAAGTAATGCTTAACTAAGCAGCTTTATAACAACTAAAGATTTATAATTACTTAAATGGGATGTTAAACAAAGAAAATACCTTCCAAAATGTATAACTCATTTATATCATACACTGTATAAAATAATTGAGATTTTCTTCGCCAAGAGTCTTACAAAAATAGGTAAATTGATGTCGTAAGGTGCTCTTTTTAAAATAAATATAATATGTATTTTAAAATATAAAATTCCGTTTATATTCTATCCATTTTTTAAAGTATGATGACTACCATAAATAATATAAGATTATGCTAGATAAAAATTTTAAAATGTTTTACATTGAGTTAAAAAATAAATCATTTGTAATATTTTTAAATATTCTGGGAATCACAGAAATGATTCTTATATTGTATTAGTAAACACACATTTACCTCAAAATATACATATATATATCATTTTTTGAAGTTTCAGTTGAGACAAGGATAAAAAATATCATTGATGATTTGGATTCTGCAATGTTATAACCAAAGCTGACTGAAAAAAGCGCTTAACCTTAGATATCAGTGGGGTTTAACCAGTTTTAAGGCTAACTGGTACATGTCAATATATATATATATATATATATATATACATTAGAAAACTCGAGAAATAGAGCAATGCAAAATCAATCCTGAGTAGAATTACCAAATGTGTAAAATATTTTTTCACAATAACCGTGTTAAAAAATTTTAAGCAAAATTTTATTAATTGTTGGGGGACAACAATTGTATATATATATATAATTAAAAGTCAATACATGGCAGAAAGTATAACTTTGTCCAATTCTTTTATTCCATGCACTAAAAAAATATTATATAGGTTTGTTTCAATTAAATATTTTATAGCATAATTAAAGGTGTTCTTAATTTTAAATTTGGAATAGCAACTTAAAATACAATTTAATTATCAAACTATGTTGATTACTGATACATAAAATACTATATTTCAATCTATAGCTCTTTTAACATTAATTAATATTATTTCGTCTAAAATTTATTAAAAAAAATACTTTTATTGCATATCGAAATTTAAATGAAACATATTCATGTCAAAAACCATACATATCCTTACGTGCATTAAACCCGCAAATGTCACGCCATTCATTTAAAGAACTGTTGTTAGCCCATGACTTCTTTTGCCACAACAAAGAACCATACCAATAGACACTCTACATGTGAGAATTTGTCAGAGAGTGAACTCTAGTAATTGATGGTTGCCTGCTGTTAATTCATTGTAGCCACAGTCACCGTTATTACATTGTTGCTAGCATGGTTATATGAGTACTAGTCATGTAGTTACAGTTTGGTTTCCACATGTACTAGAAAAAAGGATAGAGTAGTTTTTCAAATATTTGTAGAAATAGTGGATGTGCACATGTTATGCGAGTTTCGGAAATGAGGGTGAAGTAGGATAAGAAAATTTTAAAAAAAAAGAACAGTAATATTTTTATAATAGATTAATTTTACAATTTTTTACGCGTTCTAAATTCAAATTTTTTAATGAAGTTCTTATGATAACTCTGGATGTACTATATAAAACTTATGTTATGTGAGGGTAGACAATATCTTAGAGAGACTCAAAAAAAATTAATTGAATTTATGAGCAATAACTTCTGTCAATAGGATAAGAAATAAAACCATATTATTTAATTACTGTGCAAAATTAGATATTATTATGCAAAATATAGCACAAAAAAAACTACGTATAAAGTACATTTCTCACTTTTTTCGCACGATTTTAAAGATTCAACATAACAGTAAAGTGATTTAGATTAGAATGTCCAAGTACTTATTAAAGCAGAAAAGAAAATAATTCGTTTAAATTTCTAAAAAGGAATTAAGGGATTAAAAATTAAGAATTAAAAAAGGATTAGAGTTCAAACTCGTATAAGGTGTTCTTTTTTTTTCTTTTTGAATAAATTGTTTGAATGACCCTCCTTACAAGATTCAACTAAAGTACACTTCAGCCTGGACTCTTTGTGACTCTGAAGAGTCAATGGATAAGGACTATATTGATGAATGCACTGCATTATTGTCTTTTAAATGTATCGTTCTCAAGTATTGAGAAGATAGATCGAGACTAATGGCGAAATGTCTAGCATTTGTATAAATAAATATTTTTGAATACCATTCGAAACTAATTTGCCGCTGTCTACTTGATGAAAAGAAAATAATTTTTGATCGTACAGTAACACATAATGGTATTTTGTGAGAGATTTTAATTCTTTATAATTGAAAGTAGGTTTCCTGTTAGCAATTAATTTATCCAATATTAAAATTATTTATTGGGTCACCAATTTAATTATTTTCATTTTACATCAAATCGAAACAAAAATTAAACTAATCAAACAATTTGTATTTCTCCAAAATTAACAACAGTTTATGACTTCTTCCATTTAACACATAAATTCCTATTTCCAGGTGGTTTAAAGTTTCCAAAAATATATTATCTAATATTTCACAAAAAAATAAATAAGTAATATTTTCCAAAATATACGCAATGATAATTTTTCTATTTTTTCCATTATTTCTTAAAAGAATCTTTATTTTATAAAAAAATAAATAAATGAAAAATATTTCAATAAGTTAATAATTCCTTAACATTTGAAAAATGATTCTGTTCGTAATTAGTTTTCTACGTTACAAGTTAGAACTGCTTTTAACATGAGTAAGTTGCTGACATTAATTATTATTGAAATGGATGGGAAAAAATCAGATTAGTTATAATTATTCTTATTTTATATTGCCCATGATAATGTTAATGAATTTTCTTTGTATTCCTCTTCTCAGTAAAATATTTAAAAATATTCTCTAAATGCATATAATACATTTTAAAATCATTCAAAGCATGCACACGTCTTGTACAAGGATTTTACTAAACATTTGAATGTTATTTTACTACCTTGAATTTTTTTTTCCGATTTATATGACAACATGAGACGTGTTTTTACAAAGTAATTTGATTTAAATGTAGCAAAATTCATTAACACATTCCTTATTTCTTACACAAATTAAATAATTTTCTTTCCAAATATGATTTTAAACACGATTAATTTTAAAATTCAATGCAATATAACTTTGATTCTATCATGGAAAATGATAAAAACCTCTTTTAGTTATAATGACAAATTATGATAAAATATACGACTACATCTTATATATATCATGTGTTCAAATACATTTTTTCTTCCGATTAAAGACTTAAAACATAATTAGCTTGATGTACAAAAACTATCAATGCTGAAATTTTGGACGTTTGTATGATATTAAAGTTCAGATAGTGGGGTTCCAACTCAGGTGTTGCTCTCGTTACGACTGAAATTGTAACTTCAATGCCAACATCTCTTACGTTGTTTATAAATTAGATAATAAACAATCAATAAATCATATATCTTACACTGAATGTTAGGAACTTACATTGATAAATACATGACATTGGAAATCAGAACTAAGAAGGAGAGAAATTCTAGAAATTTCAGGATAGTCACATTTCACCGAGTAATATGAAATTCGCAATTCTACGGTATAAATTTCGTGGTATATTAAGAAAGAGTTCACAAAATTAATTCAACAATTATATAAACCAAAATAAAATTTCGTTTTTATTTAATGCACATAACGGACTAAGCATATGAATTTTCACACATCTTTTTCAAATAAGTAAATAATTTAGCTGTGACATATAAATGTAAAATATTTCTGCGCTTTGAAGGCTTATGTGGCAACCACTGCACTAGGGGGATCAGGATTCAAGGGGTTTAAAGCCTGACTGACGCCAAGTTGTAACTATTTGTAGGATTTGGCTTGGGATCCTAAACCTGACTTTTCAAGGGGGCCCCGATATTTTACGTTACACTACTAGCAGATTTGATATATTTTAAAAATGTTGTGATGAATTCAGATTTACCAAACACTTATAAAAGTTATTTTACTTGCAATTAAAGGAGTTCCTTGCAATAAAATATAAAATATGTCATGTGGTACATTTTATAGATACAAATCCTATATATATATTTAAATGAATCAATTGATTCTCATATATTAAATACAGTAACAATAAATGATAGTTTATCATGTTGAATAATATGTGAGAAATTAACTCGTAAGTTTGAACTTCCAACAAAAAATTAAAAAATAATTAAAGGATTATTTACAGACTTTAAGAGATATTAGCTATTTTCTAAGTAACATAAATATAAGAATAAAATAAATATTTTAAAAGTAAATATCCGTAACCAGAGCACAAGCAAGAGCATACTAATCTGTATCGAAATAATAATCTAAGAAAACTCGTATAACTTAACTTTTGGTTTTGTTTTACTTCGCTGTAGGACCACTAACTTAGAAATTACTAATTCTTTAATGATACTAACAATATCTAATCGTAAAACCTATCAAACTAGCGAAGTAACTAAATAATAATAGAGGAAAAACATGAAAGTTACTAACTTTTGTACTTTTAAGAACACCTAACAAGAAATAGTTAACCTGATTTCTCTATCTAATTTCGTTAGTTAAACCCTTCTAAGTGGTAAAAAAATAAACAGAAGTTTCGATAATGTTTCTTGCTGTTCCCAAATCATCAAGGCCATTAAAGTATATATTTTTCATGATGTGTAATTATATAAGGTATAAATTCATTTTAATGATATCTGTATAATGACACATTCTTTGTTTCTCTTTTTATACAGTTTATTCTCTCCCTATGTATATAAATATTTATTTATTTATTTATATGTATATTTTGTTCAAACTTTAAATTGTTAATAAAAGACATTCTATTCAACCATTCAAGTTTAAAAAAATTATTTTAAACATGTAGTGGACGACACTTGATGCTTATACAGTTTTTTCAATCATTAATTCATTAAATGCCGGTTTATTTAATTAAATTAATTACCGATTTTCGACGCCAAATGAGATTCGTCTCCATTGTTGTAACAATGTAACTGTTAAAACAATAACAAAGAGTTGGCCTAGAAAACCGATTTTTCAGCCAAACCTGGTATGCATTGTTAAAACAATGCAGACAAATCCTGCTCATTTTTCAATTCCTGCTATTAGTTCACTCTCTCCCTATATAACCTTGATATAATATATATATATATACATATATATATTACATATATATATATATATATATATATATATGTATGTACACCATCTGGCCAAAAGTATCCAGACATCAATTAAAAAAGTGGTTCTGGCAAATGACGCAATTTGATACGTAATTGAAAGCTATAAAAGTGTTGGTAGTGGTTTGTCAGATTGTATTTATGCGTTTGTGAGGCAATAAGTAAGTCAAAGGAGCTTAGCGAGTTTGATCGTGGCTGTATATTGGGATGCCACATTTGTGGGAAATCGGTTCGTGAGATTGCGGACATTCTACAGAAGCCTAAATCTACTGGGAGTGATGTAATTGTGAAGTGGAAACCTCGAAGCAGAGTGAAACGGAAGGAAAATGAACCGGTAGGCCAAAATACTTGGTGAATGCAGCTGCAGAAATCTGCAAAGGGTAGTAAAACAAAATCGCAAGTCCTCGTTGGTGGAAATTTCTCAGGAGTTCCAAAGTTCATCAGGAATAAGTGTTAGCAGCAGGACTGTCCGTCGAGAGTTAAAAAACTTATGATTCCATGGTCGTGCAGCCGCTCACAAGCCAAACATCACTCCACAGAATGCGAAGCATCGATTGTAATGGTGTTTCTCGTGGCTTGGCTTGGGTCCGTTAGTTCCTGTGATTGGAAACATGAACTCTGAGATGTTCGCGGACATTCTGGACAATGTTGCACTCCCAACTCTATGGCAATATTTCAGGGAAAACCCATTTCTCTTCCAGCAGGATAACTGCTCCATTCACACATCGAGGCTTTCACAGACGTTGTTTGACGAAATGGGTGTTCAAAAACAGGACTGGCCTTCTCATAGCCTCGTTCTAAATCCCATAGAACAAACACCTTTGAGACGAATTAGAGCTCAGATTACGTAGCCAGTCAAATCGACCATCCTCACTGCAAGCACTCACTTCAGCTGTGATGGACGCCTGGAAGACAATTCCTATGGTCATCTATCAAAAATTGGTGGAAAGTCTTCCCAAACGTGTGCAGGCTGTCATCCATGCAAAAGGGGGTCCAACATCATATTAATATGTGCCTAAGTCCATACCACTGGGTGTCCGGATACTTTTGGCCAGATAGTGTATATACTTGTATATACATGTATATATACACACACACGTATATATATTTATATATATATATATATGTGTGTGTGTATGTATGTATATACACACACACACATATATATTTATATATATGTATATACAAGGGGTGATCAAATGAAAAGGTACGAAACGACATAAAAATGAAACAGTTAAATATTTGCATATTCCGCCAAGGGAGAATGTAGCGAGACATCTCGGGATGCCATTGGAGACTCTGATTGAGATCGGATCATGCGCAGGTGCCCGCATGCGCAGGAGAGAGCAAAGGCTCTTATAAAAAGCGGCGTCCAAATGATGCGAGCACAGAATGACTCGAGCACAGAAAAGCATTAACTCCGATGTGTACCGTGAGACACTCCGACGCCTACGCAGGTCCATCAAGAACAAAATACCGGGGCTGCTCACGGAGGGTGTGGTTCTGCTCGATGATAACGCGCGTCCACACGTCTCCAGAGTCACACAAATGGAACTGGACAAGTTCCAATGGGAGACGTTGGACCATTAGTCCTACAGTCCGGACATGTCACCCTGCGATTTCCATGTGTTTGGTCTACTGAAGAAACACCTGAAAGGAAAGCGCTTCAACTCGGACGACGTACTCAAGGACACTGTGAAGGACTGGGTCTCGTCACAGCCACAGGAATTCTGGGAACAAGGAATCCTGCGGCTTGTTCATCAGTGGGATCGTTGTGCTCAGGCCTATGGTGTATATTTTGAATAAAGTCTATATTTGTACCCACCGTGTCGTTTCGTACCTTTTCATTTGATCACCCCTTGTATATATATCTTGTTCACATTTTCAATCGTTAATAAAATACTTTCTATTTATCCATTCAAATTAGGAATTAACTTATTTTTTTTATCTCTTGTTCTTCTTTAACTGTAAATCACGAGACTAGAAAACAAAGTTAAAAAAATAGTACAAATTATCTCTGATGAATGATGAATTAGTTTATGCAAAATAACTTGAAAAAAAAAACACTTTTTAATGGTCGATCTCACAAGGTATACCTTCGAAAACTCACTTTGTGGTTTTTTTAGGTTATTACAAGCTTATATATACATACATACATACACACATAATATATATGTTGTGTGTGTGTGTTTGCGCTGTATTATTATTTAAGAGACTTTATTTGTTTAATGAGATTAATTGTACACTTGTCACCAAACAGCTAGTATTTCTGATAATGACAGAAATAAAGCTTAACTAATACTTATAATGAAAAAATTAAAGGAAATGTATACAAAAACATTTGTTAGCACAAATTACAATGTTTGGTAGTTGATTACTCGTAAAAAATATTGAAAATAAAATCAATCAAATTTATCAAACTTGGAATGATGAAAAAATGAAGTTCCTTTTTGTGAAGAAATTGTCATCGAATTTAGCAAAGTCTTGAACAAGTCTTAATAAATCTTACGTCACTCTTCGAAAAGTGCACTTTCCAATTCCTGGAAGTTCGGGGAAAGGAGGTGCTGAAATCCGGCGTCCTGAAAAATTTCGTAAGTCCTCAATCGGGTCCCACTGGATGAAAAGTGTGGCTAATCCATTTGAGTAATATCTTCTGCTTTCAAGCCCACTCTAATACCACATTTTCTCCATGGGGTCGAACGTTGTCATTCATTAAACAAAATTGGAAAAACAGCGTCTATAAGCAGTATAACTTTTAGAATCAACACCTCATCTACATACCTCTGAATTTGTATAGCACCTCTTAGAAAATAAATGCAGATCAGTGCAGCCATTTGTCAGGATTTCGTCCCAAACCATAAAACCATGCTCATGAAAACGGAATATTTCATGGACTAGAGAAGACCAATTGACTTTTCCTTTTTATCTCTAGATCAGTGGTACTCAAACTTTTGAAACCCTGAAATCGTGGAACCACACAACCCCCAAGATTTTGAACATTCCACCCTGCCTTTCAAAATATGGTTGAGTGATTTAAATGCTCTTCAATAATCCTAAGATAAACCCTGCTACTTTTACTGATTTTATCAACACTTTTTTCCACTTTAACGCGATATGGTACCCTAAAAATCATCAAACTATCGAAATTTTTATTGGCTTATTTGATACCTCGAATCTTTATAAACATGCCTGATAAATTTCAAAATTTTACCTGCATTTTTTATCAAGTTATGGAGCAATATTTGATGCTGGACAGCAACTACCATGCCCACATTTCAGATTATCTGCTAGAAAAGAGCCTGATAAAAATTAATTATTTTTCCAACGCGCGTAAATGAGACTGAAATTACATATGCACTAACAAATAATTTCAAGAAATAATTATGCAGTTCACGCAAAAATTCTAGTTTGTGAATTGTTTGAGGGGAGGAAATGGATTTGGTCAAGATTTAAAAGTTGTGCGTGCTTTTTATTATATTATTATGAACGAAATTAAAACTTCTAAACGGATTCTCCCAAAACAGAAATACTAAATCTCATTTTGATAACTCAGATAATTAAAAATCTAATTCGCAAGAATAGAAAAACTCTCCAATTTTAATATATTTGTTTCTGGTGATATATATATATATATATATATATATATATATATATATATATCGTGTGCGAAATTCAACATTTTTATTATTAAAATATTTTAAGATATTTATTTAAACAAATGCACATGTGCTGTTCTTAGATTTTGATATATTTTACTTATAAATTGTTATTTGATTTTGCTTTCATTGGTGAACAATATTTAACATGTGAATTCTTATAAAATCATGGAAATAAAAAAATAAAGTCATAAACATCTTTTGTACATGCTGTGCATTAGCTCTGAAGTGTGTGTATCTATTTGTTTTTTATAATTATTAAGATAAAGTTTTATGAAATATTGATCTTTCATTCGTTTTCTTCTATATATTCTCTATGGCAATAAACTGTTTAATTGTTCTATATTTATGCAATTTTTTATGGTAAGCAATTTTAAATAAACTAGTTAACATTTCATAATAGTTTCAATTTTTTTTCCGATGAATATTATATCATGTTATTTATGGATTGAACAAATTTTTATTCAAGTTCTGATGTGTATGTTTTGTAAAACTGAGCATGGAATTAGCTCTAACATGTTTAGTACTTTTTCTAAAAAATTTCAAAATCAAAATTAATGTTTTTTTGAGAATTTTTGGAAGTTTAACTATAAAAATATTAGTAAAAAACTTAAGAGCAGCAGTAGAAAAGACCCATGCACAGTTTTATGCAGTATATTATAAGGTGCTTGGAAAAATATTTTTGAAAAAAAAAGAGACATTTTAAAAAGCCTTAAAAATTAAAAAACGTTTTTAAAAAATTAAATTTTACGAATATTTTGCAACAAATTAAAAAATTTTTGTATGGAATTATTATTAAATATTAACTTTTATAAAATACAATTAAAACTAAACATCAAATATTAAAAATAAAAATAAAAATGTGAAGATGGTACCATATTGCCTTAAGAAAATAGAAAACATCTAATTTTTAAAAAAAAAACATTACGTTGTAGTAATAACTGTGTGTGCAGTTGCAAACAATACAAATATTGGTCAAATATTTTTGATCGAAATACATGTTTTGATTAGAGTTCCTTCATTGGGACAATTTAGTGATCTAGTCTAGGACGGCACATCTTTCAATTTTCCACGAGGCCTTACGGAGTCTGTAAAATAGGACAATCTGGACACATTGAATGAGAGACCTTCATGGACTCCCTAGAAAACGCTGCGGACCTCAGTTTAAGTGTCACTGATCTAGATCAAATTACATCTATAATAAAATGTTCAAACTATATATGGACTATCTAGTGATGCAACGCTATATTTAAATTTTAACCAGATTCGTAAATTTTGCATCATGCTTAATTTAAGATTAACTTCCTAGATTACTCTCTTACTCTGTATTAATAAATTACGAATTCACTGAATGAAAAAATGAAATTTCTCGATTTAGCTTACAGAATTTACATTTATTTATACAATTAAATTTGACACAAAATGAATACAAAAAATAACCACTTATCTGAAAGATAGAGGGGAGTGAGAGATTCTGTTTCTCCATGGTGATACGGGGCTCCAGCAGCACAATATACGAACTCTGTTATTTCGTGATTTTTACACTTTTCCCTGTTGACCAGATGTCATTACATTCCTTACAGTTGTGGTGCGTCAAGCACCCTCTGGTTTTTCCACCCATACAATACGTTAAGGGTACCACTACGCGCTGTGTATTCTCCAATTAGAAAGTTGAAAAATTCAGAATTAAAGTTTCCGCTCGTTGATACTGGTGCGATGCGGCGGAGATTACAAGGAGCTGCACTCGAAAATTAAGCAGAATTGGAAGTTGTTTCTCACCCCTAATGTTGCTGAATTTTTAACAGCTCGCTTAGTGACTCGTTTAATGACCCATGGAGGAACCGACTCACTCCCCCCTATCTTTCAGATAAGTATTTATTTTTTGTATTCATTTTGTGCCAACTTTAATTGTTTAAATAAATGTAAATTCTGTAAGCTAAATCGAGAAATTTCATTTTTTCATTCAGTGAATTCGTAATTTATTAATACAGCGTAAGAGAGTAATCTAGGAAGTTAATCCTAAAATAAGCATGATGCAAACTTTACGAATCTGGGTTAAAATTTAAATACAGTGTTGCAACACAAGTAACAATATTCGGTTCCAGTTTTCTTAGTTTCGCTAAACTTGACAACATCACCAGTTTAAAAGGGTCTCTCTGGTAGCTGGAGAGGAAGGGAAATAAACCATTGGTTTCCTCGCATACACTTCAACCTTGTTAAGCCTTTGCGCAGCAGTAGAACAGCTAATTAGAGCTCCTGTTGTAATCTGAAGGCCTAAGATCAACTGTTTAGTAGTCGTATCAGAAAATGGTCTAGGAATGCAGTTGTTGCTCTTTGTACATCAAATCAATTCAGTGCTTAAAAAGTGGTTCCAAACTCCTTTACGTGAAATGGAGGGATATTCAAATCAGACCACCATTTATATGTATGACCGCCTTTAATACTCCCAATTATTATTTTTCTTTTTTTGACATTCTTGTAAATTATGCCTAATGAGCCATAACTAATAAATACTGATCACTCCTAAATAACTTGCACTTTAATCAACACTACAGACCTGAATTCAAACTTGGGCCCATTGCACATTACTATTAATTTTAAAAGTCTGTATTCTGTAGGTATCCGCTTAGCAAAAATATTTTTAAAATAAAAACTATTTTGCTCTTTAAACTGAAATTATTATTAATAAGTTATTGAAAGATTATTGATTGGGCGATGTATGCACAGTGCTGAAAAATATTAGCTCTGTTATTTTTGTTTAAAATTATAAAAACCTTTTTACTTAAAAATGTGGAAACAATTATCTAACATTTCTCCAATACATAATATAACATCCACGTAAAACATATTAAAACATTTTCATAAGCTTCAAAATTATCACAAAAGCGTTATCCTCTTCAAATAAGTAAACATTCTTGATATAAGGATTTCTTGTGTTCACCTACCTTTCTCTTCTTAACGAAAGATCTTGGTTCCTAATCTGATAAGTTGGGAAACAAACTTACAGGCTTTGCAGAAATTCTATTTTTATCTTATAACAAAGTTTATGTGATGCGGAAGAAGTTTTAGGAATCAATTAGAGTTTTAGACCAGATGGTGATGAAATAAACAGTTAATACGGCAGAAAATATTGAAGATAAAGATGTTAATTTTTCTTCATATTAGGTTGGTTGTATTATTTTATGTTTAGATAAATGTGGGTTTCACAAGCGGGCTTTTAAATGAATGTTGATTTAAGTGAAGATCATAACAGAAATATACAATTATGACGAATAAGAATCATTGAATATCCGATTTTTTAAAAATTATTCTATTTAATTTATGTGCTTTAAATTTGGATTGCTATGGTAGACTTCGAAGTTTTTTAAAAAAATGAGTTTTTGAAGTGTTATCTACGTCGCAAATTACGTTTTGATTGCTTGTTATCTACTCACTAATTACGTTTTAATTACGTTTTTATCTACGTGTTTTAGAAGTGCTACCAAAGTGTGCAACAATAAAATTTTTATTGATAAGTTTAAACATAAATTGTTTCTTAACCCTTTCGCGATTGATATGTCTTATATGCACAAGTTTCAAACCTCCTTATCGGACGGCAGGCCGTTCAATGCACTTTTCTGTGGGGACGGGCAAACCTGTAGAGTCAGTACGAAATGTGATTCACCAGTGCATCATTCGTTTGCACGTGACATTTGGAGAGGATGCATATGTGATTCACCCGTCTCTACAATATTTTCCATTGGTCAGTACATCGTCGCGGAAAGGTTAAAAATTGTAATTTTAATTCAGAACTGTATAATAAACATCTTAAATAAAATTAAGTAACTGTAAGTTATTAATTATTTAGTACATTATAACTTTTACTATACTACAACTTACTTTTAGTAAATAGCATATTAAATTAATATGTTATTTTTTATTTAAATATCTTATTGAAATTAGAATTTTATTAATATTTCTTAAGTTATGTAATAACTTATTTTTAGTATATAATTTAGTAATTTAATATGATTATTAATAATATAGTATTTTGTACAGTTTATTATTTAATACTCAATATCAAGCTTGCTTTCAATAATTCCATAATATTTAAAACTTGTCAAACATAAAATTTTGATTATATTTTTCATTTATTGCATTTCCATGCACATTTTAAATAATAAAAAAAAATGTAATGGATAGCTGATTTAGAATATAAATAGTCACATGTTTTAACTATAAAAGTATTTCAATGAATATTGAGTTATAAAATGTAATTAATTTAATAAATAAATCCATAAGAAATAAAGAATAATTGACAAATTCTTTATTTACTAAAACTGTTTGAACGTAAAATATAATAAAATTGTTGATTAAAAAACTGAATAAATATTATCTAACAATGCATTTTCTCTACAACTATTTGTTCTTTTGAAATACAATTTAATCTCCAAATTGTAACTAAATTAAAATTATGTTATACTGTTATTTGCATAGTTGCTTACATCTCTTCAAACTTCTGCGTCTACGTATATATATATATATATATATATGTTTGTGTGTGTGTGTGTATGTGTGTGTGCATTGGCGTTTGACAGTTACTTCTGTGTTAAATTGTTTTCCTTGCACAAAGTTTGTTGAGAATCAGGGAAAATATTAAGATTTTTTTTTAAGTTCCAAGCATGTGTGAATATATTGATTTCCAATAAAGTTTGTTAACTTGCATGCATAAGGTCAGCATTACTCATAAAATGGACAACAGACATTTAAGCATCCGAGGAAGTAACAAAACACATATCGTATTTTATTATATGCATCAGAGCAACAAAAAAAAGCACACAAAAAATGGTTGAAATGACTTTTGAAGAAAATCGCACTTTTTTGAAAAATAGCCTACTGCATTTTTATAAATGATAATTCATTTCTTTCAGAGAGCAAACGATAATTACTTTTTTAGTTTTTGATTCTTTTTCTTGAGAGTTAAAATAATATACAAATGTTTTCATCAGATAAAAATGAAATGATTTCCATTAAGAATTTTGTATAAAATGATTTTTATTTCCACCGAGATGGTGCCAAAAGAATGACAAGAATAAATATAAGAGCTGTCTCAATTTTAAAGGAAAAAGTAAGTATGGAACTCTGCCTGAGAGAGAGAGAGAGAGAGAGAAGAAATGGTTTCAGTAATGAAAATGGCCAACTTTCTTCAAGTGAGCATGCGTATGCATATAAGATGCTTTTTGATACCTTTGTTATCTTATTTAACTGACGACTTGATTCTTTTCTCTAAAAAGTCTGCCAACCATTGTCACAGATAAGATAACTTGCGATTTAAAAAAATAATAATCGTTTGGTTTAATTTTGATTTTTCTTGGAATATAAATAATACATTCAATATTTATTCTTTTACATGAAATTATGGAGATAATAATGTTTTATAAACAGCAGTAGCTACAATGTCACTGAAAAATGAGTCTGGCACCAAGACGTAGCCTAATGCGATTTGGTGTTGTCTTAAGGAGAAGGGCTCGCTTTTCTTTTTTGTAGGCTCTCAGGACTTCAATTCAGCCCTGCAGAATTGTACTCAAAATAAACTGAAAAGAGCAAAAGTAACAGAGGGAGATACACAATGATATAAATAAACAATGAATGCTGTTGTAAATCTTTTTCGTTGTTATTATTTTGCTTTTGCTATTTATTTTGAATCTGAATGGTTGTTACTGAAAGAAAAATTAAGCATACACAAGATGTTTTACTTTTTTATAATTAAAATACCAGTATTTTTTTATAGTTTAGATATTAAGAAGAAATATTTAACACATCTATGAAACAATACAAGTACTGCATTAAAAATTTCAAAATACATAATTTTCGAAAATTCCTTGCATAAATATAAGCTTATGAAAGCTTATGCATCTTAAGAATACAAGTTTCATAAATTAATTAAAGAATCAACCATTGCTTAACATGTTTAAAAGTTAGAAACTTAAATAAGAAATTACAGTTATAAAGACCATGAAACTTATACCATAAAATAAATCCTTCAAGTGAGTTAAGGCTACACGTACCCTTCAAAATTTTTGGAGATAGTAACAGTAAAAATTATTTATATTTTATATTCAGATTATAAAATAAACCGATTTTAAAAGTAAAAAGTAAGTTTAACAAGCCAATATTGCGCAATTAAAAAAAAATTAAGAATTTTTGAAATTTTATTAAATTTTATAAAATGCTAAATTTTTGAATTTTTTAGTCATATAAAGTTATTTATTATTCTTAGATTATTGGAAACAAATATAGTATGGGTTTGAAAATATGTTCCCTTGTTGATTTTTAATAATTATTTTTATAACTAAACCTCGAAAAAGAACACAAATTTTTTATAAAATATTAGTTTTAGCATTTATTAAAAAAATAACCATTGCTTTCAGGCCTAAATCCATTCTAACTTTTATAGAACATATGTTGGGAGTATCTACAAAAAATGTCAGTGCTCTCTCTTGAACATGTAAAAGGCCTTAAGGATTAGAAACACCTACATCTCTTAAAAAAATTAAAGTCTGAGAAAAACGCATTTAAAGTTTGTTAAAGGTAAAAATCAAAAGTGAATAATGCATGTAAAACTCTAATTTATAAGTATGTTATTTTCCAACTGAAGTTCTACATTAAAACACCACTTTAACTAAATATGACTCAAAACATTTTTTTTAATTCAAAATTTTAACATAATATGATAGCATTTGTTGCAACTACAGGTTATACGACCTAATCATAACACAGTATCTTCACAAAAGCTTTGAAACACATATGTACAAAAAAATTAGAATACTAAATAAATCTAGGAATCCCCATGTTTTTACATAAAATTTAATTTATATAGTTTTAAATTAAGATAGTTTAGAAAGTTTGAGTTTTTGTTGCGCAACTTTTTAATGTACTAAGATATAGTAATGCAATATGTTCGTAATGTAGTTTGGTACAGCATGCAAATATTCAGTTTTATCTGCAAAACATGAATTCAGAACACTTGTTTTCGGAAATGTAATTGTAGTATGAGCTGAGGGCGTATTTTTAAATACATCATTTTCAGTAGTATTTCATATCTTTGAAATATTGTTTCTCATAGCAACCCAAAACGTTCTGTGTATGTCATTTTCTCAACAGGAAAAAAAATTAATGATAAAGCGCTTCTAAGTTATATAAACTATGTTTTAAAACAAAAATTGACCTTGAAATCAATCTTAAGTAACTGAGTATGAGAACTAAAGAGCTCAAGACATAATCAAGAAGAAATGATTTCAGTCATGAAATTTGAAATTAATAAATGATTCATAATTAAAGAGTTGATTAAGCTCAAAAATATTGTTAGTTAATTCATTTTAAGAGTGGAAGAATACTTTAAAATGAAGCCGAAACCAAAAACTAAGCTCAGAAAACTTCAAATATCTTAAAGGCTAATTTGTTATCAGATCTGAAATTTGGTAGAAAATTTTCCAATGAAATGGGTCACACACACACACAAATGGTAGTTATAGAAACTACACTTTCTAGAAAATGTGTGTTTTGTTCATAGTTTGAGGATTAAAATCAGGTAAAAATGAACAAAGCATTAAATGTTTTAAAAATTGAAGTTGATTTTACTTTTTGCAGCTGTTCTTTTGTGCAAAAACAAAATTTAAAAAAAAACTTCTTAAACTGAACTATTTTGTGGCAAATATTTTGACAGGAGAAGTTAAAACTTTTAGTTTCTGCACCATGTTTAAATTTGTAAAGAATTTGGATCTGTAGCTGTGAAAATAATAAAGATTTAGGCTCTCAATGAGATACATTAATGATTATCTGCAATAGTTACAATCGTAATCATTAAAATATCACATCATTTGAAAAATGAAGCAAAAATAATAAAATGTTCACTTCGGTTTGTCTAAATTTTAAAAAAAAATTATTCTCAGTAAAACAGTGCTTCTCAAACATTCAATACTTGCGACCCAATACTCAATCATAATTTTCATCGCCCCCCTCTCCATACAATAACAATGTATTGAATTCGATAATACGATATTTAGATGCTAAAGCTACATCACGACTTAAGCCTCTTAATTGCGGCCGGTGTATATAAACGTTTCAGTCAGCCTGTGTGTAAATTGTCCCAGACGTATATATGTCTTACGCAAACATACGATTTTTTTCTGTTCACTGCGATCTGTAAAATTATTCCGAAGGCTTTTTAATCCAAAAAAGGACCTTGACAGTGTTTACGAAGAATATACTTATTTCAGAGGATTTGCTTATTCATTCAAGGTATTAATTATAAACAGTACAAATTATGAAGATAAGTGTACATTTTTGCTTATAATTTTATATATGGTAAGCTCGTGGGGTAACTGTTAATTATAAAACTTGTTTTTAACTTAGAGTACTGTTAAATTAATTATAAAATAAATTGTGCTAATATATTTATAAGTGTATTATATCAGTGTATAAGTGTTGTTGTTTTTTTTATATTTTTTTACTATGTCAGTAACTTTTTAATTGTTTACTTCCAATATATTAATAATTTTTTAAAATAATCTTTTGTTTTCAACTTTTCAAGATGCTCGCGGTTCCTTAGGTTATTAAGCCCTCCTGAGGAAGAGCAAGCACCCCACAGTTTGAGAAACGTTGCAGTAACACAAATAAAAATAGAAACATAAGATGGAGGGGAAAAACTGTGGGCGAAAAGTGGCAAGTTATAACATAATTTTTTTTTTAATGTCTCAAATCTTGCTGGGAAAGTACAAACAACTGTCTTTTATGGCCTCTAAAGCCACCTAAGATGTTTTGTGCGTTAATATATCAATTTAAGAGAAAATAATACATGATTCATGAAGGAATTGGATGTCAAGTAACATAAAAAAAACATATGTATTGCATTCCTTCTGTATTCTCCTTGCTCCAAATTTTATAGATACATTGCAAAACATTTTTTGATGATTTACAGTCGATTTATGAAACAAATGAACCACTCAAATTCCATATTTTAGAGAAATAAAGAGTATGTTACATTATGAAACACTTCTGTTCAACTTAACTTATTTATACAGAGAGAGAGAGAGAGAGATTTCCTTGATAACTAAATACTTCACAAGTAATATGAAAAAAAGAATTTAAAAATAAGTAAATTCCTTCTTAGGTCAACAAAGAGAAATTTTATTTTAGTAAATTTTTTATTAAATAGTTACAATTAATATAAATATGTATATATATATGCCATAATCACAATATTAAGTGACAAAACCGAAAGCGATTGTACTTGCAGTTTTTCCATTTTCCATTCCATATATGGAGTTATACTATATTTATTGTTTATTACTATTTATTCATTAATTAAATTTAATTATTCTAGAAAAATAGTAGTCAACAAGAAATCATAGTCTCAGATCACAGGTGTCATCCCAGGTGGGATTCGAATCTATGACCTATGGATTAGAAGTCCAACACACTATCCATTGCGCTACAGGGACACAACGAACGGATTTCCTTTCTATATATGCTGTTGAACTATTATTTTTGTTACTGTTTATTCATATCTCTTACTGTATTAATATCAAGTGTCATCCACTTTAAGTTAAAAAAATGTATTTGAACTTGAATGGATGACTAGAAAGTATTTTTTTATTAATAATCGAAAATTCTCCTATATTTAGGAAGAAAGCGAACTAATAGTAGGAGGTTGAAACAGGAGGGTTTCATATAAGAAAAAGAAAATAAATGCAAAAAGCCAGAATCAGTAGGCCATATAAAGTTCTATGTATGAGTTATTAAATATGTAAACTGGTATATCAAACATGATGATTGATCTTATTATTACAGGCGACATTCATAAAATGAAGCGCATTATCATGGCTAAATTAATAAAGAGAAATTTGGTTTCTTTTAAAACTATATCTTACGTGTGAAATCATTGTTATTTTTTTCGTGTTTGCTATGTTTTTTCAGAAATTATGCCATTTTTGTTTATCAGCATATGTAATAAATAAAATTAAATCTCTCTTGATCCTGATCTCAATGTTTTTTAGGTATGTCGTACAACAATTTGAATCACGCATTAGTTAATATGGCTTTCTTTTTCATACGAAAGGTGAAAATCGTTACGGAGAAAAGCATGCTATTTGCGAACAACAAAATAAAGTGCCATTTTACATTAATTGGTTCTAAACATTATGTCCGCTAAATGGCGTCCTCCAATGTGGACACATTGACAAAGTCTTTTCTGAAAGTTGTCCATAGTTCTTCATGTCATTACTGGTGGAATGGCAACTATTACCTGGGTGATTGACTCCTTAAGTGCTGGCAGGATTGTAGGGCGATGTTTGTACACTTGCGTCTTTAAGAGTCCCCAAAGAAATAATCACAAAGGGATACATCAGGTGACCTTGGGAGCCAGGCGATGTCTCCTCGCAAAGAGAGAAGACGTCCTGAAAAGAAATCTCTCAGAAGTCCCAGGGAACACTGTGAAGTGCGAGCTGTGGCTACGTCTTGCTGGAACCAGACTGCTGCTTCTTCATGGTCTCCAAGAAACTGGTTTAACTTTGGCCGGAGGAAAGTCTCGATCATGTGACAGTAGCGATCCGAAATAACCCGTTACCGTTAGCTTATCTTTCTCGAAAAAATAAGGACCCCACACAATGAATTCAGCAACAGCGTACCAAACTTTCACACGAGGGCTATGAAGTGATCGTTTGTGAAGTGGCTGAGGCTTTTCTGCTACCCAGTAGCGGAAATGCTGTTTATTTACAGTGCCTGACAAGTAGAACTGGGCCTCATCAGAAAAATCAAAACAGCGTCAGGGGGAACGTTCTGAAGAATGTCTTCAAATGCTATTTTACGAGTGAAAGTCTCTTTTAATTCATTGGTAACCATCTTTTTTTGTATGGGTGCAGCTGAAGGTGTCTGTGCAGGATTCCTCTTACATCAATATCAGACAATTCCAGGTCAGTTACATGTTTAAGTGCTGAACGCTTTGGAGGTTGTACGATGTGCACTATCACATGGGCCACATCTTCCGTCGTAGTTACGATCCGAGATCGACCAGCCGATACATTTTCAGTGCAGAACTAGTTGCTATAAAGTTTGCTACCGAAACGTGAATAGTATTTATATCTGGAACAGGATCATAACGGCCAAGTTGGAACCGATTGCAAAATGCTCGCTATGTAGTAATCACAGAATAATGAATATACTCCTCCACAACAAATGCGCAATGCTGATCATGTGACGCCATTGAGTCTACTGCAAATAGCACGTATACTACTAGCGATCTAGATCCCCTACTCTGTCGCATCCTCACCTTAATTCATATACAGTGCTCTCTCGGAATAGGAGAGGTTATTTTGCTGGATCCTGTATTTAAAAGAGAACATTCAATATTGAAAGGAAATGTACAGTAATTAAAACATGGAACAAATTACAGGTAGTATACATTTGCAAAGAGTTCAAATAGCTCATCAAGAATATTGGAATGATTATTTCCTTAAAAATTTCAATGTATCGATAAAAGGATGCTTCACCAAGTTACTGTTTAGTATTTTTACTGCAATCTCTTTAATTAGATTGATTTTAAATACCTATCAAAAAAGTTAAAATATTTGCAATATATATGAAACACTTTTGTTTTTAAACAAAATTATTTCAAATCAACATTTTAAATAAATATTAAACAAATGTCAAATGTAAAAATGTCTGTGCATTACCCATATGTATAGGGTGCCTAAAAAGTATGATTAAACTTTCAAAAATTAATTAAAAATAAACAAACTGAGATTTTCATTTACGAGTTCTTCCATTCCATAAAGAAAGGATTATAGTTCCTGTTTAATGAAATGCGAACTATAGAGAGCAATATCCATGTTTTACAACATTCTTATTTCAAAAGGGCTTCACCACAAGAACAAGCGCAAATTGTAGAAATTTTATCGAATTTAAAACTGCAACACATGTACAACGTAAATGGGGTACACCCATACTAGAGTTTCTAAGCGTTAGAAAGTTCTCCAGGCGATGGATGGAAAGAGGCAGTCCAATACCATGATCACCTATATAATTAGACGTAACATTTTGGATTTCTTGTAGGGATACGTGAAAAACATTGCTTACCAATCTCCAATACGTAATACGGATGAATTTAATAATGGAGATACGGTGACCATTCAGAATGTTGATCCTTCTTAGAACGAGGCCGGAAATCGCTTACAAACGAGCTATTTTGTAAGTAAATATTAGAGCTTGCATTAAAAACTTTAAAAAAAAAAGACATTGTGAAAAAAGTGGTATTTTCTGAATGTATTGTAAAAAGTTGTAAATAAATTATCTTTGTTTATTTTTAATTCCTTTTTGAAAGTTTAGTATTACTTTTCCGATATTTGGTATACATAATTAAACTATTAATTCCTTAACTGCCTCGACGTATATATCCGTCTCAATTAACCAGTGTGCTGAATGCTCCGCACGTATGTACACGTCTATCCGAAACACGA
The DNA here is from genome assembly GCA_019973975.1 of Trichonephila clavata. NCBI lineage: Eukaryota > Metazoa > Arthropoda > Arachnida > Araneae > Nephilidae > Trichonephila > Trichonephila clavata. The sequence continues at coordinate 329,037 of BMAO01035137.1, forward strand.
CTCTTTTCGTCGCGCTGCTATCAGTAAAACTAATCTGAAGGGTTTGGAATGTAAAGAAATACCTTGACAGTGTGTGTAGTGTGTGTGTGTTAGCGAAGGATTTACTTATTTCAGAACAGAAATTTGCTTATTTGTGCCCATTTGTCCCTCACACCAACACCTCGTAGTATGCGTGCTTATGTGAAAAGCGGCGACACTGAAGAGCGAATTATGTAACATTGAATCGCTAGTTAAGGGGTTAAGTTCAACTCTTTCACCAACAGAAACATTATATTACACTCATAACAAATATACTAAGTTGATACTTTCTAAAACATTGTTGTACACCTTATCTATTATTTCCTTTACAAGCATTCTTTTCAGACTGGTGTAAAGAATTACGGGAAATAAACTTGGAAATTGGAAGAAGACATCTGAAAAAAATTATAATTTTTGAATTCTTACTAGCAACAAGCAATAAGACGGAATGTTTCGTTAAAAGTAATAATGCTTCTTAGTCTCCTCAGATTCATTTTCTTCTACATTGTATTTCAAATCTCTCGTGAAAAACCTGATGACAATGGGTTAAAAACACTAAATCAGCTTACATACAGTGACTATAAAAAAAACCCATTTAATTTCCTTAAGAGTCTTTCCGTTGGGACATATGTTTGCTTACGACATCCGCATAAAGAGTATAAAATGTTGTAATTTTTTTAAAGAAACCAGGAAATAGCATAAAACACTTTTATCTTCACTGTTTTTCTGGTTCCCTAAGAAAACAAAATAACGTCTCCAGAAGGTATTCTAAAGCATTTTAAAGTTTTACGAGTCTGTTTTTACCAGCAAATAAATATTGACTTTTTTTCAGTTATGTAGGAGTGCGTCTGGGATTTGATGTCATAGTTTTATGGAAAAACGTATACAATATAGTCCTGTCTTAGAACAAATTTGAATAAATGTAATGAGAGAAACAGTGCATTTCGATAAGTAATTGATATTAGGCAGTAGAATATATTAAATTATACATTTACTGGCAATTATTTTATCGTTTTTGCTTAAGGATTATAAACACATTATTATATATCAACAATTATGCTTTTTAGCTGATTATTGATTATTTGATTGTTTTTTGGTGTCTTTGTTTGAAACAATAGAAATGATTGGGTGATGGATCACTTTTGAATATAGTCCGGGGACGATGATGACTCTGGATCTAGGATTTAACCCTCCAAATTTCCACATTAACAGAACGCGTGATTGAGGATTTTGCTCACTTAATAGAGAGGAGTGAACTCATCTAAAGAATTTCAAGTTACAAACTGACATCCAAGATTTTAGGAATTTATACTTCGATGGATTTAACATGCCTCCTCCTTCCACATGAAGGCAAGTGGCCCCAGGACTCGATCTCACGAGTCGACAACGTCATACACGGGCTCACGGCCACAACCTCTTGACTACCGTGGCTGTACAAATAACGGAACACTTCGTGTAAAAATATACGGAATTCATGAAGTATGAAATGCAGAAAACGATGATAATTCAGTTAATTATTGTCCCTTATTTTCGTACATCTTATTAGGATTGCAAAATTCTACGAATAACTCATATTTCACAATTAGAACAAACAAAGTGACCAATCATTTTTGATGTATATTACATGCTCATAATTCCTTATTTAATAATTCAAAACAAACAATAAATTGGAATAAAAATATATCCACATATAAGAAGTTGCGTGAGTGAGTGAGGGAATATTATACTTGCGCAGTAATATAAAGCTGCATGTAATTTTTAACCGTAGTCGTGTGACGAGAATGACACCTCCGAGCTCACTCACCCTATCTTAAGGGAACACATTATCATTCAATTATCAAAAATCTGTCAAAAATCAAATCTAATTTTAATAGCCCAAATTATTCTTTATATACTTTTCTATAACTTCACAAAATTTGAAAGCTCTAAACTAAAAAAAACAACGCAGAATTATGATAGCTTTTACGTTCATTTTTATTCACATCCCTATGACAAATCGAAACTTTAAACTTACTTAACTCAGAAAGATAAAATGACTAGTTTGTCTTCATTTAAATGCTAAGGCTTTTTTTTTATTGTGCCTAATGCTTTGAATATTTTTTACCTATTTCTAATTGTACAAGTAACGAAAGTTGGTATGAGTTTTTGAATTAAAGCAATACTTATTTCTTAAGAATAATTGAACTCAGAATTTGTACACTTTTTAAGGAATTATCAATAAGCATTCATAAAAAGAAGTATTGTACGAATACCAATTATGTTACTGTAAAACCCATACCAACTTTTGTTATACATTGTTTGACGTACTTGTAAATCAAATTACATGCGTGTACGTAAAGTTTTGTAAGTGGAGTAGCATTTTAAAATCACTGCAAAAAATTTTTAAGTTTTTTCCTTAAAAAAAATAAATGACTAGCTTTTTATGAAATTTTTACACAAAATCTGTGTGTACTTTACATAATATACACACTTAGGAGGCAACCAAAATACTTGTGTGAAAATCCTTACATTAAAACTTTTTGTGTAAATCGTACCATGTGCCTCTAACTTTCATGCCACACCAGTGGGAGGATGTTTGAGCCTCGACAAATTTACCGTGGAACGGTCTCTTTACAAGGTGGGTCTTGAGAGGACTCGAATTCATGATATTCCAGACACGAGTCCCTGACCTTGAGCATTAGGCTACCGTGGCGACACAACTGCTGTGATGGAAAGTTTATATTGTTTGTAATTTAACATTACTTTGATAAAGTTCAAAAATTCCGTAAAAATAAGTCACTTTTGATAAATTAACAGTCACTGAAAATTGGACCTTAAAACGGATCTTGAAAAATAGAAATATCTGTAAACAAAAATTATTTATGTAATTTTGTTACTAAGATGTCAGATTATCAAAAATTGTAAAAGAAAATAGTTATTTTATTAAAATTTTAACCTAAGAAATAACGGTAGGATTATAAAATAAACACTAAATGGTTCTGTACACATAGACAAAATGTAATTTTTCTCTTAGAAAATTATATAGATATTAAAAACAGTTAAATCAAATGCTCATTATATAAATAACAGATCATCTAATATTTATATAAATATGAGTCTTATCTTTTATTATATACTTCATATGATTCAAAATATGCAACATTAATTTCATTAAAGTATATATATAACAAATATTCTTTTTTCTGAAGGATGCTCTAAACTAAAAACTCACACAAAACATTGTTATTCATGAATATGTTTTTTTTAAATTTCTGTGTTTTGTTTGCTTTTTGTTTATACACAACAAACAACAAATTCCCAATTTTCAAAAGCGTGTGTATTTTGGTATTCAAAATATTTACTGTTAGCTATATTGTTAACAAAAATTAAGGGAAAACCTAAAAAGTGAGGTAATCGTTGCACGATGGCCATCCATGGGCATAAAATGGATAGTAAATTTGTAACAAAAACAGAAAAACATACATAACAGTAATGTACAAAAAAGAATTACAAATGATAGTATGGGAATTTTAATTCTCTTAGGAATGGTTTAAATATCATAAAATGATACTTCAAGCTAACATTTTGGCTACATGTAAATGACAAAACCTGATAGTTAAGGTATGATACAAGATGTTTAATATGGCGTGTGCCCCCCCCCCCAGAATGCCAAGACTACCGAAGACCTTTACAGCATGGCCGAGAAGAGTTTATTGGTGAGACTTTGTGGATAATGTTCTACTCTTCTAGAAGTTCTATTTCCACGTCCTGGACAGTAAGCGAGGACTTTGATCTCGTTTAATTAGTCGCCCCGAGTCTCAATCATGCTGAATAAGATTTAGGTCAGGAAGATATGCTGGCAACTTCATATGCTGTCAGCAGCGTAAGGTACGATATGGAGTCTTCGTGTCTCTTTTGGATACCTTTGAGCCATCAGAGTTACATTCCGTATGATAGGTAAATCAGTAAGTCCGCCTATGCTCTCAAACCCCCCAGTCTGTAATGTGATTGTTCATGTACTAAGGTTGTATTATTTCAAGTAGGGTTTGTAATCCCGTGTCACATTTTCAATCCCGGGATTTCGGGAATACATTACCTAAATCCCGGGATCCCGGGACCAGTCCCGGGATTAGGATTGGACTATTTATTAAAAATACTTACATATTAGCATAGATGAAATTTCATAACGTAACTGAAAATATAAATAAAAATTGATTTAATATTATTTTAATTAAACAAATAAAAGAATTAATTCATCATAAAAAGCAAATAAAAAATAGTACCAAATGAAATTTAAAAAAAAAAAGGCATTTCTTCATTTCTTGTGTTTCTGTAAATAAGCTTATAAAAACACAGTTCCTCCAGCGTTTCATCGTTCAAACGACTTCTTATTTTTGTTACAAATTTCTCTGCCGAAGAAAATGCACGTTCGGATTCTTTACTAGTAGGTACTATCGTCAATAAATAGGAGTATGTTCTTTTTAGGTAATCACGCCATCTCCCTCCATTTTCAAAAAAGAGACATTCCTTTTTGAATTTTTAATGACAGTGTCTCAAATCTAATAGACTACATTGGTGCATATACATCTTTGATAACTTTATTTAGTTCTTCTGCTACACTTAATGGTTTTTGTATGCATAAATTAATCCACTTATTGAACCGGAATGTGAATCAATTTCAAGTGTTATCTCATTTGAAATTGAAGATCCAGTTGCATGAGCTGTTAGTAATGCAGTGGGATTTGAAGTGTCTCAAGTTTTCCAAGCAGGTCCGCTATTAATTAACGGCACTTAATTAAAGAAGGAACTGGAAAAATATATTCTTGAGATCTTGCTTATAATATTGTGTAAGCATTGCAGCGAACCACTTAGATCTGCGGGACGTTTTCCCATACGAGAAATGAGAGCTGTGCATATATTTTTTTTACCTATAGCACTTATTATTGCACATAAAAATTCTACGTTCATATTTCATAAACAAAATATACATTTTTAAAAAATTAAATTCTTAGAAAGTTTTTTTGAGAAAAAAATTTTAAATATAATTCAGACAAAAATTAAATCCTGGTATTAGTTATTTTAATCCCGGGATTTCAGGATTGGAAAAAACACCAGGATCCCGGGGCTGAAAACCCTATTTCATATCTTCCAAAAATTCTAATTGCCTCTGTCCAAGTTAGCTGACAGCAGACATCCTGAGGGTGGGCGAAATGTTCGTTTTCTCACCCTACTAGCGATGGTGAGAAAGTTATAGAAGCAAATAAGAGGAAACATGTCAAATTTCCCGGTTTAACATAGACACACATCTCGAACCCTTCAAGGTTCAACACGTAAAAAAAAACTGACATTAAACTCATATAGTACAAAAAAAGTAAATAAGATACATTAAATATAATACCAGATTCACTACACTTTGAAAAAAAATTTCAAATTGTAATTCAGACAAAGCAACTAAATCCCGAGATTAGTTAATTTAATCCCGGAATTTGAAAAAACCACCGGGATCCCGGGGCTGCAAACCCTAATTTCAAGTGACCCTTTCTTGCCATACTGAAACACATCTGACTGAGTCTGATCTTGGCTCTAAACAGCACTTGACTCTAATCGTTTTGCATCCAGTATCGATGTTCAGTACCCCATACTATTGGTTTCCATGCATGAGCTTGCGCGTGCAGCTCATTTTGGATTGTTTGTATTTGAGAATTTTCACCCTTTTCAAAAGAAATTGTTTTTGAATCCACATCATATTGTCTGTTCTTTCTTGCCGAGCTGTTTACATAATATATTAGCCATTATTTACCAAATTAAACCGGGGATAATATTGCCCTGGTTGATGTCGAGCATGTCCTGTTTCTTCGAATCAATTCACAATTCTTATGAAAACATTTATTGCCACTACAACATCATCCACTACAGTTATTTGTGTTTGTCCGGATTACAGTCTCCAGATAATACACCATGCCATAGATTCCGTTATTCCAAATTGTCGTGACATTTTCCAGTCATCTTTGCTCAAAAGAACAGCCGAAAATGTTGAGTTTCCGAAAGAAACAACGAAAAACAACAGCTTCTATGAAATCACGATTTCTGCACTCTTCCCTTTTTCTGGTTTTTAACCTAATGTACTTAGATTTGCATATCATGTTTTCTTCTTTTGTTTTTTGCTACATTTTAAACTATGGGTGTTTTTTTTATGTTAATTTTCAATAGAAATATTTGCGTAATTTCGTTAATCCTATGTGCTTATCTAATGCTTTTGAGCAGTATATATTTGGTGCTATTTGAAAACTTGTAACGTATTTTTAGTTTAGTAGTTTAGCATTTCATTTTAAAACTGGATTAAAACTAATTTTAGAACTTAAAATCGCCAATGTTTTATCTTATAATTTGCTTATAAAAATCTATTCACTAATTTTACCCATAACACATTCATATTCCTTTAGAATTTATTCTGTGTACAGGATTTATCATTAAAAGCAAACAAACTCTGCACAGATAAATTCCTTGTTGGGATTACATAAAAAATATGTCGGGAGAATTGTACTTAGGCTGTCTATAGTTAACGAGAAAAATACAGTAAACGATGATAAACGAATGATGGTACATGATGGTTCATGATGAGACTTGAACATTCCTGTGCATGATTGGCTGTATAAAACATACTTCCGCCCCTGATTTAGATATGAAGATTGACTTCTTTGGCCACCACGATCCTCAGATCTCACACGAATGGTTTTTTTTACTTTGTGACAGTCTCAAAGTATTGATGACCAAGACATAGTGGCAACACAAACAAACACAGTGGCTCGTCAGCATGCTGCTTGTACTTCATTGGACACCTCGCTGCTGCGACTCATCCATTCTTTGGCACTCCCAAGCCTGCCTCGATATGCATGACGCACACTTCGAACATATTTTTTTTAAATATTTGCTAATACCAATCCCATGCACAGAATTGTGAGAAACACTTCCAGGAGTATCAGAAACAAATGGTTCCAAAGTATTTAAATTTGTAAAAATAGTAAAACTTTTAATAATTTGAAAATTTTTAAATTTTTAAAATTTTAAATAATTGTTTGTTCAAAAATAGTATTTTGCTTATGAAATGTTTATTACATATGTGTTCGAATACAATACATATACATTTTTTCTTATAACTATCTAATAGAAGTTGTGTAGAGGGAACCGGGTCTCCTTAATTTGTCCAATACGGTTTTTTTCTTTGCATCGGTTGTGACTCCAAAAATTGTATTTCGTATTTCTCTCCAAAACTATGAATCGTACAAGTGCAGATCTTTCGAAATTTTTTATGTACTCCCAAAGGAGGATCGAGGTGAGAAGGATGTGGGCAATATTTTTGGGGCACCCTATATAATATAAGAAGTTATAAACGTGACACAGAAAAATTATTTTCTTCGCATTTAACAAAAAAATTAAAAGCTTGAATTTTTTTTTTATTTATTCGAAAAACTGCTATTGCTTAGTCAATTATTTTCAGAAAAGTAAAGCACTTATCATTCTACGCACACGTTTTTAAACAATTTCTTTGAAAATAATTTAATTTCAAAAAACCTGATTAAATATTTTCTTGCATGAAAAAGGGTATGAAAATTAAATTTTTTTTAAGTATAACACAACTTGACGTAAAAAAAAAGGAAAAAAATCTGTAAAATCTGCTGTAAAAAAAAAAATGTTTCAATCCATTTCACTAGCTGATGACAAAACTAATTTTCAACTGGTTATAGAAATAAAATTATCTTTTACTCGTATGCTACTTCACAAATCTCAAATTGTATGGAAAAGTTTATCCTTAGTAAAATTATATTTAAATATTTGATGAAACACTATAAAATAAGTTCATTTAATCTTTTTTTTCAAAACATATTTATTATTTTTAATTCATCTTCATATATATCACATAATATATATTCAGTTTTTATAGAATGAGAAAATTACAATCTCAAATAGAAATATTTTATACAACATTAAAACGGAAACTGGATTCCATTGTAATTTATTTTGATTTGTTTCAGTAAATTAAACATTTATACTTTGACATAAATTCAGATGTTAACTTACATCATAATTTTAATTAGTGATATTTATGTTTTATGCTTTTAACATGCATGGATTTATATATATATATATTATGTGATGTATAAATTATGTGATTTATATATATATATATATATATATATGTATATAAAAAGAGAGATACGAATATATAGAAGTTGGCAAGCTGTCTGTCTGACTTTTTTATTTATTATTCCTATAAGCATGCTGTGATTGTAACGGTTGTGTAGCAGATGAGGATACTTGAATTTTTTTTTATTATTTTACTCTTTAGATGAACACACACATAATGCAGGTAACACAAATATCTACAAAAGAAGAAAGACAAGCGTACACATATCAGTTACAATAAGCAGCTTGAATTTTCTAACGAATCTCAGCATTTTATATGAAACACAGACCAAAAGTTCCAAAGTTCACATGACTTCGGTGGACGAATCTTGTGATTGGTGGAAAGACTTCGCATAATGCTGTCTTATGTAATCTTACTTTAAATACTCAGGTGTTAATTTCTAAGAGATAAAGTTACAATTACATCCCGTTAGGCAGGTAAGCTAGCAGTAACTATTAAACAAAAATAAAGTATATATATATTGTTAAAATTCTCTACTAAAGAGAGTGAATAAGCAATAATCATAAAAACTGGAAAAACAAAAAACAAAATTGTAAGATAAACCAGACATAAGCTTTTAGAAAGGATGTATTAGAAATTTTAAAAGTAATATAATTTAAAATAAAAAAATATGGATGCTACACTATTTTAAACATTGTCGACTTAGGGCAGCTCTTATATATAAAGTAGGTTTTATATATATATATATAAAATTGGGGTTAAACATGTTTTGAGACAGCCAACCTTCCCTCTTTCTGTTAATAATACAGAGAAAATCCTATTGAAAATAATGGATAGAATATCTAAATCCATTACAGGAAAAAGGTAAATTATCTAAAAATTGCATTCAAAAATGCAGTGCCCACGCTAAATCTGAGTACATTAAACAAGTATTGCCAGATTCTAAACCCAAATGCAAACTCAAAGCAAGGGAATGGCTGAATAGTAGCACTCAGCAAAAGTATGAAAATAATACATATAAAAAAATTATATAGTGTGTATAAATACTACCATTTCTTGAGGGACACTTGGATTAAAAGTATTTAAATATTAAAAAAAATTACTATGGTTAAAATAAAACTAAAAGATAAGAAATTTTATATAATATTAGATTATGTAGGTAACTTTATCTATCTAGGAAAAATGATAAATTTATAGTAATAAACTATTAATATTCTAAGAAATTTTAATCCTTACTATTAGAATTTCTTTATTTAAATAATTATTGATACAATTAATTGGGTATTTTTGAAATAAGCAATATTTAGTAAAATGTTTATAGTTTTTTTTTATTTTTTATAATTTTTTTGAAACAAGAAATTTATTGCGTTGAACGTGTAATTAATAATATATATAATATTTCTGAATATATACTTATATATATATATATATATTAAATATATATATGTGACTCCTCATTTTTTTTATTCTTTAAAAATGAAGACAATGAACTTGTGATAATTTTAAAAATAGCAAAGTACGTTAAAATAATTAACGGTTATGTAAAAAATATAACAAATTTTTGAAAATATAACATGATTTTTACTGTCAGTTTTACCACAAAATGTATAATTTACTTAGACATTTCCATTATGAAGTTTCATTTTATTTATATGCTTTATGGTTTTACACCGTTAGTTAGCTATTTCTTTTCTATTGTAATAAATATCTTTCAAGTTTTCAATGAATAATGCCTTTTTTCCTTTGTTACTTAAATAATTAAAGAAATCTCAGAATATTAATTTTTTTAATGGATAGTAGTTTTGAGTTTCTTAGTACTACTTTGCGTGTTTTAATTAGTATCCTTTAAGAAAAATATATGCTTTTCGCTATTACTTCAAGATAAATTGAAAAGCTAATGACTATGCTTTTTTTTAACAAATCTTGTTTTTTTAAAAAAAAGTCAGCTCTTTATTTTTAGTTATATAAATAGCAAGATAGAAATAAGAGCTCAGCCAGAAATGTGACATATTTTACTGTACTTTCTAAAATTAGCCAACGTTACATCAATTACTGATCAGCTCATTTAATTAGTTTCGTAAATACGGCATCAATCTCTTTGTTGCTAAAAAATCGCACTCCAAAGGTATTAATTTTAGAATCTTAATACATTCGTTTTATATATAGAGACAGTAATTGCATTTTAATGAAAAGAAAGCAGTTATTTGGTACAGAGAAAAGGTTTCAGACATAATGAACACCATAACATTTTAGATATAATTGTTCAATTTAACAACACATACTACATGCCTGTTGGAAAGACTTTAAAGAAACCCGATTACTTGCAACAATTTTTTCTGAAAAAAATGGAGGTATGGGGATTTTTCGTTGTTTTTAGATTTGCTTAGTACATTGTAAGAAAAATAAATTAAAATTTCGAAGAGAAAAAAATTATTATTACTAAAATGGGAAAAATTGGAATAAATTTACGAAACATTACACATTTTCGGCCCATTCTGTACCAAAAGTTTATAAACAAATTTTCAATTTTTCAACTCTGATGTGTTGCTATGTTATTCATTTTTGAAAAGACTTTCAAGATAAGAGATATTTTAAAAAGATATTTATTTTAAGATATTACAAAAACTAGGGCACACTTTATCTTAGTTATTAAATGAAATTGCTTAAGAAAACAGTGATTATATTCACATAAGGGACCGTAAATTTTGTAATAAAACAATGATTCATAAATCTGAAGATTAAAACACTTCTACTATTTTATACAGAACATACACAAAAAATTCCATTTAATTATTTTCAAAACTTTTTGAGCATTTGCTGTCCCCGTTTGGGCATTTTCAAAAAAGCACATTTCGAGTAAGACGCATTTTAAAGAATAGCATCTTGCTTAAGGTAATGGCATCTGCTTTTACTAAAACACTTGTAGTTTTGTTCTAGTAAACGGAAATTAATAAATTTGATATTTTTATAAAGCTAATAAGATAGCTTATAAAAAAATTATAGAGAAAAGTTGTAAATTTTTGGCAAAATTCAGAATTTTAGAGTAGTCGGATAATTGATTTTTTTTTAATATACAAAACATTGATGCGAATTTTCACAAAAGAAAATAAAAATGATACAATTTGCATTCGATTTGGGTTATTTTTTTATTGACTCCAATTCAATTGTTGAAACATATCTAGCATTAATTCTAATTTCCCTTATTTAAAAGTACGATATCATAGTCAAAACTTTACTGCACACACAAATGATATACGATATTTTTCACTTATAATAAAAATTATATCATATGTAACACATGAAAGAACAAGCAAATTTTCTAATAGAAGCATTTTAATAAAAATGGCAAACTCTATGGAGATTGTAATTTTTCTTTTCTTTCGTGCTTTTACAAATTATTTTATCCAGGTAATTGTCTTTGTTAAAAGATTCTAGGTGAACAATTCATGATTATTAAATTACTACCCATTCATTATCAGTTACAGTAATTACATTCTTGAAAAAGCTAATAAAAGAACTTTACTTAAAAAAGAATAAATCAGAAATAAAAACGCTTTAATCAACTTAACAATTACTGACACTAAGTAAATTATGGGAAAGAAAAGTTCACTGAAACTTTTCTGAATAGCGTTGTGCAACAACTTATCCCTGTTTTTGAAATTTTAGATATTTGATAATATACGGATATATATATATATATATATAACGTTTTTGAATTTACACCAACCCTAAAATTAAATTAACACTTGGATAGGTAAAAGCGAATTTATTTAATATTTTAAAATTTTTATTTTTAGTTGCTTAAGAAAAAGTAGTGTTACGTTGATCGGGGTTTGAGGATTTTCTGCTACCAGTCTCCTTCTACGGCGTTCCGACACAGTTTATAAATGTCCAAAATACAAGTATGTAAAAGATTATCCAAGAGAGGTCGCACGTCCTACACAACCACCGAATTAATAACTAATCGCTGTCAACTCTTCATGGACGGTCAAATCAATACTACTTTTCAACTGTCAAAACAAGACTAACTTAGTTTCGGCGAGCGACTCCATATTTATAGATCTCACAAATTTTTCTCAAAAAATTCGCTTGCGTCATAGATTTCGATATTAGTTCCAGAAATTTTCAGAAGAATCCACAAGGTCACGAACTGCACAAAATGGTCGCTAAGTCGCCTAAAATGACGCCCACTTGGCTCTATCTCCAATATTTCGCCATGTTTCCATTGAACTGCCCATATTATGAGATGAACAGAATTTTTTGCGAGTATTACAATTTTAAAATAAAATAAATACAACATAGAGTAATATGAACGTATTACACATCGAGATATAAATTATTTTCCCTTTTTAAAGAATTATTTACATAAAATTCGTAACAGATTTAAAATGCTTTACACATATTAACTGAATATGTACTTTTCAGGACATATGAACATGTCTATGTAAAATTTACATAATGTAATATTTTGCATTTGCATTTAAACAAAATAAAAAATATACAACGAAAATTTTTAAAAATATAAAATTATTTTACATATTTTAATCAGTCATAATTCCTCTCACAATACATGTATTATAATAAATGATTGTTTCAGAAAGTGTACTGGGTCTACAGACGATGTGCTAGTAAGGCCCGCAGTCATGTTACGATTATAAAACCTGAGAAGAGAGGTATCTTACTCATCAGACATACCTACTACTTCAACGTGAGGACTTACTGTGTCATTAGACATTAACTTCTCTACAAAACGAGTCACTAAAACCAAGCTGACAAAAAATTGGTGACTATCACGACTTGATTACAGCTATTACAACATATTTGTGTGAAATTTATAAATTTATTTATATTAACATAAGTTTGGATGCATATAAGACTACATGTGTTTCCTTATTTGTAATGCGTTAAACTAATTGATAAATGATGAAAGAAAAATTGTTCATATTTTGTTCCATTTGTAGTCTGATAACTATTTAAATTATATATAAGGGATCTCTGAGAATTTATATATAATATGCCAATTCGTTTTGGAAAATTTTCAACGCAACTTTTTCTATTTCAAATTAATATTTAATAATAGTATTGTGAGTAAATTTTTTCTTCAGTGACAATATATCATGCATTGTGATTTAGTATATGTATATCACAGCCTTTAAAAATGATGGGAATTAAAAAAATTAATTAGAGAAATATATTTTTATTTAATTTTAAAACAGGCATTTGTTTTAAATTATAAAATTACATTTCATAGCGGAAATCTAACGCAAAAAAAAATGTTTTTTTTTATGATAATTTAATTCTAAGCAACTGTGTGTGTGAATAAAACACCTTTTGAAAGTGAAAGGTATATTACATATTTCTCTAATTTAGAAGTCAACTATTCCTTATTTAATAGTATATACCGATTATTTACAAGTGCATTGCAAAACCAGTTAAAATTCAATTACATTTTTTGAAGTACAATCAAGTCTAATTCGTTGCTCAATTCAGATACAATTATAAAAATAGCTCTAAGATTATTTTTTTTCCTTTTAAAAAGAACAAAACTGAGAGTTTTTTAATGAGTCTCAGGTATGAAACTTTCAAGTCCTTGCTTTAAATTGAATGTACTTACCACAACTGTATGATAACAATTACAACAGATAATTATTTCGAGATTTTTCTTAGAATTTATGAGTGGCTTCTTCATAAATGATATTTTCTAACCAGGTTAAAGTAACATGCAGAAGATAACATTCTTCTTGAGAAAAAAAAAGTAAATCCATTGTTTAAAAGTTTTTAGTATAGGAAACGATCAAGCGATATGTGGAGTGTTTCAAACAATAACCTGAAGAAAAAGACTATAGCCGTAATTATCGCAGTTTGATAATTCCCTTCAGATAAAACGGAAGTTGATAGATAACCAATTTCCCTGAGGTTTTTATATATAATTATAATTAACCCGTAAATTTGAGCAAACTTCTTTTTGAAGATCTCTTCGGAAGACTTCTTATTTTACCAAGCCTTTTAAAGTTTTAAATTAAAAATGTAGCAAAAATTCAAAAAGCTTTCAAAAATTCTAGAACTTTTTACATGAAAAAGATATAAATAGTATCTTTGCTCATAAAAGTATCAGTATTAATTAAGTAAATATACTTTAATGAAAACTTTAAAATTATGCCGTAGTTAGACAAGACTAACATACAGGAATATGTATTTTTAAGAGAGAATTTGCAACATAAATATTTGGTTCAATGAGAAATTTAATACCATTCTTCTGATTGTATATCATTGAATCAATCGTACAATATTTTATTATCTCTTTTATTCGAAAAAAGTTAAAACTTTTAGTTTGGTTTATTATAACATAATACAAATATAAACATTTTATCCAATTTGCACTATTTTTGAAATAAATACTATTTATCAAATTTATAACTTAAAATTAATTTCCGCAATCCAACCTAAAACTAATCCAAACATTGTATCTTGTATTCAAACAGCATTTTTGGAATTCAGTACTTGCCAGTTGTATTGAAAATTGAAAGCATTTGGGATGTTTTAATTAAAGTTAATATTCAATATAAAGTCCTTGAAAGAAAGAATTTCTTCTTACAAATACAATATTAAATACCAATTAAGAAAGAAAACGCTCATGAGACGTATTTTAGATAGAACTTACATTAAAAAGCAACTTCCGTGAATGAAATACGCTAGCAAAGAGCTCATTCACATTGTCAATGGACTGTAATGCTTATTTCAATAAATTCGACAGAAATTTATGTCACATAATTTCTGTTTTAAACTTTATGCATCATAATAAAAGTCTGATTTGCCATTAAAAATTTTTGGAATTTATTAGAAAAAAAATCTCTCAAGAATGCCTTTAACAAATATTTTAATCGAATTTATCTCTATTGGGCTACGCTAAAATTACAGGACATCAGTGATGAAAGTATTTTATCTGTATTTAATATGAACTTTAAAGGGAAAGCGTGCTAGTATTAATAAAGTTTTATAAGTTTTGCTAAAATTTAAAATAGCTAATTAAACATTAAGCTTAAAAAATATTTGATATTTCTTAGATAGTTTAAAAATATCCCTAAATATTTAAAAGGGAAAATACGGAAGTTATGGGATTTATTAAATTAGATTATAAAATTATTTCTTTAAGAAATTAGCTTCAGTTCACATAAAGTCACTGTATTTTATAGTAGATATCATCTAAGATCTGGATGTACAACTTGTAACCCTTCTCTTTCCCCTCTCTCTCAACATTATAAAGTGGATTCTCTATACGGATAGAATTGCATTCTTCCTTAAGAACTAATGGACCCTTGAAGAATTGTAAAAACTTTTTACTGAACACTACAAAATTTATAAGTAGCTAAGTAACTTCGCAAAATCCTTTTCATCTGACAGCCCAAGTGCTCTAAACTTTTAACTTCACAGGCAACTGATTCTCAAGTGGTATTTTTAAAACTATATCAAGTAACGCCACAGATGGAAGGCAAATCTTGAGGAGAGACTAGACTTATCCTTCAAAGAAAGTGCGCGAAGCTTGTTGCACTATCCTGTCCCAACTTCTGTAGTTTTTCTATATGTATATTTATATTTCTATATGAATAATTGTACTAGTTGTATGTGTGTGTGTAAGTATACATCCATATCTCAATGAAATTAAATATCTGTTTTAATCTTGCATTACATCAATATTTTCCTTTAGATTCTTACAATCCCTCTTAAGAATACCTACATTAAGTTAGACAATTTTGTTACAAATAAAAGAGAATTTCATTCGTGAACTGAATTAACATTTATTAATTTAAATATTTGATAGCTAGATTATATTTAACTTGGAATATCTTTAACAAAGTTAAATGTAAAAATTATTTTGTTGGATAGAAATCCTAAAGTTCATAATTTTTCGATTGAATAAAAAGAAGATGAAAAATTGTTTATTTATGGCACTATATTTAATTATCTTCGTACTTGTACATAATACTAACAATTTTATAAAACACGCAAAACCATAAATTGTTATAACTGTCGTTATATTCGAAAAATTTGTAACTTTATTAAAAGTTCTTATTTCACAAAAATAGTTATATTTTTTGGGAAATATTCTAACGTTAATAAAACAATTAGACCGTAACTATATTCAAACTAAAATCAATAATAATACAATCACATATCCAAGGTTATTCATATGACTAATTATTGTTCAATTGAATATATAAAACTTCAGAATAGGGCACAAATTTTAAATATCACTGCAATAATAGTTGGATATTTCTAAAACACCTATTTTTTTTTGTAAAAACCAAGCAATTGAATAAAATTTAAGTACACAATTAATTGCATAAGGAATAATTTTTTTTTCCAATTTTAGCTTTATTTAATCTTTTATACATCAGCATTGCATATACCTGTTGATATATCTAACATTGTTATCTATATATTATTGCTAAACTTATTTTTTGATTATTTACTTAGGTTTGGATTAAAGTATGAAGTTGTATTAATGTAAAAGTGTTTTATAAAAACGTATTAAATTGATGCTGGAGAAAATAATTTAAGTACATATGGAATAAATTATCATTAACTCAAACTCAGTGGCGCAACAGCCATGAGGGCCAAGGCCTACTGTGCCATCTCAGTATACGTGACCATTGGGCGCTGGGGTGCATGAGCAGATGTTCCGATCAGGTGGTCAGCCTGAAGCGAAACCCCCAGTGTTTGGTCCACAAGTAAGCTTGGTTTTCATTTTATCGACCACTGATGGGATGAAAGTCTGAGTCAACCTTGCCCTGCCGGGGTTTGAACCTCGGACTGTGGTGTGGAAGAGCGATGCACTAACCATTCAGCCACTGGGCTTCAATTATCATTAAAGTATGTTGAAATAGCAAGATTCACTGATCATGAAACAGATTAAAGCATATTAATATAATCATAACACTTTTTTCGAGTACAAAAATCTCAAAAATAATTTTATGTAAAATTCTGGAGAATAAAAAAAAATTAACAACGATTTGTAGAGAAGTCAAGTAATGTATTTTCAAAGATATTCATTTCTGGTCATTAAAATAGCTACACTAAAAGAAACATAGTACATAGAAAGGATTAAGATGCAGGCATATGAACATTACTAGCATTTAGACGCTATCAAATGAAACAAGAAAAAATGTCATCTCAAATTCCTTATAAAAGGACGCAGGAGTCATCTCCTTCGGAAACTGATTTTGAATATACGTTGGTTGACAAGAGGCCATATTAAGTATCATATAAGAAGGAAAATTGCCGCAGCACGTGATGAAATCTGAGAGTGAAAGAATCATGGCCTATATAAAGTGCTGCTTATTTTTCCTCGATATTGCTACGTGCATTAGTCGAAATCTAACGACTGTCATACGAATGCGGAATAGATGGGATCACAAAGGGCATAACGCTGTAGGATATCAGACCGATCTTGCCTTAGAAACAGTTATGTGGGCAAAAATATCGTAAGGTCGGCTTTGGATCGTATAATAGAGCAAGAAGTAGTCATGTTTTCAGCCCGACAAGCATCCTCATTTATTGTCACTACGGCTGAAGCAGACCAGATGTGCCGGCCATTCCAAGGGTTTTCCTTGACACGTCAGCATAAAACGCATTCTGAGAATAGAACCCCACCCAACGACAAAACTAGATGCAGGAATAACTTAAAGTTGTTTTTCAGACGAGTCCAGGTTGAGCTTGCAGAAATGTGATGGAGGTACCGAAGAAACCGCACTTGTTCTGTTTACAGTTCAGTTTAGCATTTCATTGGTGAACACGCACATAGCAAAAAGCGACAACACAAACACACACGGAGAAATTACGAAGCACAAAAGCATTTATTTTCCTCAATCCAGTGACCTCAGCATTTATAGCTTCCTCTACCTGAAAATTCTCTTATCTTCTTTAATCATATGACTTTTAGATTTAAGCACACTGATTGGTCAGATTTGCTGGCTGATAAAATATTGCATCAACTCTATCTGAAATGTGTCAAAGTGACAATTTTTGAAAAGATGAAGTTGTAGCTGAAAAGGTATTTCGTTTTAGGTTAAACTTAGATGATTAATTATCGCATGTTATCTTGGGGGAGGGGGAGGAAGAGTTCAAAATTATCATAAATTAAATAAATTCCTTCTAATAATTTAAATGGAGAAATATTACATACATAATATATAATTATATTAAATCATTATTTATATATAATATGCAGTTATATATAAATCTATAAATAATATAGATATAACAAGGAAATATAGGTCAGAGTGAAATTGCGCATAAAAAAGCAAACTGTAAAATGCTACGGCAATAATCTACAAGAATCTTCTTTGTAGAAAGTTTAGAACATAAAATGAGTTTCTTTCAATAACGTATCCACACAAGTACCAATGAACTGTTTAGACACATATTTATTTGGCATTTTCGTTACTTTTCCTTTGAATGTGGGGTCTACAGATACAGTTGTTACAACATGCTGTATTCTGCTAAAATGGCAAACATGAAAAAAATCCTTTTCACATTAATTAAAAATTATACATTCAAAATACATACCGATATCTAAGGAAGGCGATATATAATATATACAATATAATATATATAATCTCAACATAATTCCGTATTTCAACAACCTTTTTCACATGAAAAGATAAAACTGATGTTTGTCCAGAAAACTTTAAATTCACGTTAATATTATATAACGATTCGTGTTACCCGCCTACAGTCATAGCGTTTAGCTTCCGATTGTATAAAAAATCCTTCTTACAGATCTTTCCTCTTGACAGAGATTTAATTTTGAAAACAGAAATATATTTATCTTTTACGCCCCCGTAAACTCCTCACCATTCGGAGTCGATTTCTACAAACTCTGTACATAAGGAATCTCTAATCATCAAATGAAACGCGCTTATGGAGTTTTTATAAGTCTAATACGGCAGAAGCGAGATTTTTTACCTAAAATTCGAGCAACCTCTCCTGGGAGTCAATTTACACACTATCCATTCTTAGTATATCTTTAATATATAAGATCAATAGGAACTATTGGAACATACATAAGACTAATGAAGTCTAAGACTATTTCTGTGGTGCTAAGACTTACGAGGAACTTGTGATGAGAGAGAGGAGAGGAGAGAGGAGAGAGAGTGATAAATAAGTGATTGTGACACTTTTCTCTTATATATAGATAAATTGCATAAAAATTTTCTATTCCACCAGTCTGATATTGACAAAATTCTTGCAATATTAATAAAAATATGAGTTGTAATAAGCAACAAATACTAACAAACTTCCCAAACTCTTAGGCGATAAAATTATTACTGTGTAACCCCAATACACATTCTCTCTTGAATTGTTAATAACTTTGGCTAAAAGGCATGAACATTATGGACTATAGATCCAATTGCTGATGAGGTAAAGGGATAGGTGCTTGCTTATTTTGCTTTTTATGATCTAATTTATAAGTATATTATTATACTTATATACTTCATTTTTGATATTACAACTACGTAGGAATTCTAATGAAAGGTAGAAGTTGGATCCATAAAGCTTGCTTAAATATCTATTAATAGTCTAATCAGTAACTGTTTTGAAGGCCATATCTTTGTGCTTTGGTCTATTACTTATTCACTCCGTTTTTGAGATTTTATTTTCTGAGAACGCTGCTGGATGCATTCATTCTGAGCACTTTGCATTCTCCTTTATTACAAAAAGTTATATATTTTTTATATTAGTATTATTTTAAATTAACCATTCATTTACGGTTTATTTCATTTACTCAATACAATTACATAGTATTAAAATATGAATCTTAAAACTGGTACTTAAATATTTTAAATGTCATTTAAAAAGATAGAATATTACTTTTTAGAACAATATGCCTCTTTCTGTTGAGAAAAACGTTGAATTATTTCGAACTAGCTTCCGGAATATAAATATTTATATTTATTCAAGTGTGGTTGGAATAAGCAGTGTATTTGAAAAAGATAAATCTGTGAAACGTAAACAAAATAAAATTAAGGTCTGTAAGAAGTCTCCATGGCGAAAATCCAAGTTTCAAAGTCGATTTGAATCTTATTATAATTTGTTTTTAATGTTTAAAGTATCTGACGTTTTACTAAGGCGTTATTAATTAGTTTATTCTTATTAGAATACTTGTTCTGGGGGTCGGTTAGTATATAAAAAGAGTTTAAGCTTTAATGGAATTATTTGCTTATTTTTGTTATTAAAAAGTGTTATAGGCTTTGTTTCAACGCGGCTTTTAATGACACGATTTAATGATAGAAATATGATCAAGGATCAAATAAGACTTTAAAATATCATTCTTTTTTTAAACAACCAAATTAATTCATTCCGAAACAAAGGTAAGATTATACAATAAAAAAATGAAGTTATAGTGTATTCTTTAGCTAGCATTATTTACATTTAATGGTATAATAGATCTTTAAAAATTTATTTACTTCTAAGATATCACTAGAGGAATCAGCAATTTATAAACTTAAAAATACTTAGCAGTTAGTATAATTCCATTTCTGGAGTCTTAGTTACATTTAAGATAAAAAACACTACGATACATTATATTATGTAAAATTACTTAAAAATGTGAAAAAATATGATTTTCTGAAAATGAAATATATGTAGCACACATATGTTAAAAGCATTTTATTTAGTATCTAAAAGAAAATACATTAGTAAAGCAGTCTAAAATTTCACAAACTTATCATAATTATATTATTAAAAATGAAGTATATCTAATTATTATATCACTTAATATTTGTAAGCTTTTGTTTCATAATTAATGTCACAGATTTTTTTCCCTCAACGCAATGTTCCCTTACATAATATTAGCTTCTATCTCACGTTTGAAGATTTGTATAAAAATCGCTATCCCTATCTTTAGGTGAAATATTTTGTATAAAACCTTTTTTATGAAGTTCTTAAAGTATCCGACTACCCTAAAACTGTGAATTTTGCCAAAAATTGACATTTTTTAAAATAATTGTTTAGACCATCTTATATT
The DNA here is from genome assembly GCA_019973975.1 of Trichonephila clavata. Classification (NCBI taxonomy): domain Eukaryota; kingdom Metazoa; phylum Arthropoda; class Arachnida; order Araneae; family Nephilidae; genus Trichonephila; species Trichonephila clavata. The sequence continues at coordinate 350,207 of BMAO01035137.1, forward strand.
AGCTTTATAAAAATAACAAAGTTTATTATTTTCCTTTCACTAGAACAAAAACTACAAGTGTTTTAGTAAAAGTAGATGTCATTACTTTAAGAAAGATGTCATACTTTAAAACGCGTTTTACTCGAATTGTGTTTTTTTTAATGCTCAAATGGGCCAGCGATTGCTCAAAAAGTTTTGAAAATCATTTACTGAATTTTTTTGTATATGTTGTGTATATTAATAGAAGTATTTTAACCTTCCGATTTATCAATCATTTTGTTTTATCACGCAATTTACAGTCGTTTATGTTAATATAATCACTGTTTTATTATTAAGCAATTTCATATAATAACTAAAAGTGCTCGTTTTTGTAAAAATTAAAATAACTCTTATCCTGAAAGTAATTTCAGAAATGAATAACAAAGCGACACATCAGAATTGAAAAAGTGAAAATGTGTTCATAAAGTTTTGATTTAAAATGGGACCCGTTTATATGTTATTTTTTGTAAATTTTTACCCATTTAATCCCATTTTAGTTATAATAATTTCGTTTTATCCTCTTAATTTTAGCATATTTTTCTTAAAATGTACTATACAAATCTAAAAACCTTAAAGAATTCCCATATCTCCGTTTTTTTTAAAGTTGTCGCAAGTAGTCGGATAACTTAGTTGTATCACCACCTCTGTGTGTTTCCACCACCTCTTTCATAATTACACATGTATATTCAATTTTTAAAAAAAATATTTTCACGAAAAATAATTTCTGATTGCTAGTCTACTTTACGAAACAAAAAAAAAAAAAAAAAAACTGTAGGTCTTTTTAAAATAGATATAATATTTAAAAGTTCGTAAGAATTATAACAGGATATTGAAGCATTATCTTTACGGTAGAGTAATAAGATAAACAAAATGTTCCTTTTTGTGTGCTTATTTTTGCTTTATAAACGAAATTGATTGGTTAAAAAAATTAATAATAAAACCATGCACATTAGTCAGAGAATATTTCCTCTTTACATTTTACATTATAACAATTAAAAGGAAATCTAATTCACCTATGTGAAAAGTCTTAAGCGAAACGAATTGAAATTTTCCCTTCTACGGTGATGTGTACTGTTGTGGGAAACCGAAAGAATCGCTTCATCAAAGAAACTAAGAACAAGGACATAAAATTTCTCATCCGGTTCGATAACCAAGCTTCCATTTCTTCATTTACAATTCTAATTAGATACTGAAAAGTTTTAACTTGTGTTTTATCTCTGAAACTCTGTGCAACATGTCTTTTTCCTTTTCCTTTACTGTAAATATTAGTAGGAATCTGCATTTGGGAATTAAAAACATTAAGATTTATGGTTTGTATCCAAGTTCTGAATTTTAATTTGCGTATATAATTATATTATGAGTTCGAAAACTCAAACTTTGAATTAAGTTATGAAAGCGTAAAAAATTAATCTCTAGTATTTTTATGCCTTTTGTTTAAATACATATCAATTTATTTAAACACGTGTAGCTTTGTTCACTCAGTTTCATTTCACTCTCAAAAAAAATTTGAGTCGGCACTATTAAAATAATCTTTTGAGAGTTATTTTGAATTATGCATAGAACTTTTTATCTGATAAATTTTAAAATTAAGAAGTTACTTAAATTATTTCTCCAATAAATTTATCGAAAATTTTTCTCAAAAGAAAATGTCTCTTATGAAGTTAGAATGATTTTACTGTGTACATAACTTAACAATGAATTATTTATTTTGTTCTTTTCTCATTGTTTTTTTTTTAATTTAAAGGTTTAGTGAGGCAAAAATATCCAGAAAATATTGCAAGATACAATAAACAAACTTAATTCCAAAGTCATACTTAAAAATAGCAAAAAACATTTTTAACAAATTAAAGATAAATGATTAATTCAGTCTATAGTTAAGATTTTGAAGATCTTTTTAACTCCTTTAATATTGATGATATAATTAAAATTCTTGTAAAATTACATAAAGATAATTTGTTTAAAAATGCTAATTATGATAGATTTGGTTCTCTACTTAGGTTTGTACTAAAAGAAAGCTATATATATTATAATGGTAACTATTATCAACAGATTAAAGGATTGCATCAAGGTGGCCAAGCTAGCAACTGTCTAGCCAATTTATAATTACATTGTTTTGAAAAGAGTTTCATCGGAAATTCTGAATATTTCATTTTTCGTTATGTAGATTCTATTTTCATTTTTGACAAGCAAGACAATTTTAAACCTAACACTATTTTTTATCCACAATATCTTAATTTAATGCAGATAAATAGTATCAAATATGAAGCAAATTTCCTTGATATAGAAATTAAAATAAAAGTTAATTTACTAATATTTATGACAAAAGAGAAGTATTTATATTCAATATTATAAATGCACTTCATTGGGAAAGTAAGGTACATATGTTCTATATATTCAGAAATATTATTATAAATTACATACCAATAAATAAATTTTCTTCTTTTAAAAAATCAGAATTTTTTTTTAAAAAAACTGTAAATATTTCTCTAAATATTGTTTAATTCAAAAGTACCTAATTAATTGTATTGATAGTTATTTGAATAAATAAATTTTTAAATAGTAATGATTAAAATTCCTTTAATTATTCGTTTATTACAGGCATGTCAAACACGCGGCCCGCGGGCTACATGCGGCCCGCCAATACATAGGTTGCGGCCCGAGGAGACATTTTACAAAATTTTAAATATCAATCTTTTAGGGTTTTTTTTTTAAATTGCAACATATTAACCTGTTATCTATTCTTGTTTTTAAGAAAATCCTATTTAATTACAGAAATAGCCCTTAAATGAAATTATTTTTAATATTTTTTATTAATCTTTTTCATTTAATTTTACTATATTAAATGCCTTTTTAAAGGCATTTGTGAGTATTATTTGTTACTGATCGCACTACGATTCATCGTGTTTGCGACTTTTATTTTCTTTATTTCTCCAATCAGCGAGAGACGAATAGCGTGACGTCAGAAGCAGTTGAAGTTTTATTTTTAACAATTTAAAAACCCCAAGATGACCAAGATAAAATGTAGTGTTTACTCAATCGTTTGTAAAGGAAAGTGGATTTTGGTTTTTATTTATACTAAGCCAAAAAGGTATTTAATAAAAACATAATCAAACTTCAAGAACAGAGTAAGAAAAGATGAACTGAAGACGAACACCATAATTTTCAAGAAAAATGTGAACAGCAATATTTTATGCTCAAAAGAAGAATAAAATATTGTGCTTCACATCTAAAAACTGTAATTCAGTTGTTAAGGAATTTGATTTTGAGGCACTAATTCACAAATCAAAAAAACAAACTATGACAAAGTATGTTGCGAATCTTTGAGAAGAGGAGTTGTCAGAATTGAAATAACTCTTAAAAAATGGAAAAAAATTTATTCACTAAATTTGTTGAGTGAGAGTGAATACAAACTTTGCATTGTTCAGCTACTTGAGAGCCTTTGGTAACGGATCATGGTCAAGCGAAAATGACGACACTTGAGCTCCCACCCCTCTCTTAATTCCCATACAACACCAACGGGAGGCTCGACATATTAAACGCGTTTGCATCGACTTTAATGGTTCAAGACTTAAATTCATATTTTTAATGACTTGTGTCCGTTACCTTGACCACTAGGCTACCGCAGCCACCTAAATTTGTTGAAGACAACTGTGCAGTAAAAACTAGTTACATATTATCGCTTTTTTAATCTTAAGCAGATCGAAACCATTTACTGAACAAGAATATATTAGTGAGCGCTTAATTAAAGCGGAAAAATTACCGTATTTACTCGAATCTAAGCCGCACTTTTCCCCCAATGTTAATGCTGTTTAAAGTAGGGGGTGGCTTAGAATCGAAGGGGGGATTTGGTGGATGGGGTATTTAGAGCAATTACGAGTTCATTAAATTCAGTTCAGTAATTAAAAGTTTATAATAATGATAAAATATAACTAATTCTTCGCTTCTTATCAGTTCTAGTCTTAAATTTATTTTATATTTCGCAAAATTTGATATCGATAAACCATTTTACACTATTTTTCATTTTTCACAAAACTTGTTGAGAATTTGGGGTGGGGCTTAGATTCGGGAAAAAAACGGTATTATATCTAGCACAAATAAAAATTCTAAAAGTGTAAGTCGACATTCTGTAACCAGCAGAGGCGATGAAATAGTCGAGATTTATAGTTGAGTCGAGTCATATATTATGCATAATACGTGTTTTTGATACACTTAAAGAAATCTTGAGCGAACGTGTTGCTTGGAAAAGTTGGTTTGTCTTACAAATGATAGTGCACCTACCTTAACCAGTATTACTAAAAGAGTTACAGTTTAAAAAAGTATCAAGCAAACAGCATGATAATAATAATTTTATACATTTTCATTGTATTATTCCATAGCAAGTACTGTTCTTGGACGTGTACTTATATTTATTAGACATATTTTAAAATAGTCAGTAAAATTGTAAATTATATTCGAGCATGTAAACTTTAGTATCGTCGATTTGCTTCCTTTCCGGGAGATATAGAGTGTGAATTTATAGGTCAACCATATTGTACGAAAGTTCAATGGATTTCTAGCCATAAAGTGTTAAAACGATCTTTTAAGTTGCTGGAGGAAATCATTATTTTCTTGGAAACAAAAAATTATGAATTTGCTGAATTAAAAGATGAGAAAAAGGGAAAGAAAAGGAAAAAAGGCTCAATTAAAAAATGAACTTGAATATCAACTAAAAGACCCTGGCTTTCTCAGTTGATATTACAAGTCAACCTAACTTAAGCTTCAAGGCAAAAATCCTTTTGTTACAATGTTATTTGATATATTAACGCTTTCAAACAAAAATTATTACAGACAAATTATTAGAAACAGAAAGATAAAACTTATCTTACTTTGAAAGCTTTCAAAATCTATTGATTAAATCACTTAAATTAAAATTTACAGAATATTTCCACTTAATTAAATTGTTAGAAATAGAATTCGATAGAATATTATTTTTTAATTAAAAAAATTTTTAATTACAATTTTGTTTCTTAATTTCACCTCTATCTGCCGATATTGAAGTTGTCGATGAAAACTTACAAATGAAATTAATTGAAATCTATTGTGATTCTTTGATGAAGCAAAAATGTTTGAAGAAGTTAAGAACTCTCTCTCTCTCTAGATTCTTATACATATTCATCCGTAGATTGGTTTCTTAAAATGTTATTATTTGTTACGCGTATAATGAATGGCTATGTTTGAAAGCATTTATTTATGCGAGAAACTTTTCTTCTTTTATGAAAAGTAACGAAAATTCAGAGAGATCAAGATTAAAGGATCAATATTTATCATCAATTTTAAAAAAATTACATCAACTCAACGTGTTCAACCAAATTTTGATGACTTACTTTGAGGGGTAAAAAAGATGTCAAATATCTTCTAAAAGTAATATTAAATTGTATGTCGTATTATAATTTTTATTTTTGTTTTTTTATAAAAAGTATAAAGCTTGTATATTTTAAAAAAATAAACTAAAATATTAAACAATTATGTGTGTATAATATATAATACATTGAATTTTATATAAAAAATTTAATCATTCTAAATTTTTTGTTTTATTAATTTTTTGAACATTGAAAAAACATGCGGCCCTCAACTTAAAAAAAAAAGCACAAGTGGCCCATGATATCAAATGATATTGACATGCCTGGTTTATTAATATAAATGTAACAATATTTACCTAGATATAAATAGATACCTCCCTATTATAATATTAGAAAAAATTACGTATTCTTTTAGTTTTATTTTAACCAAAGTAATCTTTTAGTAAGTAATCCTCAATTATTTATACACTATATTTAATTTTTATATCTATTATATTCATACTTTTGCAAAGGGCTACTGCTCAGCGCCATTCCATGCTTTGAATTTGCATTTGGGTCCAGAGTCTGGCAATAATTTGTTTATTGTACTCAGATTTAGCGAGAGCTGCATTTTTTAATGCAATTTTTTAGGTAAGTTACCATTTTCTTGTAATCGATTTCGATATTCTATCCATTATTTTCAATAGTTTTTTTTGCTCAGTGTTATTAACAGTAAAGGGAAAGGTTGATTGACCCAAATACATGTTCAACCCCACTTTTATATAAATTATTTTATATATAAGAGCTGTCCTAAGTCAGCTTGTTTATAATACTGTAGCATCCATATTTTGATATTTTAAATTCTATTATTATTATAATTTCTAATCCTTTCCAAAATCTTATGTATGGTTTATCTTTCAATTCCGGTGTTATTCAGTTCGGATGATTATTTATTATTCATCTCTCTTTAGTAGAGAATGATGACTATATATATATAATATATATATTTATATATATATATTTATATATATATATATATATTTATATATAATATTTATATATATATATATTTATATATATATATATATTTATATATATATATATTTATATATATATATATACATATATATATTATATTTATATATTATACATTATATATATATATATATATAGGGAGAGTGTGAACTAATTGTAGGAGTTGAATAAACACAATTACTTCTACATTGGTAATGTTACAACCATATGAATTTCAAAAGGTCAGTATATTTTACCGTAATACATTATATAAATTTATTTACAATTATCATTATAATTATTTAGCTCCTTTACGATTTTAATGCATTGAGAATTATGAAGAAAAATATTTGTGAATTTTTAGGCTTATTATATATAGTTCTGTGATCCTAGTAACAAAAGTTATGCAACAAAATTTAATATATTTCTTAGATAAAATATTCATTGATTTATTTGTCAAAGTTAGAGGATTTTTTTAAAATCAATTTTGCGTGCAATGTAGAATTTTTATAAAGAATAAATAAGTTTCGAAGATTAGTTATTCAAAACAGAAAATAGTATTCAAAAGTTTTACTCAAGACATAAAATATCATTCATACTCAAACAAAACTTAAAATATGGATTTGGATGCTTTATTACTTTTTACATGAATCAGCTTGTAACTCATTTACTTCTGACGCAATACAAGAGACAAGAACGAGCATTTTTTTAAAAAACTTGTTTATTTTTTTATATGCACCTATCACTCTGCCCCGTTAGATTTCAGTTTTCATTTTCGAAATTTTATGAAAGCTTTAAACAGTTAAGAGGCAGAAGGGAAGATAAAATTTTAGTTTCCCTGAATGATTTAAATATATTTTATATCCAAATATTAGAGAGGAATTCTGTGAATTTTCCAATTTCATTATATGGCTATATTTCAACTCAAACGAGGTCGTTTTAAATAGAATTCGCAAACTTCAAAAACTATCTAGTAGATGGGGACAAAATTTTAAATGATTTTGAATTTCCTTTGCTACCATATATTATTCGCAATAATAATATTTTAAAATAAGAATTTACTATTTTAATAATTTAGATACGAATTTCAAATTAAACTTTGAAAACCAATCTGAAACAGAAATGAGTAAGATTGAAGTAGTTACTTGCTCTTATATAAATGCAGATTAATCGAAATTTGGAGAAATGACATGAATTTTAATTGACTTCGCTACAACTTGAAACCCATTTAAAAACTTTCAACTATCATATATAAAGACAATGTTATGAAACATAATATTTTCTAGCAGTTGGTAGTTAATTTCGAAACACTAACACATATATAAAATATTTAAGAAAAATACTTTTAATAAACTAACCAATAATTTGAGAACATATAACAGCTCTCGCATTGAGTATCAAATTAAGTGCGGTATTATTTTATAAAAAATACGCTTATTTTTGTTGTTTCTGATGCTTTCACTTTGTAACGCTTAAGGGGACGTTGTATGATTTACACAAAAAATTTTAATTTAATGATTTTCATAGTTTTTTTTTGGTTGCCTCCTATGTGTATGTATGATGTGAAACAGATTTTGTTCTCAAAATTTCATAAAAAGCTAACCATTTAATTTTTAAGGGAAAAACTTGAAAAGTGTGAAGTGATTTTAAAATGCTACTTCTTCAACAAAAATTGACGTGCATATATAAAATTTGAATTACAAGTATCTTAAACTATAAAAAAAATGGATATGGGTTTTACGATAGCAGTATTAATATTCCAACAATAATTCTTTTTATGAATGCTTATTGAAAATTCCTTAAGAAATGTGTAAATTCTAAATTCAATTATTTTTTAAAAAAATAATTATTTCTTTGATTGAAAGATGCATTCCAACTTATATTCTATATACTATTAGCAACAAGTGAAAAAATTTCCAAGTATTAGGCACGATAGAAAAAACGGCCTTAGCAGTTTTAATGAAGACAAACTAGTTATTTTATCCTGCTCTAAGAAATAAGTCAATTTTTAAAGTTTTTATTTGCCAGGATGTCAAAAAAATTGTAAAAGTTATCATAACTCAGCGTTATTTAAACTTAGAGCTTTCAAGTTTTGTTAATTTAGAGAAAAGTATATAAAAAGTAATTTATGCTAAAAAAATTACAGTTGATTTTTTTGAAGGATTTTTTTAAATTGAATAGTACAATGTCCTCTTAATAGTCAAAAACTGGCACACACACAGATATATATATAAAGAGAGAGAGAGAGAGATAAGATTACATATAACTATTCTAATACACACTACTGGCCATCGTAAATGCAACACCAAGAAAAACAAGATATAGCACAGCCAGATTTATTTTGTAGATAACATGTTGACCAAGTATCAAATGACTAAATTTATAGACTTCTGTGAAGTGTGGTTCCTGCCAGAATCAGTAGCCAGAGTAGCCGCCATTGTTGGAGATCACCGCCACCACACGCCTCGGCATTGAATCAAAGGGACTTTGAATGTGTTCTTGGGGTACAGCAGACCAAGCAGCTTTCACACGTTGCCAAAGTTAATATGGTGTGGAAGCTGGGGGTGTAATCTGTGGCAATCGTTGAGCAACCGTAGACCACATGTTTTCTATAGGCGAAAGATCCGGAGAGCGAGCCGGCCAGCGAAGCAATTCAATCTGGTGATTAACGAAAAATCTTTGGACAATGCGTGCCACGTGTGGTCGTGCATTATCCTGTTGAAATATGGCTGCGGCCAAGCCCTAAAGGTAAGGAAAGACAACTGGATCCAACACCTCGGAGATGTAGAGTTGGCTGATTAAAGTACCAGCAATGCGTACTAGAGGAAAGCGATAGTGATATCCAATACCACCCCATACTATAATACCCAGTGCAGAACCAGTGTGGCGGTGCATAACGCAGTTGTTCAGCTTACTCTCTCCACGGTGTCTCCAGACTCGAATCCGACTATCGTAGTGTTGCAGACAGATGCGTGACTCGTCAGTAAAAACAACTTCATTCCATTCTGCCACCCACATCCTTTTTTCATCGCACCATTAGCGGCGGAGACGTCTGTGGTTCTGCGTCAAGGGTAGACCAAGCAATGGACGTTTTGAAGACAGACGACTCTGCTGTAAATGGCGTTGAATGGTACTCGTAGACACCGAATGATACTTTACAGACTTAATGTGCTGTGCTATGGTTCGTGATGTGACTGAGCGATCCGTCACTCCCATGCGCCCAATTTGCCTGTCCTCACTTGAAGTGGTGCACTGAGGCGGGTGTGATCGACCACGTTAGTCCGTCGTACCCTACTGAATTTAACGGTCACATATCCGTTTTACAGTTGTTTGGTTTCGTCCAACACGACTACCGATTTTCCTGAAAGATAATCCACAATCTCGGTAGGCAACTATCCTTCCTCTGTTGAACTCGGATACTTGATCAAACGCTGATCGCTGTTTTCTACGAGACATAACTGATCGTTTTTTGAAAAAAAACACTAGAAAAACGCAATTGCCGAACTTGAAATCGTCGAAATCTCCAAGCCTTAAATAGCGCTTTGAGGTGGCGCCACATGCGTGCGTGATGTGTGTCTGAGCTGAAATTCTAATCATTTGCATATCTCATCTACGCTAATGCATGTTGTAAATTTCATTTTATTTGCGTGCTTTCTTCAGGGTGTTGCATTTACTGTGGCCAGCAGTGTTTATTCTAATAGATATATCAGAACCAATGATAAACATAGGTATATAAATATATATTATAAAAGAGATCAATTTTAAATGTTATGGTCTAGTGTCTGATGATACATATAGAACTGTTTCCATTCATCTTCATTTTTAGTTAAACCACCTTTTGATTCAGTTCAGGTATCCGAGTACCCTAAAATTGTGAGTTTTGTCCAAAATTGACAATTTTATAAGGATTTTAATTTATAGGCCATCTTATTAGCTATATAAAAATACCAAATTTATTATTTTACGTTCACTGGAACAAAAACTACAAGTGTTTTAGTGACCATTACTTTAAGCAAGTTGTCATAATTTGAAACGCGTTTTACTCCAAATGTGTTTTTTGAAAATGCTCAAACAGGCCCAGTGATTGTTGAAAAAGTTTTGAAAATAATTAACTGAAATTTTTTGTGTATGTTTTGTATCATAATAGAATTTTTTTAAGAACTGACAATCAATGCTTTATTACAAAATTTACAGTCCTTTATGTTAGTGTAATCACTGTTTCTTTCAGGACTTTCATATAATAACTAGGTAAACGGCTCTAGTTTTTGTAAAAATTAAAATATATCTTATCCTGAAGGTCATTTCAAAAATGAATAACTTAGTAACACATCAGAATTGAAAAATTGAAAATTTGTTCATAAACTGTTGGTACAGAATGGGTCCCATTTATGTTAACTTTTGTAAATTTTTGTTATTTTAGTAACAATAATTTCTTTCTCATTTCTTAATTTTAGCATGTTTTTCTTAAAATGTACTAAACAAATCTTAGAAAACCACAAAAAAAATCCCCATATCCCCAATTTAAAAAAATTTTTGTCGCCAGTAGTCGGATAACTTAAGTGACAGTCATTAGAAACCATTGTCTACTACACTGGATATACATGATAATAGGAAAATTATAAATAGTTTTGTGTTGTTAACCGATCTTTCAGAATGATTAATGATCTTAAAGAAGTACCCCACAGTATCAGATATCCACCCTCATGCTTTGCATTTGAAAACTAGGTCAAGAGGACCCTCTCTGTGTGGTATGTGTGGCCAAGCATAAGCTGTCTGCAATAAGAAGCATATACAATATCAGTCATCAGGGTATCAGTTTCAAGGAATTCTGCATCATTTAATTTTTTTTGACATGGAAGTGAGTAATAAAAAACCTCATTTGCAAAAAAGTAAAAAAGTTTCGAGTAATTTTTTTTTCTTGAAAAAAGAACTTTTTCACTCAATATTTACATCTGATATTATTTCTTTAAGTTATACCTTTTGGATAAAAATTCAGGGTACTTCTTGATTAAAATCTATCAGGTTTTTCCGTATCCAGATTTTGACTTTTAGATCTAACGAATTATTCATTTTAATAATGACAATTTTTTATATGTAGTTCCTTTTTCCAGAACCTTCATTTAAACTATTTTAAGTACTGAAGCAAGTATAAATAATCATGAACATATATGCGTCATTGACATCTTAAAATAATAGTACACAAATTGTATTTTTTGTGTAATCGAATAACTTTTAATAAATTGTTGACTTCCTACCCTAAACACTCTTAAAATTTGCCTAAACCATTTATTTTCATTAACACACTTAGGTATTTCTTTATTTATTCATTAAGTATTTCCTTTATTTTTGGTAATCACATGAGTATTCTGTCCCTAATTTAATTTCTCAATTTAATTCAAACATTTAAATTTAAATATTGTTCTTTTAAGTTAATTATTATTTTAAGTGATAAAAAAACAAGTTATTCCGTACTAAGCAATCGATGGTACTTAAATAAAATATGCCAAAATCTATTATGCAGCGGAATTTCTGAACTTGAGTAACCTCTGTATGTTAACCAGATCTCCGTAAGCCCTATATATATTACAGTATATGTAGGGCATGTAACTCTGTTTCTTGTCAGTTTGGACTGCGATACACAATATTAATTTACGATCAATTTAGCATTTGAGCAGTGTAGCTCACCTAAATTCAATAATTAGAGAGTGTGAGATATGTACTGTGCAGTCAAAGTAGTTGTCGTATTTATCGTTTTCGGCATATGTTTGATTAGATATATAATGTTAATTAATCTCTTTTTAATGGGAATTTACAGTGTTTTTTAAACTGTGGATGTTCCCCCTGGGGGGGGGGCTTTATAACTCTACAAGGGAGACAAGAGCATATTGAAAAGTTAAAAACAAAAGATTATTTAAAAAAAATTATTAATTTACTGAAAGTAAACAGACAAAACACATCCTGACATAATACAAAATAAAATACACACTTACTCACATGTAATACACACATATAATACACTTATAAAAATGTATCAGTGGTGCACAATGTATTTTATAATTATCTTAACAATACTATTTTAATAATTACCAGTGAACCTATGGGACTGTTTATATAAAATTATATACAAACGTTAACATTTATCTTGATAATTTGTACGGTTCATAATTAATCTCTTAACTACCTATTAAAATTTACGCGATTCTCTTCCCGACGATTTTTCACGTAGACTAGCATATGCAATGTATAGTAGGGGAAAGAAAAGAAATAAATAAAGAAATCCTGTTAAATAATTAAATCCTTCGCAAATACTCTAAAGGTCCTTTTATTGCATTCCAAAGCCTTCAAAATAATTTTATGGATAGCAGTGCATGGAAAAGAGGGTACTTTTGGAAAGACGTATGTATATGTCCTAGGATATTAACGTTTTTGCTGAGCGAGACGTTTATATACGTCTGGCACTTAAGAGGTTAAAGTCGTATTGTAGCTTCAGCGTCAAAGTATAGTATATTGAGTTCAATGCATTGTTATTGTATGGAAGGGTGGGGGTGCGATGGAAATTGGGATGGAGTGTTGGGTCGCAAATATTGAAACTATGTGAAGCACTGGGTATTTATCATAATTTAAAACATTTTAAATATAATGAAAACATCTACAGTTTAAAAGTAAGAAAACAGAATTAAAAAAATCCAAGGCTGTGATTTCGAAATAAAAATTAGAATTTCTAAATTCCTTCTATAATCATTGACTGGAAATTTATATTAGGCATTTTTGTTAATAGAATGCTATTTATTCATCAAAACACCTATCACCACAAAAGTATTAGCAGCATGACGAAAGTCTCAATAATTAATTTTATTTCATTTTGTAGTAATAACAAAAAAACATATGATTACCTAATTCTCGTTTTTGAGAAAATGGTTAATTCATGAAAAAGGAAAAGTATATTATGATGATTTGAAAAACAAATATATATATTACAGCATTTTCACATATTTTGGTTGTTTGAATTTCTACAGTCACTTCAAAATTTAGAAAATCCATTTAAAAAGCTATAATATTACCATTTTTATATAATTAATTATACAATATTTAAGTGGTTGACATCTAAAATTCTATTGATGAAAAAAATATTTTTGCATTATTTTTATAGTAGAATAAAGAACAATGTAACAAAGAGACATTATTTTTTTGTTAATGGCTTGAACATGTCTTGCCTTAGACGTGATTCAAAATAATACAAATTTAAATTAAAATTCAGGGTGGAAAATAAGTGAAAGCAATTAATTTTAACTTTTATCACGAAACATTGATATTCATGTAACTGTAATATAAAGCTAGAATAACTTCTATATGTTATATCACATATAAAAAATTAAAAATGAAATTTAATTCTAAATTTGTAAAAATAAAAATAAAAATTCCATTTAGATTTTTAAAAAATTAAAAAACAAATACTTTTTAGAATATTATTAGTTTACATAAAAACGCCGCATGAAAATACCTTTTGTGACAAAGTTCTAAAGCTTATAAAATAATTCACACACTATATATAAGATATTTACACAGGGCAATAATTACGTGTTCATTATCATGACAAATCAATTACTTTCATCCACTTAGGTTTCCCTAATACTATCTTGAATCCTTTAGAGAATTTTTCAAAAAATTCCAAATACAAAAGTAGAAACCTTAAACGTTTATTTTCCAAGGACAAATCTAGAAAGACTGAAAACAAAAACTCCCCTTTCCTCCTAAACATTTCACCCTCAGTAAATAATCCACAGTTCTTTTACGGAAATCTTACGTAATCTAATAACAAAACTTTGAAATTCTGGAAACTCACGTTACTGTTAGACAGAGGCTTGATAGCTGAAATTTTAGTATTTATGCTGAATTTATGCCGTATTACGCATAGTTTGGGACGAATATAAAATAATTCTTGTACAATGCGAGAGTTTACTTCAGAATTTTTTTAAAAATAATAAAATAGGGAATCTTTATATCTCTCAGTATTCCGTCCTAAAATTAAATGGGTACTTCTTATGTATGTATATGGTATTGCTAGAAAAATACTGAATAGTGTAGACTCTCCAGATTATTGATTTCCTTAGTCGTATTTTGAATATATTTCATGAGGTTTAATGTAATACGTAGACATCAGTAAAATACTATACATATATATAATATATATATATATATATATATGTGTGTGTGTGTTTTTGTGTGTGTAGAATTGTATGGAAAAGTTTAATGTGTGGTTTACCAAATACAGCGAGGGTTTAGTTGATCTCTAAACTTGAATAGGGTCTTTAAGAATGATTCAAATATCATCTATGGAAGTATTTTTCATTTGAATTTCTTTCTTATATCCATATAGTGTATCAAAGCCATAAACATCAATTACGTGGTTAAAATATTCTATTTTCGAAAGATGGAAGGATGCACAATTTCCTTTTTCTCTTTAATGAATAAACCGTGATGATTAGTGTTATTAAGCAGTTGAACAGCATAATATAATGTCATTCTCTGACAAAATAGTTCTTGTCAATCCATTAAAAAAAGTGGAAATTATTGTAGAATTGGAAAAAAAAAATTGTAAGAATATTTGCTGCGTTGCCTGATTTGTTTGCAGTGTCGTTTTATTTATATATATTACGCCACTGTTTTCATATTCTAAAATTTCAGATAAATTTGTTATTTAACAAATTGGTTAATTATGTTTAATTAGTAGTAATTCTAGTTACTTAAATTTTATTTACTATGGTAAATTATACTAATGGTAAATAAATATGGTAAAATCAGTTATTTATTGGCTTTGACAAATCACATGGAGATCACAGAAGAAAAGTACTTCCTCAGTAGGTATTTAAACACTCTCATTCTTTAAGTGACTATATTGGTTAAGATATCAACTACCCTTCATGAAAAGGTTAATGAAATAAAAAACTATAAATCACATTTTACTAGTCAGTTTTAAAGTCCAATGGATGTAACAATAATAAATGCTAACTATAAAATAAAATAATATTTTCGCGAATCGGCAAGTAACTGTTAACACTGATTAGCATTTATTGGTTCGTGATATTTGTTTTTTGGCGTGATACTCGTGCGGCCTGTAGTCTCGTTCTCAGATAAAGAAAATTGAACCATTTTTTCAAGTTTTTCCTAGTGGGGGATGGTAATATTTCTTTTTTAACACGTAACATCAGCTTAATCTAAATATGAAATATTGTTTCGAATTTTCAAATTCTTAGAGATATTTAACATTCACATAATAATCTTTTCATAAATAACGCACAGCTTGAATCCGGATCAGTAATCTCAAAACTTTGATCTATTTTCGTAAGTCTTGTAGTAAAACCGTCTAAAAAGAGAAGCTTTTAATTTCTCGACGATCAGTGTTTCTGCATTTTAGAGTCTAAACATTTTCTCATAAAGTAGGCACTGTAAACTGAACTGTAGTGAGATTAATTTCTTAATTTCTTTTCATTTTAAACCTAAAACTAGCATAAGGATGCAGGGATAAAAAATTTAATACTTATTTGTCTTTTCTCATAGGAATGTGGACGAACATCTCGCACTCACGAGGAAAAGTCTGTAAATGATTAGAGCTTTTTTGTAAATTCTTTTCAATATATTTTTTCTGGTTAGGTTCATTTAAATTAATGGATGTTTTTTATGAAATACTCTTTTTTAGAGTGACTATAAAAGAAATAAATCTCCGAAAATTATATAAAGAACTACAGGAAAATTCTGAAACACACGATTAAGATAAATATCGAAATTTGATTGAAAATGAAAGTCAGCCTGCACTCGAAACTTAAAATTTTTCTTCCACGAAGATAATTACCTTGCAATTATAAAATACTAAAATAATCGTTTCTGTCTAATTTCTAGTTTGAAATTTACGTTCTGGTAATTCTAGGTTTGGAACTTAGTCATACTAAATACAATACAGCAATCATACGATAAAGTAAAAGCCTATTTTAGAAGTCTCTCTGATATGCATTTCTAAAGAGTGAAATAAATATTTTAAAGGTTAATATCTGGGAAACAGTTGCCAAAAGTAGAGATTCCTGGAAAATACTTCTGGAGAAGGTCAGGACCCACCCAGGGCTGTCGAGCCATTGAAGAAGAAGAAATGGTGAAACAGTTTTTAAGCAATTATTCAGAAACATTAAATCTTAAGCCGAAATTTCGTTTTGCGACCGAATTAATCCAAGGGAATTAAATTAAAGATGCATTTCTCAATAGTTCATTTTAATATCAATAAAATAAACAATGAAGAGAAATATATTCTCAAAGTTCCTTTGGTTACTCTCAAATGCATTGAAACAATAAATTGATTTAACAGAAATCAATAATGACATCATTTACCAATACGATCAAGACATCCACATTAATGTTCGGCATTACTTAGCGTGCTAAGAATCAACACTGTTAACAAACAACTGGTAAATCCATACATGTAACGAGTAACAAAGTTTTTCTCCTTTAAATTGTTCTAAAAATACTTAACATCATTAGATGATATATATAAAAAAGTGCGTTGTTACCTTACCAGTATATTTTTATGCTTCATTTATTAGTTCCCGTTAATGAATCATCAAAAAAATACTCACACAAACTTGCCTTTTCACTAAAGTTAGACATAGAAACAAATTATTCGAACAGTTTCAGTAAAAAAAAAGCAAAAAGAAGAATGTATACATTTGTGTAGATTTCATTTTTTTTCCATGAATGAACTAGAGACATGCACCGCGTAAGTTATCCATTGATTTTGTACATCGTTACATGTAAAACGCTATGAAGCATTTGCCTAATTTTGTATTTATGAAAAAAAAATGCATGGATTTTTAAGAGTTTCAGTTGAATATATTTTTTTAAATAGTGATTCTCTTTTGTCACAAAGAACATAAATATTTGAAGTACAGAATTTTACTAATTATTACATTTATACAAAATGGGCATGTATAACATAATATTATGTTTTGCATGTTAGTTTGAAAAGTTTCAAAATAGCAGAATAGTTGTAAAATTTTGTAATTAGTCAATGTTGATGATAAAATTCGAATTAATGACGCCATTGTAGATCCAGTACATGTATTAGCGCTTGTTAGAAAATTGTGTTTAGTTAATATGCCATATGAAAGACATACAAGACTCTAGTGAGATTCCAATTACGATTCTTCAAATTGAGAGACTTTACAAATGGAGGATTAATGATAAGTGTAAATTGGAATGGCAATACCAAATGATTACAGTTTATAGTAGTGGCACCATCTACAAAAAAAGATGAAACTATTTTGAATGTTCAAACAGAATTTTAGAAAGAAAGACATTCAGAGAATTCAATGAGAAAAATATACGAGTAATAAGAAAAGGGTATAAAAAGTTATATTAAATAACTTATTTTTTACATTATTTCTATAAGTATATATATATATATAAATTTAGTAAGGTAATTATGTTATAAAAAATTATTTTTTTATTAAATTTTACAAACAAGATCCTTATTTCCTTGTAAGCTATTAAGCTTAAATTGAGGTGCGGATATTGATTAACCAAAAAAGGCACCTTAATGATCTTTAAATAAGAATAGTTAATAAAATATCTGCTTCGTTTGTGTTATACTTGGTTTTAATTAAATTTAAATAATCTGGATAAATATTACAATTAGGAATATAAAATAAATTATAGTAAAATAAAATTTTTAAAAAATTGTGTATCAATACATATGAGAAGAGATAAAAATTTTAACTTCATATATATATATATATATATATATAGTAGCCAGGAAAAAAGACCTGTCTGGCTCATTTTTGTATAGCCCCTTATTTTGTCGATAATAATATCTATTGTAACAAATAAATGTTTCTCTTAATGCAAGTTGAATAATTTGGTTATATTTTTCAAAGTTAATTGCGTAATTTAAAGAATATTTATTTCATAATTGCTTGAGAAGCTTTGTTTTGTATCCTAGATCAGAAGAATTAATTAATTAATATTGATTACGAGAATTCTTGTATACAATCATGGATTTATTTAAAGTTCTTCGCTATGCATTACGCTAATAAACATATATGAAATCAGTTTAAAAAAATGTTCAAGCATGGTAACATGGAATTTTTTTAAAAATAAAATTGTGTTCAAAATTTTATTTCTCACTGAACGAGTAAAAGAAAAACAATTAGGTAGCATATCATTTTCAAGAAGAAGAAAAGACGTATTCTTTCCCTTTTCAAAGTGAAGAGTCAAAATCTCGGAATATTCAATCCTTGGTAATAATCACTTCATGAGACTTCAATACCTGGTGTTAAATATACAAGTTGATCTTTCATCTGAAGAAACTTTTCTTGTTTCACGCTTTTGGTGGTTTCCAATAAACTATTTTTTGGATGAAAGATGTTTAATTTTTTTTCGAGATGTTTTTCATTGCTGTTGTTTTCGTTTCAAAACCAGAAGCGAGAAGAAAATATAGCTTCTGTCTTGGAATACAGCTGTTCTTAAAATTTAGAAAACAATCGAAGGAAATGTTTCTTGTATACACAAGAAAGAATAAATTTTTTTTTTTACTTCAGTCAAATAGTCTAAGAGTGATTGAAAAAAAGGATGAAAGTAGAAAGATGAAGAAGAAGGAAGGAACAACGTGATGATTTTTCTTACGTAGTGTTTTTGAAGACAGCTTAACGTTTGTGCAAATTGTGGAACAAAAACTGGAGGAAAGACCTTTCAGTTTTTTTTACAGCTTTCTATATTAATAAAGCTTGAGATGTTTGTCTTATATTTATAGTACAATTTACAAGATAAAAATACATTGTAATTAAGAAAACTGCTGCAAAATTTTTTAAGGGAGGCACTTCACAAATATGATTTGTTGTCAAAAGAAAATTTCCCTGTTTTAAAAGCTTGATTAGTTCGATGAAATTACAAATAATATCAATTTTTTAGTAATTAATAAGGGGTAAATTATTAAATTAATAAATATCGTAAGCACTGGCGTATAAGGGGCACTTTTAACTCAAAAAACAAGAAAAAAATTTACGGGTGTGCGTAATAGGCCTGGTATAAAAATGATAGCTTCAAAAATAAACGAAAGGATAATCATAAAAGAAGTCAGGCCTCTACATAGATTGGAGTATTGTTTATTTAAAAGAAATGACATACCTAATAAACTCAAGGTGTTATTGTTCTAGAATATACTATTTTTCAAAAGTCTGGGATAATACCTCGAATAAATAATTTCAAAATAAAAGACCATTGTACTTGAATAATTGAGATCCCTTCTTAAAAAATGAGGTGTGCGTTATATACCGGATTTTACAGTAACTAAAAAACGTAAAAAGTTATTTTTATAAGAAGCCATTTTTCTTTTTATTTTCATAAATTGTGTTGAAATGCGCATCTTTAAAATTAAATTAATACACCGTTTTTTTGTTATTTAGGGATATGCAGAGCTGTTGATTTATCTTTTTCTGAAATTATTTAATCATTGTTAGAAAAATGCATTCCCTGATGATTTAAAGCAAAAAAAAAAATACATACATAAGTATAAAAAGTAAAATATAAATAGTTGCAAAAGTATCACTCCGGTTGCAATTTTAAGTTTATTCACTGAAATATTTAGAATCATAATGAAAAAACGCCAGGATAGTTACTTAATTTTTTTCTCAACATCAGTTCATATTACAGCGTTTCCAGATATTTAATTTAACTTATACGAAAAATAAAACTACCCCAGCTTTTGAAAATGGGTGCGAGATGGATATTACTTATATTAATTCTTTTAAGGTATTTTATTTAATACTTTTTGCTATTCTATTAGAGAAATTTAGGAAAAATTTTGATTTTCATGTTGAATTTATTTATTTGTTGATTTGTTATTTAAAGAGATGAATATTTTATGCTTATTTTAATAATTACACGAGGCATATTATTTACACAAGGACGTGAGTTTTCCTCAAAGGCTCTAATCTAGGATCTTTACTTTTCATTTTATTTGAAAATAACTTTTGTGGTATTTTAAAATCGTTTGGGCATATTTTTCATTTGATTCAAAATTGCAGACCTTTGTTCGATCTCTAATATCGATACTCTTCTTTTAATAGAAGGCTTGTTTAATTTGCGTTTAGTGGTGCATGTACCCCCTTATTCATTTGATGGTATATTCCTATCAAATAAATAACATTTAATTCCTTCACTTAAACTGTACTACTGATTTTGGAGTTACATTGAACAGAATTCACAAAATTACACAATATGTTAATGTTCTGGACTATAAATAATTTTTTCAAAAGAACTTGTGTTTCTTGACAAAACACTAGAAGATTTTCCTACGCACTTGCATCACAGATTCTATATTTTCGTTTTATCAACAAGAACCAAATATCGTAGGCCTAAGTGGAATAATTTTTATGAAAAATATCGAAACTTTTCAAAAGGTGCAAACTAGGATCATGAGATATTTACATTATGGATTAAATATCCTGTATCTAATTTCAAAATGAGAGTACGATATGGCTTCTCCCCGTCCACGCGTTTTATGTCACAAATAATTATCTGAAAATCATTTTAGACAGTTTAATATAGAATAATGATTTAATATTCATTTAAGAATTAAAGGAGACATATCGATATATTATAACATGATTCGAAACAATTAATTTGTACTTGAAGACATTTTCAATAAGGATTTAGCAAAATCTAATGAAAACCTTTCAATTGTTTCTCTAGTATTGCCTGAGAGCCCTTAAAAATCATCTTGTGACACATGTAGATAAACGTTGTAAAAGTTATCCTGAATATGAATAAGTTTTAAATAAGTTATAGCTTTAATATTTATAAATTTTATATATGGTATCGTAATAATGTTCAAAAGGTCTCTTTTTTGTGTCAGCGCCTGTTAAGTAACATGGACTAAAAAAGAGATAGCTCAATGAATATTATTTAACAATTAATAATCAAAAACTAGTTTTTACGCTATCCACTCTCTCACAAGATAAATGACCCAACAATGCTTACGACTGAAAAATCCTTAGAGCTACTCGGTCACGTGTACAGGTGACACGTAACTTTGTTAAATCACATTTAATTAATTCAAAACAGTTTAAACAGTGAAATCAAATCAATTCTCATCTGGGAATAATTTAAACTAATTTTAATGTAGCGCAACATAATGACTGAGTAACGGAACTCGTAATTTTGAGTCGTGGTAAATTGATGAGGATACAATCCAAGCGGGTATTTCGCATTCCCAAATCACGCCCACATGAGGATTTGGGGATACTGTTTCAATTAACATACAGAAACTTCTGTTATTTAACACAATGGCGCATGACGGAGCTAGTATTCGACCCCATGAAGATTTCTTTTTTATCTCTCTGAATTATGCAAATGCAACATTTCAGTAGACGAATTGTTCAAAAGCATGATAAATTATGATACATAATATATTATTTTCATTATTTAATATAATGCTAATATAAACTCAGTTAACTCCAAATTAAAAGTAATAATTTTAATTTAAAATTCCGAAAATAAATTTTTTGGGTTAACCGATACTGTAGTCTTCTACTATTGGGTATGAGGGAAAGCTCTGTCATGTTTGAACACGTGCACTTTTATTCATTGTCAATCCTTAGCAAGAATTCGGATCCGGCTGAAACCAGTTCAAGCAGTTAGATTAGTATACTATTGATGATTTAAACACACTTTTTCACGTTTTATATAGTAAGTTTTTTTATGGTTTTAAACTGTCAACATAAGTGAAAAAAATGCAGAAAAAGACATTGCATGTTTGAGTTCCAAAAAAGGGAATAGCGAAATTAAGGCAAAAAGGAACTTGTGTGGCATATTTGGAGAAGAAGCAGTTTCAGCTTTAACATGCCAAAGACGTCTTGTGAAATAATGCTTTGGTGATTTTTCTTTGAAAGATGAATCCAGATTGGGAAAGCCATCAAATATCTGTAATGGAATTGTCGTATGATCAGCACAAATCTCATGTTAACTTCCACGGAAGTGTGCTTCAAGCTTGAAATTCATTCATCAGACTAGTACTTTGGATTACATTCAAAGACTTGATTTCGAGCCCACAAAATCTATTTTTGGGTGCCACACAAATTAAGCGAAAACAGTTAATGAACAGAATTTCAATATATTCTTGAAATCTTACTCGTCATAAAAGAGAAATGTTTTCGGACCACTTGGTGACTGGATATAAAAAGTATAGGTAATGTATATACACGTGGTTAGAAAAAACATATGTTTACAAAGTTGAGACACCATCTTTCTCATCCAAAGTTGTCGTGCATCAGAAGAAGTTTATGTTGTGTTTTTGGTGAGATAACAAGGTATAGTGCACTATGAGTTGCTGAAAGAAAATGAAAATACCATTACTGTTCACAACTTTATGTTTTAAATAAAGAAGTTCAACATAGACATCCATCTTTGGCCAACAGAAATGGTGTGATTCTTCCTGATGACAAAGCTAGATTACCCTTTGTAAAAAACAGATCATAAAAATTTGCAGAGATGGGTTGAGAAACCTTACCTCTTCCAGCATGTACTTGTTTATGTTACGTAATTTGAATATTATCTGTTCAGGTTACTGCAAAGCTCTTCCTTGGTGGAAAACATTTATGTACTATGAGGGTGTCCAATTGCAGTGGAAGAATACTTTGTCTCCGAAACAGAGGACTTCTTTTCCAGAGCGTTATATAAGCTCACAGAGCGCTGTCAGACAGTTGTAACTAGCAAAGAACATTATATTTTAGATGAAATTTTAAATAAAAGGTAAAAAAAATGTTTTTTCTTCGGAAATAAGTGACAGAACTTTCCCTTACACCCAATATAAATGTGTGTATCTCATTGAATAATTGTAAATTTTTAAATATGTATTACCAGACAACGATACATCTCTGACAGTGGTTACACATATGCATTTAAAAAGCAATAATATGATATAATTATTAGAGAGTTTAGACTGCCCATAGAGTCATACTCTCTGACATCAAAATGTTTTACATAAAGAAATGATAAATATCCAAATTTGATTTTAGTAAATTTATCTCCTCTGAGAAATGCGCAAAAGTATTCATGCAAATACTTTATCTATCAAGTAAGCACCAGAAAATAGCTTACAACCAATATTTTTAATTGCATTCTTTTGGAAATTTCATGTCTTGATACACAGTGGTTTTAAAAATACTATAATGAGTAATCAATTTTTGGGTGTGGTTATTGTTAAATGTGTCTGGAATTTCTTGCATCACTTCAGTTAATAAAGTAACAATAATAAAATAGTGTGTAAGAAGACCATTTAAGGCATAAAATTGTATAATATATAAATTCCATATATAAATAGAATTCGAAGAAATGCCCAATAAATTCGTGAAGAGTTTAAATGTATGTTGTAATGGAAAAATAAAATTGAATAGAAAACTTCATTTTGAAGCTAAAAAAGAAAAAAATGTTGACATAGCAAAGCAAACCATAATAACGGTGAGCTAGTTGTTTTGATAATTGTACTAAAAAATCCGTTAATTTTTCATTTCTAAAATTCTATGTGGTAATGGGAGAATATATAATATAATTTTTACTTACTAATAGAACAATTGCTTAAAAATTAATTGCATATATACTCGTATTTTAATTTATCCGAAGAAAATTAACGCTTTGGAAATACACATTGTAAGTTTGTCAATTTTCAAAGTATTTCTATTTTTAGATAAGATGCAACGCATTTATTTTAAACTAGTACTGGCAAAGGAAAATTTTCTTTATGTGACTATTAATTTTTAACTGGTATACTTCAAAATATTGCATTACACACATAACTGTCTCATAAAAAATCATATACAATTATACGAAACGTTATTTAAAAAAGAAGGTATACAAAAATTTCTGAAAGACATTTTAACGGAATAAATCAATATATATATGGATGAAAATAAATATTTAAAATCATGTAACTTTTCAATATATAAATAAACGTTAAATATTTCAACATGTTTAATTTAAAAACTTTATAGAAAAATGAATTTTGAATAAATACGAATCAGGTAAACATTTTTTTTCCTTAGCAAGTACTAAATTATTTTCTAGAAAAAAATTAAATTAGCAATCGCATAACTGAAAGCAATTTTTTTAAAGATGGGGAAGATATTATGCACTATTAAAACCTGGCTTCTAGAAACTCATGTTAATCCTTTTAACAAGACTATTTAACTGAGTTAACGAGCCTTTGTCAATAAAGAAACGAAATAAGAAAGGAAAAATAGTAATTGAGAGACAGGATTACTTAAGTAATAATTCTTGTGAGATATAATCGTATTTATCTAAAAGTCTCTTCCTTTAAAAACGCCTTCATTTCTCTTACTGGTGTGTTATTAAAGCTCATAAATATACATAAAAAAGTGCGAGACTCTATTAATGTATCTTATAATTCAATATTTTTTTTGTAAAATGTTTTGGAAGAAATTCTTTTCAAGATAAAAGC
The DNA here is from genome assembly GCA_019973975.1 of Trichonephila clavata. Classification (NCBI taxonomy): domain Eukaryota; kingdom Metazoa; phylum Arthropoda; class Arachnida; order Araneae; family Nephilidae; genus Trichonephila; species Trichonephila clavata. The sequence continues at coordinate 375,053 of BMAO01035137.1, forward strand.
TTTTAATATGACTCAAGAAAAGAGACAAAACAATAATTAAATTAGTGAATTTTGTAAATGAAATTATTCTTTTCTACTGAAATCTGAGCTCAATGTTTTTGTAATTGAAAAACAGCATATTTATTTTTTAAATTTAGTTCTAATTTTACTAACAGCATGTATAAATGCATTTGGGATCATAAATTTTTTCACTACATCTGATGTAACGAAAAAAATTATAAAGAAAGAGCTATTTCTTAAATTTCTTCGAATGTACACGCTCACACATATACAGGGTTTCCCAGGATTATTGGGAAAAACACATTAAGAGGAGGCAGAGGAAATCACAAGGATTTAGGTTTTAATATAAATTCATGGTCTGAAACGTCTTCGTTTGGAGCAAGGTGGTGTTGCTCACAAGAGCATTGGAGGAAACAGACAAGTTATTTGAGCTATCATCACCCGTGGAGGAGAATGAAACGTTTTACGAACACCGAGCTGGCAGATATGCTTCTGATTACAGATGGGAAAGGGAAATGCTTGAGTATCAGAAATATTGTATCGTTAAAAATATCCTCAGGGAGATGACAGTTCGAATGACTACGATAATGCAAGTCTGGTTCCTACAATGCTGTTGAGTTCAATGCCACCTAGCGCCAATCGAAGACGTTTTCTGCCATGGGTAGCTATGCATGTCTGAGTCCGTCTGATGTTACCTACCACCCCTTAAAAATGGTGTTCAGCAAGATAATACTTAGGTGGCCATTGAAACTTCGAAAAGCAAGAGTGTTGGCAAGCCTTAAGGAGCTCCATGGCAGTGCAACTGCAGGCAATATTGGCGTTATTAAGCCCTTACAGAAAGTCCGAGAAGGCTTCTACTGGAACAATGTGTAGAGGGACGTGGAGAAGTAGTGTCGCACATGGGATCCCTGTGATGCATGTAAGGGTCCAAAAAAAGACACTAGAGGAAGACTTTAGCTGTATAATAGGGAAGTGCCTTTCGGATGAATAGCTTTTAACATCCTAGGTCCACTTCCGCAATCATCAAATGGCAAAACCAACATCCTGATTGTCATGGACTACTAAAGTGGTCTGAAGCCTATCCAGTTCCCCATCAAGATGACTCGACTGTTTCAGAAATTCTAGTGAAACACTGGATCTCAAGATACTGAGTTACTCTACAACTGCACTCCGACCAAGGAAGAAACTGCGATTCTGCAGTTTTCAAGAAACTGTGTGAGATACTTGGCATCAACAAAATCCGGAGAAAAGCTTTACAACTTCAGTCTGACGGCATGATAGAGAGATTCTGTCGGAACATTCTGAACAGCCTCTATCTGGTGGTATCCAATAATCAACTGGACTGGGACCAGAAACTGCTTATTTTTCTGCTTGCCTACCGAAGTGACGCTCACGAGACCACAGGTTATTTCCCATCCCAGATATTCTTCGGACGTGATCTTCGTTTGCCTGCAGATCTCCTGTTCAGTCTGCTTTCAGATGCTCCCTTGGCGCTTGAGGAGTACGTCGAGAAACTTCAGGCACAGATGGAGGAGATGCATGGTCTGGACAGGGATAGAATGGACAGTGCTTCACAGAAGAGGAAGACCTGATACGACGCAAGAGCAAAAGAGTATGACTTTCACGAAGGTGACAAAGTGTGGGTGTGGAATCCGAAACGTCGCAAAGGACACTCTCCAAAACTGCAGACCTACTGGTCCTTATACAGTCCTAAAAAGACTGAATTCATCGCCACTAAGGGCTAGATGTACGCCCGTCGTTACCCGTGGCTTTAATCACTATTTTGGCTCGACCCCAATTTTGAGGAAGAACAACCTAAGGGTGGTTGGGTTTTTCCACCTGTTTTCTGCTTCCACCAACCTCAAGTGAGGACTTGAGGCTCGACGGATATTTAGAGTAATAATGTAAATTATTTCTTTTTTCTAACTCCTTAGTTTCCTTTTAGTGTAGTATTTTTTTTGCACTTATTCATGTATTTTAAATTTACTTTGTATGTACAGTAGTACGTCGTTTATCCGAACGTTTATTTTTCGGGGCGTCAAATATCCGAACCAAAGTCCGGATACGTTTTCGAACAATGCAATGCTCAACAGTTGTTTCGCTTGAGGCCAAATTGACAAGAAAATAAAAGGTGAGGGATATTTGGGGAATTTCAGTTGTACGATTTCTTAAGCATCAGCGCGGAAATATTAGGTCAGTTTGTTTCCAAGTGAGGGGGTGTATACGTTCTCTTTTGTTGAGTTTTAATGTTGTAGAAACCTGGATGCATGCGATGCAGAAGACTGTGGATTTCAAATGCTAAATTATGACGAGATTGCGACTTACATGCAAGAAGAAACCAAATCTAAGGACGATGAAACGGACGAAGACGAAAACAACAACGAAAGTAGCAAGGGTCCATCAAATGCTGACGCATTCTGCGTTAGACACAGCTATGTAGTGACACGAACTACAAACAGAGTGCTGTCCTACGCAACTACTCCTGACCTTGGGCAAAAAACACGAAGATACAACAAAAAATAACTGATTATTTTCCACAATAAAGGTAAAATTGCAACATTTTGCACCTATTTGGCTTTTTCTTCAAGCACGTTTCCCGTATGTGATGATTTTCAATATTCGTATAGTGTCCGGTTTCATATACTGCATGGATTGTTCAGTTATCCGAACAATCGCGTATCCGAACGGTGGTCGATCTCAATTGATTCGGATAAACAACGTTCTACTGTAATTGTGTCTTTGAGGAGAAGGCCGTGTTACGAATTGTATATAACGAATGCTTAAAATAGTGTAAATAGTTTATATCTGAATGTATGATACGTTAATATTGCTGTTTGTTGTTTTTATTTTATGTTAAAATTGTAATATTCGCAAGCAAGCCGTCCCTTACATTATAGTGTTGATTTAATGAAAACTTGGCAAAATATTGGCCATAGAGTAAAGTGGGCACCATTTTTGGCGACCATGTTGAGGACTTGTTGACCATTTTGTTGAATTCGGTGTCCATGTTAGCGACCACATGGATGCTTCACGAAATTACTGGCGAAATCTACAAATATGGCAATTCATTGCGTAAGCTGATTTTTCGAGAAACAATCCAAGCTGAATAAAAATAGGGAGTCTCTCACCGAAACTGAGTTAGTATTGTTTTGATCATAGTCAGTATTCTATTGAGCTGCTGAAGAGTTGCTTTGATCAAGAAATTGATTACGAATACATATTATATATTTATATTTCGGTTGTTGTTTCTAATGTCACCTTTCTGACGATATCAGATTGAGGCCCACGAAATTCATTGCCACTAAGTGCTAGATGTACGTCCGTCGTTATCCGTGGCTTTGAGCACTATTTTGACTCGGTTCCACCCCAATTTTGAGGAAGAACAACCTAAGGGTGGTTATGATTTTCCACCTGTTTTCTCCTTCCACCAACCTCAAGTGAGGACTTGAAGCTCAACGGATATTTAGAGTATCCCCGGGATGTAAAGGCAGTATACATTTACAAACATCCATACCTTCCCTGGGAGTCGAACCCAGGCCCTATGGAACAGCACAATTAGCGTCACTAACCACTATACCGAATGGACGAGACTCATATTTCTAAATGCTGATAGTTGTGTCTGAGTGCTATAGAAGGTGTGAAGTCCTTCTGAGATTTATTAAACGAATTTTACTGTTGTATCTTGCATTTCTAAAAATAGTTTTTCTACAATAAATTTTCATAGCTTCTGAAGAACTATCTTGCTGTTTGAGACTGTTTGCATAAGATCCTCGAGCCCCGATCTACGTAACAATATTTAAAAAAATATACGGACCATAATATAATAAAAACAAATTTAAAATACCTTACTTTGAGTAGGTAATAGTTTAAACATTCGTAGCTGATTGTTATTTTACAATTGTTAAACAAACCCGTAAAAATTTAATTACTCATTGAATGAAACCAAAAATTGTTTTTTTTTAATAGTTAATAGTATATTTTATTATACTTTATCTTACTTTATTATTTTGTATTTCTCCTTTACATAACTGGGAACCAATTACAATGGAGGAGCTTGAAATAATTCCATTTGCATTATGAGCATGTAGAATATGTCAAAACTATTTTATTTGTTCTCATTATTATTTCTTATTTCTAATTCAAATAATCTGAAGGAAAAAATATTTGTTAATTTTACTATTCTAAAAAAGTTACTGAATACTAGGAGATAATATAATAAAAACATATGGATAATTTATTCGAAGCATCAACTTAAAATTAATATCAACATATATCCAAGCATTCATTTATTAAGAATCTCGCTGTGTTTTAAATTCAGAAGAATAAAAGAAAACTTTAGTTAGTTTCTGCTTTTGCACTTTTAGTCACGTCGCTAACAAAGGATGTTGCCATGGGATTTAAAATTGATTTACTGGCATTAGCATTTCAGTAATTTTATTCGAATTACACGAAAAAAATATTCGAAGTTTTAAAGCAGAATTCTTCAAACAAAACATGCAACATAAAGAAGGGAAAGTTCCATTAATAAAAACATAAAGATCAAGAGTGAAAATAAAAATTACTATTTTACTTACAATTTAATGTTAAAATTCCATTACACCGTTTTGAAAACTAAGATAATTTTCAGAGACTTTTTATTAGAAAAAGGCTTGATGATTTAATAAAAAATGAATAAATAATTTGTTTTAAACATGTAAAAAAAATAATAATTTGGCATAGATTTTAAATGTCAAAGTAGCACCGAGGTAGTTGAAAATATAAATACAATTTCAAGAGTTTTTGAGTAATAGCTTAAAAATTAATAAATTTCATTTAAAAAAACATGCGTATCTAAGTAAACAATTAATAAAAAAATCTTTGAATAAGAGATTGATATTTTTAAATGTCAAATGCCATCATGGGATGCATCTTAAAAATGTGCAAAGTGTAGAAGTTTAAAGGCCTAAGTTTAGGCATATTAAGCCTAAAAGTTTCACTTTCGAATAACAGTGTAATGCAAGAAAATGGATACAATGATGAATCAAATTGAACCTGGTATTGTTGAAGGTATGTTTCAAATAGAATAGAATATTTCTTAAGAAATGATTCACATGACTATCTCACATGGAATGGAATAATTCACAAGGAATGATTGACAATGAATGTCACAGTGAAAAGAATGGTTGACAAGTAATCTCTGACAATAAAAAGAACATCTCTCAATGAAAATAATGATTGACATGGAATAACTCACATGTATTAGAATTATTGACAAGGAATATCTCACAAGGATTAGAATGATTGAGAAGAAATAACTCACAAGTATTAGAATGATTGACAAGAAATAGAATGATTCTCAAGCATCAGAATGATTGACAAGAAATAGAATGATTCTTAAGCATCAGAGTATCTTACAAGGATTAGAATGATTGATAACGAATAGCATGATTCTCAAGCTATGTAATGATTCTCAAATAATATAACCATTCACAAGGAATATAATGATTCTCAAGGAATATCTCACAAGCAATCTAATAAGTGTTAAAGTAAATATTTAACATGATAATATTTCGCAAATACCTTTTAAAATTCTTAAAAAAGGATACGCACTAACTGTTATCACAAGCTTCTTCTAAATAGCTCACTGAAACTGCACTACCTAATGGGATCTTAAGACTTAACCGAAGTTTTTTCAGCAAAAAACAATGCTAAATTATTTCGAAGTCTAATTAAGAGACTGTACATTGAAACTTAATATAAAAACGGTTAAAGTACATAATTAAATTTCATATGGAACTTTTTTTTTATTCATGTACTATATTTCTACTTCCTCATTTTCTTCCTAACTACACTCGATATCTCTAGAGCAAGATAATTCAAATAAAGAAATAACTATTTTTCATTTTAATTTTTTCTCAAATTTCAAAGTTACTAAATCATTTTTAATTTTTCTCCAATATGATGCATTTGAATGAAAATTCAAACTCTGGTCCAATTTTAAAACAGTTTTGTCATTTAAGCGATTTAAAACTATAAGAAAAATTAAATGTATTTTTCAAATTTTCAATCCCATGAATAAATTATTTCACATTTGATTAGGATCCATTATCGTCGCTATGATTCTGCTTAATATCATAATAAGTGTAAAATTTATTTGGATCACTGATCGATAGATATAATCTAATAGATTTATAATATGGATTTTAATTTTCTTTATTGGTGGTGAAAATAAAAACATGGTAAAATTGTACAGATTCAAATAATTAATGAAGATCAATAGGTTTTTTTGTAAGTATAATTATTTTTTTACTATGAAGGAATTGATTTTTTAATTATATATAGCATCAACTTTCATTTTGATATATTTGTTTTAAAAATAAATCGAAAACTGTTATCATTAAATTGTAATTTATACCGTCTGGAACTTTTTCACAATATGATTACTAAGTATTCGAGCTTGCAAAAAAAAACAGATAAAATTTCCAAATAAGGTTTTCGGTTTCTTATAAAGCAAAAAACTGTTTCACCAGATTTTAGTCGGATACAATATAAAAAGTAATAATAACAAAAAGTAAGTGTACAAGGAAAGCTGACCTCTAGCTAGCATATTATTATTCAGGTTAAGTTAAATCTTCATTGCAAATTTAACAAAAACTGTTATATTCAATGGTGCTGCATCTAAAGGAATAATATAGACTGAAACATATCTCTTAAACTATAATTAATTGATTAAGTTTATTTAATGTATTAATAGTTGAAAAACAGTATTAACATCAAATGTTATCCACTACAAGTTTGAAAAAATGCATTTGAACTTGAATGGATGAATAAAAAGTATTTTATTAACGCTTGAAAATTTGAACAAGTTATATAAATATATATATAGATAGAATATAAACTTATATTTGGAATTGGAAAGTAATTGGACGATAGCTAAAATTATACAATAAAATCTACCTTAAATATAACAAAACTACAAACGAAGAAATATAAAGAAAAATATACAACATAAGGACAAAAAGGACAAAGTTGACGCCTTACACAAATATGGAAATTCCATCAATTCCATTTGGGGAAGAGTTTCAATTTGTAATAATTTACACAATGTTACTAATTCTTTATTCTTCTTTTCTAAAAAAACTCTTATCTTTAAGCAAATGTAAAATATTTTCCTCAGAGCAGTAGTATTTTGTTTAATTTGTGTAAATGAAAATGTAAGTATTCTTTCTGTGATGATTAGGGCTGAAATATTTTACTAAGTTGTTTTACTGGGCAATTTTACTTCTATTGGCCTTTTTTTAAGCTCCAGATCTTCCAATGCATTCTTCATATAAATTTTTTTTAAAAGTTGCTGTATCCCTCTTTATGGGTTTTAGAAATTTTCTATCTTCTTCTACTATTCAATACAATTTTAAGTTTATTACACTCACTCTCTTCAACATATCACAGCAACAAATCGGTCCTTTATCTGGAAAATCGAAGAAAAGTCTTTCAAAAGATTTTAGTGCTTCATTAATGTTTGTATCATCTAAAGCAGGGGTGGGCGGACTTTTCCAGGGTACGGGCTACTTCTAATGATTTTAAGGTGTTAAGATCCCCCGAGTGCCGTAGGTGTGGCCATTCTGTACTGAAATTGTATGTTTTATTTCAATGTACTTGCCTTTTACATTGTACTCCATTTTTAAAATATGACAGATTTTTATTTTTACTACAAAAACACAAACAAGTAACTCAAAATTGTCAGATTGAATGCTTGGACAAATATGAGCGACTGCTAGACAGTGGATCGATGATGTATTCAATGTAGCGATCAGAGAACATTCGTGAATTGATAAATCTGAAAACCGACGTATATACCTACATTTGTTCGATGCCGATTCCCGCGCCATCGCGGTACATGATATAAACTCGGGAACTCAGTCCCATGGAAGCACGAGTTGTGGGATGATATCTCAATGGCCAATCCCGTGCTGTATCGGGAAGAGCTAATTCTCAACATTTATTCCCCCCTTCAGTCGGCATTTGGGGAAAAATTTTGTTCTGAAGCAGGCATTGCAGCGATCGCTTTTTTCCCCTACAGAGGTCGTGAACGTGTTAGATGCGTGTTGACACATTCATCGAATCATTTGCTTGAGTAAACACAGTCACATCGATTGTGAAAAGCGGATTCTCCGGACTAGCTGGTGTTGGTGTTCCATAAATATGTTTCATTTAGTATGCGCGTCTTGAGTCGTAGTAAAATCGGTTAGCTCAAAATGTCTTTGCGGTTCACCGGTCGATCGCAATCGACTTTATGTCCATCCCTGATCTAAAAAGTGTATTATCTCTCTCTCAATATCGTCGATGCCACTATATATATTTAAATTTTGATAACTAGCTAAAAATGAAACCGAGTGTTAGTTTCACTATCATCATTTTCAGAACCTGAAATTCCATTGTCTATACTATTTTTGTTCTAAAAATTGCCTACAATTGCCGAATGATTTGCATGCCTAAAAAAAATTGTTCGCCAGTTTCATTTATTTGTGCATTTCTTCATAATCATTGTTTCCTTTGTGTTGATGTCATTTACTATTAATTGTTATTTGACTAATGATTATATCGGACTGGATAAAAATGGAATTAAATATGATTTGTCAGTACAAATAGGCAATTCATCTATTGTTATTAAAAACGGACACCAGATTGAGTCATTTTTGGAATCGTATCCTTAAACTCTGTTTTTTCTCAGGTGAAAAATGTACAATTATATTTTAATTGTATTTTCACTTTTAGACATTTTATAGCTACGTTTTGTAATAAGTTCTCATATATTCGCAGCATGTATTGAACACCTGTCATATGCTATGCAATATCACGGGACTAATGACGGTGAAATTCAGGCCAATTACTTTCCCAATGATTATTTTTTCATGAAGCTAAGAGTATTTGTTTTTGTGCTTTCTTTTTCTAGAGGTGCCTTACTTCTCAGAACTCCTATATTATGTTTCGTTCGAAGTGCTTTTGTTTTGTAAAACGTAATGTGTTATCAACTGTATATTTTAGTTGCCAAATTGAAATTCATTTTGCATACTTTCCATTAATCTTTTAAATAATATTTTTGGTCATTACGAAATAGTATGATTTTATTTCCCAGCAAAAACTTTCTAAATCTACAAAATTTCAAAAATCTTTGGAATTAAAACTTTAAATTGTTTCTCGTTAATACAGGTTATTAATAGTACAATGCATGATAGTTTTTTTAGTCGATTAAATATACTGCTACAATTTCTAAGTTAATTAAATTATTTAACGTTACTAATTATTACGTCAGAGATAGTAATGGTTATACATTTTTCCCAGAACTTCTAAATAGAATTGAATTAATCAGATGCACAAAATAAATATGAAAAAATTACATTGAAATAGTGTATTGTTTGAAGAAAAAAATGCGTATATATGATTCTTAAATGCCAGCTTTCGTTTATCTATTCAATGACCTTATTTAAATTACCAAGAACCTCCTTTGGGAAAAATTACTGTACCTTTAGGAAATGCCTTAAAATCTGTTATGGAATTGATTCAAAATATAAGTAACCTTTTATATATATATATATATAATCAGTTTCTTCTTTAAGATTGGGGATTACCCACGCATCAGTTTTTTAATTTAATTGAAAATGCTTTAATATAATATTTTATGTGTTCTAATGTATCGATATCAAGGTTTGATTCCAATGAATGTTATGATATGGAATAAAAGAAAGTAAATGCAATTAAACTAGATAAAAAAAACAATATGCAGCTGTAAGTTTTGAGATTGTGGATTGGAATACAGAAAATAAACATTGTTTTTGGTTAAAAATCCCAAAAAATATCATGGGATTTCCTATCAAATTCATCTCTGGAATAATTTTCAATTTGTTTCAGTTATAAAACTCAATAAATATCATATCTTCTAAATTTAATTTTTTGGCTAAATAGTATAGTTTATTCTCTATTTGTTCAGTAAATTATTTTAACTAGCTTATAAACAACACTAATAAGCAAATAAGATTTTATCATGTAGTAATTTAACAAACAAAACATAATATAAGGAATATTTTTTAAATATATGAAATTAAGAAAATAGCAAATTTTTTAGTGATAAAATTGTTTAATCAGATATATATAAACAGCAATAATATTCCAAAAACTTTTTAAAATACAGAAGCAATAAAAAAGATCCACATTCTATTTGTAAATACTAAAGCAATTCAAATCAAGTTAAAATTAATAATGGAACACGATCTTATCTGCTTTGTGCCAATTCTAAAAAAAGTCCAACACAAATTTTTGAAAAAATTCTCATGTACAATTTCTAAGAAAGAAACTAGAATAAATGAAACCATTGTATTATTTTGGAAACCTTATGTATTAATGCGTGAATGAATTTTCATAATTGTACATTTTGCTATCGATTTTTCAGGCATGGGTACAGTTAAATATGTCTAGAATTATCTGTTTCGTTTGAATTGATATATGTGAAAATTAAAATGTACTAGAAGAACAGTTAATAAGTAACAAAATTGTAAAAACCAAATATTATTTATTAACAAATGCTATACTTCAAATATTGAAAAATTAGTAAGATTTTATAATATATTAATAATTATCTATAATATACATTATACTTTAAACTGATATATTATATTTCTATCTAATATATTTAGGAGGTTTATTTGATAACAAACAATTTTAATAAAACTTATTTTTCTTGAAAAAGTGTTAGTAATTTTAGTAAGGAATACAGTTAAATATAATTTATTTACGTTAAATTTATGGAATGGGCACAAAATTAAGATAATAATAATTTTTTATTTTACTTTAAAGAAAAATTCTAATAAATAAAAGCTTTATGATGTATAGCAGCAAAATAAGAAGGGAAATTATTCAAGAAATTGCGAATAATTTTGAATAAATGCATTAAAATCTAAAGCACACATATATTATTTCAAAAAATATATATACTTGCATATATTACATTTATACATTTATCAGCAAAATATTTAAGATTTTTTTTTACTTTTAAGCTTCAATACGGGATGATATTTAACTTTTTCTGAAAGTTAAGGAAGAGGTTTGAAATTTAAGAGAAATATATGCATTTTTTGAAAAATAGTTCAAGATGCAATAAGTAAAAATTAAATTTAAATTTGGAAAATAAAAATAATATCCTCACAAATTACTTTTATATCATATATATATATATAATAGTTTCAAAAAGTTGGTGAAATTTTAATGCAAAATAGAAATTTTGGATTTTCAGTTCTTTCTTATGGTTTATATACAATTGATATTTCTCTCAGTACATTTCAAAAAGTTTACTTTAAAATGGCTGCGTTGTATGCCAAATGCAAAAAGCTTACATATTGAAAAAGCTTATTCCTGTGTATTACAATATGTATTTTAATCTATAGTATTGCGCAAGAAACGTGTTTCAGAGATAACTGTTACATGATTTATAAAACTGCTGAATGAATTGTTGCTATCGTAAAAAGAAAAGTAAGCTGATAACTAATAATAAAAATTTATGTGATAGATGTAGTTAAAACAAATATTTAATTTTATCGTGTTTATTAAAATAAACTATATAAATTTTATTGATCCATAAATCGATATTGAGAAGGGAGTGTTTTTATTTAATTTATAAAAAACAACTTTTACTTTTGAATACTGAGTTTCGGTAAAACATTAGTTACCATATTGCAGCTAATTCCCTATGGCACAGCTCAACCAATTTTTCCAGACCTTTCTTTATAAAAGCCAGACTCACATAAAGTCATATTAATCCTTTTAACAAAACTACTTAATGGTGTTAACCTTTCTCCATTTCTCATTTGAACTTACAACAGTTTTTCATTATTCCATATCATGATAAATCATCACATAAAGTAGGGTTAATTTTGTTCCCTTAGTAATGAAAGAAAGTGAAAAAAGAAACAAGCTGGCGGAAAAAGATTCATTCTAATAAAGATTCATTCTAAAAACTCTTTTCATTTTTTTAAAAAATATAGTCTTTCGCTGAACTTTTTAAATAAAATCTAGTTTTTCTTCTTGATTTACTTCAGAAATATTGAGAAGCATGAATACATGGAAAAAATAAACATTCATTAAGTAATTCGTTTTGGTGATAGTACAATTTTATTAAAAGAAATCCTAAATCACTTGTATATGACCAATGATATGCAAGCATAGCAATGCATTGGATATCTTAATTTACGCTACATTATAATATATTCAATCAAAAATATATTTAGTTATATCAAACATTTTCTTGAAAATGAAACAAATTTAAGTAAATGCATGAATGAACAATAAATATAAATGTAGTAGAATGCTAAAAAATAAATTTTAAATAAAACGATTCAGAGAAGTATGGTAATACAATAACATCTAGTAAAATTCCATCACAAAATGTATGGTTTTATTTTTTTAAATGAGTTGTAGAAAATTAGATAAAATTAATGTACACAAAAATATTTATGTTTTATGTTTTCGTTTCCTTTCCCTTAGCCGAAATTAGCTGAATAATATATGACCTGAAAGAGACACAGACTTTTTAGTTCATTAACAAAATAACTTCTTAGCATGAAAATAAGTCATGACAAAAAGAGTCGAATTAAAATCATGTCCTTGAATAAGCACAATCGGAACTCAATAAGTCAAATTTTGGAAAAAACTTTTGAGGAAGAGTGAGCTTCATTAATCGACAATTTGCTTTAAATATTTAAAAGTATTTTGAAAATTTTAGATAATACTGCTTGCAAAAAATTAGTAATGTTAATTATTATTAGGACTTGAAATTATTTTGTTAGTTATAAAGAACATATAGAGAATATGTTAATCCGTCTTATGACTGGAAAATGGACTGTCTTCAATTTTAGAGATATTTGATAGTGTTTGTCTCTTAATGAGTAAGTATATAATTTTCCTTTTATATTTAAGGATAATTATTTCTTAGATTTTCGACGAAAAATAAAGATTGATTGTAACAATTTTTGAAGAGATACTTTCTTTAATAATAATCTTAACACAAAAAGAATGTTCAAAGATTACTGCTACATAGAGATCAATTAATGAACATTTATTAATCTCTAACTATAAAATCATTTCAAACAATTAATATAAATAAATAAGTCAATTCCTACCTTGAATGGATGAATAGAAAGTATTTTATTAACGATTGAAAATTTTAACAAGATATATATATATATATATATATTAGGAGAGAGTGAACTAATAGAAGGAATTGAAAAAGGAGCATGATTTGTCTTCATTGCTGTAACACTGCACACCTGGTTTGGCTAGTTTGGCTCAAAAATTGGTTTTCGATGTTTGTCATTGTTTTAACAGATACATTGTTACAACAATTGAGACGAATCTAAGTTAGCGTAGAAAACCGATAATTAATTGAATTAATTAATTGGTAATTAATGAATTGATATTTGAAAAAAATGTATTAATATGTAGTGTCATCCACTACATGTTTAATAAAATTTATTTGAACTTGATTGGATGAATAGAAAGTATTTTATTAACGACTAGAAATTTGAACAAGATATCTATAAATATATTTATATACTAGCTTTTACCCGCGCCTCCACTCGCGTTGATGTCTTTAAATAACTGTAAAAGTCGTAATCATTATCATTAGAAAGTAAATAATATAATATGGTAATTTTTTTTATTGCTTGACTGGAACCAATAAAATTTAAAAATTCTAAAGTTGAGCTTAGTTTATAAAAACTGAAAACGTAATTTATTATAATAATTAACAACAAGAATTCAATAACTTAAACTATTAATATTTTTAAAAATCCAAAGTATCTACGTTTAATATATAATTCCACTTTAAAAGAGCACAAAACAGAATATTTTTCTAAGATGCTGCTGTATACCATATAGTATGTTCTTCCGTCAGTTACAAATATGTGAAGATTTGGGCATTGGACACACCGATAAGGCTACATATAGTTGAGAAAAACATTGCTTTTCCAAATGCACCCCTGCTACCTGAAATGTTCGCATTGTTAATAGCAACAGTAAAACTGGAAATTGAACTCGTTTGAATTGAAACGGTAGGTCAGTGTGGATACTTGGAATTCGATGTATGATAACACTTTCCCTTTTTATGACATATGTTAAAATATTGGCACCAAGTATATTCTGCATCAGTTTTGTGATCCAATGTCTCATTCCTTTACATAGTCGAGGAGAATCGAGATTTTGCATAAGTAAAACTGGTACATTTAGTTTTAATTGAAGTTTATGTGAGGGTACACCCGAAAGTTCAAACGAATTTAAGAACTCCGTGGGATATGAAGTTCTTTGTTCTTTATCCATGATTGTATTCATTGATAAATATTCCTTCATTCCCCCCTCCCCAGCACCTCGTTTAAATTTTCAATGTTGATTTTATGGACAACGTCATTGTTAGGCACCAATATTGATCTTGCATACAACCACTGATCCCAATTTAAATTTTGTTGCCCAACTATGGAGTGTGAGGAGTAACATTCTTACTTGAATATGATTAGACATACTGGTTGTAAAACACAAACCTGCAAATACATTGAAAATAGTTTATCGTATGTATATTAACCCCTTAAATGCCACCTACGTAGATATCCGTCTCACTCAATTCGTACACCACCACCGACGGATATATCCGTCCTTCCAAAGTGCGATTTTGCTTTCTGTTGTTCTACTTAAAACTAATCTAACGACTTTGGAAAACAATCAAATAACATTGACAGTGTTTGCAAAGAATTTACTTATTTTAGAGAAATGTTTGTTTTGTCGGTCTTTTCTTTACCACTCAATATACTTCATACGCGTGCCTATGTGAAGAACGATGACTCTGGGGAGCGAATCGCATAACTTTTAATCGGCTGTTAAGGTGTTAATCAATGAAGAACAGGGAATTCTTACATATATAAACAAAGAAAATATTTTAATCTGTTTTAACTTTGGAATTACTATCTCTAAATAGTTCTTCAACATCCAAAATATATTAAAAAACTCAATAAAAGTAACATTAATCCATATTTTAATACCTTAAGAATTCATTATGTTGATATAATTTGAAGCTGTATTCTAAGATCTCACAAAGGATACTTCTTTTGAAGATGACAAAAAAATGTCTAGTCTGAATCAATTTGTTATTATTCTCAATGACTAATTACTGAGTCTTACATTATTTTCTGCTATGAATAATATGAAAAACTTTAAAAATTGTTAAAATAAATTATTATTTTCCATTAACTAAATCTAATTATCTCTAATGTTCTTTTTAATTAAACGTAAATACAATTAAAAGTTGCAATACATTTTTATTTAACTTAAATAACAAAAGAAAATATTATACATTGTTTGAATATTTATTGTACATTTGTGTGTAATAAAATTATTGAAATATATTTTATCTCTGAATAATTGAATCTCAAACATATCGAAATGAAATTCTTTTATAATAGAAGTTGAACAATTGAATTAATTTCTGAATAACTGACATTTTTAAAATTATGTTCTTCAATTCTTTCATCTTGCTCCGTTGCTGAATCTTACGGATGATAATACAAAATAGTACCTAAGACGACGATGTATAAGCAGAATATTAATTTAAAAATAAGTTTCCAGCGGAATTTTAAAGCTTCTTAATGAGGAAATAAATTTTTATTAATAAAGTTTTATGTTTATTTAATTAGGAAGTGCTAATTGATTGATAGGTTTGGCAAGAAACAATTACGTCGATCAATCATAAAGACTGGGATATTATAGAAAAATTGGGAGTACATTTTAAAGTACTTCATGAAAATTTTCGAGAGAGCAGTTGAATTAAACGCATATAAATGCATCTAAACGAAATTTTTTTCAAGTGAATTAAAATGAGTTTATTCTATTAGTGCATAACAACGATAAACTGGTATTGAAATATTTTAAGCTCGGGTGCAATAAATGTCCGTTAAATGTCTATTCGGTTTAATTAGATATTTCTTCGTAAATGAATGTATTAAAATGCTTCATTTAGTTAAAATAGGATATACAGGGTGGTCCTAAATTCATGGTACAAACTTAAAGGCTAGGTATAAGACATTGTAACAATCATTTATTTTAAAGGAATGTATGGGCGCAAATGACGCGATTAGGCACAAACACAAAAAATAAGAAACGAAAGGAAAGAAAAAGGTGTTCAGCACATGAACTATGAATTCCAGCTGCAGCTCAGATTGTTGTACCATCCACTGGCAGTTGGAGAGGACAGCCTATCCGATTCAAAGTTTCTACTCACTGAAAATGGAAGAGGTGTAAGTGATTGTCGTGTAACACTCTACAAACGGTCTGATGATAAGCAACAGCTCTTGTACTTGACTTTGGTCAAACAGCCACAACGTTTCAAATGCTTTCTTCCAGTCCTGGAATGTGTACAACTCTTTGTCGACCAAGATCCTGTCTGGTGAAGTGGAACAAATGTGTGTTTCTCGAAGTTGACGATGTAACCACTGAAAATTTAAGTGATTCGGCTTTCGTCAATCAGGAAACTGCGCGTGCTCTATTCGTAGCACAGCTCTGCCGCTGCCATTTACACGGATGTACATGCAATGCATGTCTACATTTTCGGTCTTCAATCGTAAATGTCAGCACAATTGTGAATAACGTTTCTCCCTACTGAGAAGCATCAGGTTGAACGGTGGCTAGACATGTACTAGACTCTACTGGTAACGTAACCTACCAATAACTCCATTTCTCTTTTCTTTTATTTCTCCTGCTTGCGCCTCATCGCGTCACTTGCGCCCGTATATTCCTATGCAATAAATGATTGTTACATTGTCCTGTATCTACCCTTAATGTTTGTACCATGAATTTGGGACCACCCTGCATTGAAGTTTTATTTGATAATTAAAAAAATAATGATATCAATAAGTACATTTTATTAATGAACTGTGTTATACATTTAATAATTTATAATCTTACACTGGCCTCTAAAAGTTAAGGTACAGAGCATTTTTCAAAGCTCGCCATTTAAAAAAAGCGACAGTAAGATTAAATTTCACTGTTTATATGAACCATAATCATATACTTTAAGAAGACCTGTGTGGTAAAATAGTAATTTTAAATTTATTTTACAGAAATGGAAACTAATTAGAAATTAGAGAAAATGTATATAATCAGACTTAAGTAGATTGAGTGTAGAGTGTAAGTTATGTGTATGATTGTTTATTATCAACGGTAGTTCTAAATTTCATTGACGATATCCAGGAGAGTCTAGAAGTGTCTTGGATTAATTATTTACTTTATTCATTCAGGTGACAGGAATTGGGATAGATGGAAAAGGGCTTGTCACAAGCTGATGCTGCTCAAATTGGCTACCAGTGTGATCCGACTACTGTTGCATCAATTGTAATTTAAACACTATGAATCTGAAGACATGTTACAGGTCATTTAACTGTGGGAGACTACTTTCTAGCTCTCTCAGGCTGAATGAGAGAAAGCACTACGATGCCTCAGCTCGTTGTATATCATTTTGTCGTATCAGGATCAAGAATCTTGTAGAAAACAACTTCATAATGCGTCTCTGTACAAAACCAGTTATGTGTGTTCCTCCCAAGCCATCGACAGCGATGTGCCCCGTTGTACAGGACAAAAGAAAATATGTTTCCTGGATCAGATAGCAGTTGGCTTCTCTGCTCTTCTCAGAAGAGTCCAGATTTATACACTGAAGAAAGATTCAAGTAGTCTGCTGATCTGGAGGTAGCAACCAATCCATTACTGTCGAAAGACACAGGTACAGAGTTGGTGGAATTATGGTTTGGGCTCTTGATGGTCACACTGACCTGGTTATGATATATGGTGGAATTTTGAATGAAGTGAGATATCGAGGTGAGATCATTGATCGATATATTCACCCATACACCATTCTGATGGAGGATTATGCGTGACATCACTAAGCTGTGCTTGTTGAGGATTATCTTCTGATTCATAGTTTGAAGTGAATCCCTCTGTCGATTGGCCCCTTCAATCTCTAGACCTAAATCCGATAGAACATATTTGGGGCTACCTTGATAGATATGCTGGTATTTTATGTCCGACTTCAAGGTGCTGGACTTCAAGGTTCTTACATGAGCTGGAACAAATGTTAGTCCAAATTTTTTCATCTCTTCCCATTTCAGTGTCCGACTATATATTCAGGGTATCCAATGTATTCTATATATCCAGTATATTCACTAACTTAACTAATATTATGGAAATGCCGATGCCCCAATGCATTGCAGTTAGGGTTGGACACATTTCTTATTATAACCTATTTCTGTAATGTTTCCAAGATATTTTTTCTCATAAATATGTAATATGTATGGATTTTTTCATTCGAAAATGAATTTTTCTTTCAAAAATGCTTTTTTGTTGTAAAATAAGTTTGTGTCAACTTATGTAACTCTATGAGTCGCATTCAATAAGATACTGATTAGTGCATATTTCCACAAAATTTCTTGTTTCTATATGTTCCAGCATTTTCAAATTAAAAAGGTTGTGCAATAACTTTTGAGGCCAGTGTATATAAAAAATAGACCGAAAGTTTAGGTTAGTCGGACACCTTAAGGAACAAAATGTTCGGTCCCGATGGATTCGTTAAATCTGAATCCAACTGTGTTTTAATTTATGTTTTTAATGTAATTTAATTTTAATTTAACTGTAATTTTAATTTTTAATATAATTTAAATCACGATGCCTTTGAATGTGCTTTTTCTATTAATACTATTTTTTAATAATTTAGATTATATTTATTCACATGGTTTTTTTTGCAGTCTACACTCAAGTGATAATGAATCTCACAAGTTTTGGTTTAACTGAAGCCTATTGCATTAAGTAAAGATAGTTGTTCTATCGAGTTGGTGACTTCCATTATTCGATGAAATTACAAAAGTCTACAAATTTAAAAGTCATTACTGTACTTGTTACATAACCAGGTACCAAAGTTAATATATAACCCTCTTATAATTATCTCTCTCTTTCTATCAAATCTTTCCTTTCAAAGGAAAACCTTTTTCTGAATTGTAAAATGCGTTAATCTTTTACAACGGTGAGAGAAATTATTAAAATCCTAGTTTAAATAATGGCAATCTTAATTTTTTTCAAAAAATAAACAATATTTATAATTATACACCATTGTAAAAAATCATACCAATATAAAAACCAAGTGAAAACCATAAAGAAATCAAATACGTTCCCCCTTCTGACTTCTACGCAAAACGTCAGCCAAAACCATGATTAAATAATGGGTTCCCTTAAGCAGAACATTAATTATTGTAATACTATATTGATATGTGAATTTCTAGTTACATAATTCTAACACAGATTAAAACTATTTCAATTACGATGCTCTCTAGATTAATAATTCTCTAACTATTAGCGTAATTATTTTGATACATTGTTTTAAGGTGACCAATGGATGTTAAATTTCATAATTCTCATTACAATCCACACGTTTTAAATTATGTGTAATTTAAAGTTAAAATACTTTAAACACCTGGAATCTGAACTATTATCATTATTTTTCGTCAATGACTGGTACTATCAGTCGTCGTTGGACTATAGTAACAAGATAACCCCACGTTCCTATGTTAAATAATGAGGGGTTTGTAGTTTAAAAAATAGGAAGAGCAGGAGACTTTATATCTTGTCTTGAGCGTCTAAAAATGAGAGAGATTGGTAAAATGATTGGCGTGGGTATTAACAGGCTACAGACGTAAGAATCAATTACAAAGATTAACAAACCTTTGGTAGAATTTTGAACCAAACTCATCCTCCACGAGACTAATTGTTGCGGTTGAAAGCTACCTCTAATCTTGTAAATATTAACGAAACAGGCATAAACGCGTTACCCCCCTTCAATAATAGACGTCTACCGATAAAAATTGACGAAAATTTTAGATGAAGTCGATTTGGGAGAACACATAAATGTTTGGATATAAATCTTCCAGAATGACTTTAAGTCCTAAAAAATGTCAAGAAATAGCACTAAACACGGTTAAAGATTTACTTTGCAATTGGAATTTACCAGATTGTAATATTGTTAGAAGTCACCATACATAGATTCTTCCCTTTGTGGAAAAAAATGAAAACCCAAATTATATCTTTCAGGTATTGTTGATTTCCGATTTGTTGCTCTATTTAGAAATGTATTTTTTTGTTAATGCCATGAGGAGTGAAGAAATTGAGTTTTGAGATATAGTTATTAAAATTCAATCGAAACAGGCATAAACGCGTTACCCCCCTTCAATAATAGACGTCCACCAATAAAAATTGACGAAAGTCTTAGATGAAGTCGATTTGGGAGAACACATAAATGTTTGGATATAAATCCTCCAGAATGACTTTAAGTCCTAAAAAATGTCAAGAAATAGCACTAAACACGGTTAAAGATTTACTTTGCAATTGGAATTTACCAGATTGTAATATTGTTAGAAGTCACCATACATAGATTCTTCCCTTTGTGGAAAAAAATGAAAACCCAAATTGTATCTTTCAGGTATGTTTGATTTCCGATTTTTTTGTTGCTCTCTAAATATTTAGAAATGTATTTTTTTGTTAATGCCATGAGGAGTGAAGAAATTGAGTTTTGAGATATAGTTATTAAAATTCAATCCATTAAGCTTTAGATGAACTGTTCTTCCTGAAATGAAATTTTTTAAACAAAGTGTATTAATATTTGATAATTTTTTTTCTGTTATATCTGTCAAATTTCTGTTTCATGAAGAGTTTGATAAATTATTATTTTTTCCTTTGATTTTGCTTTGCCAATTAAATTATAAATATAAACCATGTTTTTTTACTAAATTTTTTTAACAGAGAATTATTGTAATTTCGTGCTAATGCATCAATTACGATGAAAATGTTGTCAAGATTAAAAATAGTTCCATTACTTAAATAAATTTGCGTAGGAAGTTAAATAATAGGCGAATATCTTTTTAATACTCTCTTCTATGGAAAGCGAGAAATGATTCGTGAATTTCGATATCTGGAATTTAAGGATCCCTTATCGATACTCTAAAACAACAGAAAAACTTTTCATTTTGGGTTATTTTTTTCGATATGCTTTCGATAAGTTATCGGTATTGCTCGGTTCTGAAAAACTTTCGTTTTTAAAAGACAGACTCAAAAAACCTGAAAAGTTTCGGAAAAAGAACATAATCCTTAGGGAATGCAATGATGTCTTTCGCTGAAAAAAGAATGCCATAAAATATTGCTTTCACTATAAATTGTGCTCTCTCGTAACACATTTTTAAGTTCGATCGCTATCGTGTCTTCTTTTTCGGTCCCGTTTTAGGAGAAATACCCAACAGCTAAACGTTTTTAAAATAGATGTATGCTCTCTTTCTTATGTTGCACGTCGGTTAACTTTATATTTTGGGTTTTTCTTCTGTAGTTAATATTTTACCGTCTTTTTTTCTGGAACTTCTGAATAATTTGAAGAAACGAAATGCAAAGAGAGAAAAAAATAAGACAATTGAATTTGAAAAAAAAATATTTTTAGTATTATATTCTTTTTTAAAATTGCTGGTATTTAATCATAATTGATTAAATACTTATTGATAATGTTTAAAGTCGCTTCTGTCGAAATTTCTGTGTGCTCTAAAGTATTTAAAAGAATTCTAGTTAGTATGTAAGAAAGTATATTTTGATTTTATGTTTTCTATAAATGATAAACAGAAATGCTAAATAATTTTGAAACTATACTTAGCATATCAACATAGAAAAATAAGTTAAATAGTAGTTTATTGGCAATCAATAAGGGAATTTTTTTTCAATGAATTAGAAAGCTCGGGACATATAATAAATTATTTCTTGCTCATAGATGTTGCTTTAGTTTTACTTATATAACGGATATTATACGTATATATAAATATATTAATAAATATTTTCGCATTTAACATATTAAATGATTAGTTTTTTTTTTTTGAATTTTTTGTACAATGATTTAATTAATTCATCAAAAAAATTCTAAAGATTGTTGTAAATACCATAATTTAAATATTTAAATGCATCCATTGTTTCGAAGTATTGAAATTGTATATTAATTTATTTATTTAGCGAACAATTTTAGCAGTGTTCATAATAAAGGGCCCTCTTTGATTGTCTCTTCTACATTTTTAATATTATACTTATTGCTATGTTTCATTTCCTCTTATTTTAATTGGTTCAAATTGGATGGTATTATTTTATCTACCCATTTCAATCTTCTTCCATCGAGCCAAGTTCATCGATGAAAAAATTAGTTCTGAAAATGCTGATATAAAAATATATATAGCACTTTTATTTTAATATATATCAACGTTACAAGAAACAGTTAGATGTAAAGATTGAATTCATGAAGAAAAAACATTTGATATAATGTTGTTGTTGCCGTGTGTTTCATACTGGGATACATACGAAAGACAGATGAACAGAAACAAGCAATATCAACACAGAAGAATATAGACTTATGTTACAAACGGAGATACCAGCATAGTAAAGAAGGAATGCCCTGCTTTCCATTCGAGGCGGGAATCCCTTTCAGGCGAAAGTCCGACTTCTTTTCCCGAAAATGCATCAGTGCCTTATTCGGAATTCGAACCCGAGCCCACTCGATTACAAGCCGAGTGCCATAGCCACCATTATAAGGGAACGGCAAGTGATGTAATAGTTTTCTTTATAGTGGATATGGATTTAATTTAGAATATGCTGAATTTAGGAAACTTTCATGTTCAATACAAAACTTAGTTGCACATATTACAACGTTTTTACCTCGAAGCTACAAAATCAGCTTCTTTGTATGTATAGCAGGACACCGTTAGTATCTACACGTGCACCCCGAAAGTATTACGGGGTCTTTTCATCTGACATCCCCCGACAACCTATGACCATGGGAAACACATGACTCCACCTACGAGCCGGAATCCCGCTGTATTCAAGGTGCAAGAGCCCCCCCCCCCTCTTCAAGACAGTGGAGAGGTAGTCTGCTTTGAAACAATGAAACGAACGATTGTGCTTTCCTCCTTTGCCTCAAAAAACGTATTCTATACAATGGACGTAGTGAATAACTTGAATAACTTGTAACCAACTGTACATAGTGTAATTAATAGCTAGGGACCGATCATTATTTTCATTAAATCATTTATATAATTCCTTAACTCCCACGCTACCCCATCAATTTTCCCAAACATTACAACATTCATACACACGACATGATGTACAGCATTTGAATAGTTGTCAATCATCATTGATACAGAAGAAATGATTAACATTTTATGTTCTACAAGACATTTTTTTTGAAAAAAAGTTGATAGTAAGTAATACAATAACGGTTATAAATACTTTCAGAATAGCAAAATATTACTGCAAATATCATTCAGCTGAATTACCAGGAAAATTTTATGCTATTTATTTCAATGTTTGACTTCGGAGTACATCCAAATATTTTAATTGCTCATCTTTCAGAGCATGAATTATTTTATATCAATCAAAAATGAAATATAATAATGATATATTTCCTCTGCTTTGTTGTTAATCCATTGGATAAAATAAATTAGAAATTGTTTTATATTTTGTTATGGTGATTAAATATTCGAAGTTATTTCCTTAACTTTCTGCTGATTAAATCAATTTGTTTGCGAGAAAATCAATTATTTAGCTAAAAGTTAAATTTCTTTACATGAAAATCAATCAAAAAAATTATTTTTACTGTGTGTGTTAAAAGTTTCACAAATAATTTTCAACGCTGAAGACATGCTATTATTTTGTATTGTGTTCTAAAACAGGTATAATTTTCAGTAATACAAACGAGAAGGAAAATAAAAATCTCCTCCTCATGTTTCATTTAGATTCTAAACTATTTTCCTTTCGTCATGATTCAGACATTTTCTGTCTTTTTTGTATAAATTACTTTTTTGCCTTTCATGTATTAATATATACTTCAAAATTAATAGAATAACCAATAATTTTGAGTTTTCATGCTTCTTATTCTAATGATGGTCACTCTTCTTTTATTCAAAGATTTTGAATGCATTTCAATTAAATAAAGTTAATTTGGATATAAAGCTTTAAAGAAGAAATAATTATCTTATCATTAAGGGGACGGTGACCATTAAAACTAATTTCTTAAATTGTTAGCTTAACTAGCTGAAAAAGGAATCAATATAGTAAATGATTATTATATTTCACAATTTAAATATATTTTTTAAAAACTATTATAAACTGATTTTTTTTAAAAAAACATTAAACTTTTCTCTTTTTAAAAATACTTCTTGCGCATTAGTTTTTAAGATATGTACGTAATTTTTGTTTTATATATTGATGAACTACAACAAAATATATCTGTGCATAGATTTTAAATTCAGAATAAAATTTGATGAAAAAAAGATAAATTTTCTATATTATATGAAATATTTCCCCAATCATCCCAGATTCAAGGTATTTGAATCAACGCAAAATATAATCCGTGAAATAGTTTAGAAAAGAAATGCTCAGATTTGTGAATTATGGATCATATGACGTAATTTTAACGTAACGTAACGGAATTTGACGTAATTTGTTACGTTTTTTTTACGTAACAATGAAAAGAGAAAATTTACGAACTAAGAAAAGTGCATTTTAAACTTAAAAAAAATAATTCAGTAATTATTAATCAGAATGACGAATTTCTTTGACGGAACTGTTCTATGAAATATAAGTATCATTATTCGTATAATAAATCAAAATTATAATTATGACCAAAATTTGACATTGTGAATGTCCACATCCCCTTAACAGCATTATTTTCGATCAAAACATACAATCGTATCAATTTTCTAAGTTCATGGAAATTAAATTATCCATTATATTTTGCCCTACATTATGTATTATTTAAAAAAAACAATAAAACATTCAAATATCCCATGTTTTATTTAACTGGAACAAAACACAATATATCAGAATATTCAGAAATGCAATGCTCTTTCAAAGAAAGCTTTTGTATGACAATGAACAACAACAATAAACGATTAAATAAGCTAAAATAAATAATTAAATAATAGAACAAAAAATAAAAATGCTATGATTAAAGCTCTTTTCATCAACATAAAAATAAGGTACAATACAGATGAAATACGTCAGTTTTACTCATAAATGCATTTGATCCAAGAATATAGACATCTTGCCAAAAAGCGGAACTAAAGGCTTTTAAATTATTTATGCAAACCTGAGCAGATACTGATATTTATAACTGTCATACATTCATTCAAATATTACCTATAACGTTATTCACACATGCAAAACGAGATTCAAAATCTATATATTCAGATAGGATGTTTTAACAGTTTACTACATAAATGGTTATTCTCTAGTATAAGGAAATGTAGAAGGTACATAGACATATATTTACTTGCACGTGAAGGAAAAATAACAAAAATACGTCTGAGATAACACTTATACTTGAGGAAAGTGAATGACTAGAATAACTAATGTTTCGAAAATTAATATTTCCCATTTCTTTAATACAATACACTAGAATCGTCAATGAAAGGAATGTTAACATCAGAATTTTTTAGTTCTTAAAGTTATTACGCTTACATTCATTGCTTCACGTAATATATTTTAATGTAAAATTCCACCTGGATAAAAATGTTTCATAATCAATAGTTATGCGTCCACTATTTTTATAATCTTTACAATTGGATTTAAAATATCTCAATGTAGTCGATTTAACATGAATTACACATTGCGTACAGAAATACATCTATACGTGTGAAGGAGTGATTCTTCTGCCAATACTTTAACAAAGTTAAGGTTTTATGATGACATGTAGGTACATAATGAAATGCCCGATGATATTGAATTATTACACAAAATAATGTTAAAGCGATTGCTGCAACTAACAAGGAATTTTATTTCTTTCCTCAAATGTTAGCTTTGGAGTATGACTATATTGCATTTTTCATAATCTGATGATAGCTGTTTATCTGAAGATTCAAGTAAAATCACAGTAATTTGTTTGGCCTGTAGTTCTTCCAAGCATTCTAAGTGATAATGTAGTACGATTGTACTACTATGTATCGCCTTCACAATTAACGTTTCTTAAAAGGCATGCACTTTTCTTCAGTCGCGATTTCTCAACTGGAAGAAATAAATATTGCAATCAGAGTGCATTGTAATCCATCGCCACTTCATATGGCAGTAGTTTGTCAAATATTTTCAAAATACAGTTATCCTCTGAAAGGAACTTCCTTGAAAACTGTTTTATCTCACTAAGAATACTTCAGATAAATTGCTGAGGATCATGTCCTTTTCTAGTCTTTCTGCAACATCTGCACTTGTCAATGGTTAGCCTGAGAAAGGCCTTCTTGAAATCGTTGTTGTTCATTGCGTAGATAAACGGATTGATAGCAGAGTTTACCCATCCTAGCCACACCAAACAAGCCATTAGAGTGGGATGAAAAACGCAGCTTTTGCAAAAAGGTTCTATGAGATAAACAATGAAGAATGGTAGCCAACACACTATGAAGCCACCAACAACAACACTCAAAGATTTGGCCACTCTTCTTTCTCTTTGAAATGCGGCTCTTTCATACCCATCCTTCTTACGGATAGTTAGTCGAGTGGTTTTGTGGCTTTCCTTCTTTGGATTGCAGTATTGGCAATGGTAGGTCTGTTCTGGGTCATCTTGTGACTTATTTCTTGTAATAGTTGGGGAATGTCCCTCGCCTTCCCCAGGTGCCCAATCTTTCTTGTCATCGTGGTGGTGTTGGTGGTGGTCTTGTTGATGGTACAACTTTGTTGTGACGTTTGGGTTGTAAGTGTTTTGCCGGCTCAGAAAGAAGGGGTTAGAGCGCATTATGGAAAAAGAACTTCTTCGTCTTCCGCTACAGCTCCGTGTACTAGCGCTACGAACCTGAAAAATTAAGTTTGGTTGTATTTGTTAAATTTAACATAGTGTCGTATAATTGATATAGATTTTTACTAACAAGGAATCACTTAAAATTCCAATGCTATGTTTGCTAAAAATTTTTAAAAAGGGAAAAAACTTAAATGCCATTTTGTAAAATTATTAATACAATTAGACCTTTTAAATAAAAGTAATTTTTTTTCTATAAATAGTTATTCTGGATGAAAATTCGTGACGGGAAAATGGTACATTATTTCTTTTAATCGCAAATTAATAAAAAACTGTCCAGCTAAAAGATCCATATGATTTTTCCTTTTACTTCTAAAACACACTTTCACTTCGCATACATAACAAAACCTACTTTCTTAGATCTAAGAGAATACTTAGTTACTAAATTTTTAACTACGTCAGATCTTTCAGGAAAAACTACTGAATAATTGCAACCTTTTGAATAATTTTGTTTCAATGAAAAATAATAAGAATATTATGTATGCGAGTTAAAATTGTTTTTTCTTTATTAGAAGGTAGTATAAAAAATGTGAGTGTTACATTTTACATTATACAGATTTAAATTCTTTTAAGGTTATAGAGGGCTAATTTTATGAAATCAGGGAATATATATACTACGATTTTATACAATTTACTTTAAAATCATATATAAAACTATAACAAAATCATTTAAGTTTTTCTAAACATTTATAGTAAAGTATAAATTTTTTTCACACCTGAGGGTTCTAAAAATGATTTTACGACTTACAAAAATATTTCAGTCTACATTGCAAAATTTTATATTGATATTAAGAATCCATTGTAATATAATAAAGTAAGACTAACAGTTAAATGAATTTTGTTATTTTGTTCCAAATTCACTCATTTAAATTTCAAGAGTTTTTAATTTTAATATTTCAAAACTACTTGCAGGTTATATCTCTGCTTATTACCTGAGATAAAGGAAGTGAGTTTTCTTCAAGTCCCGTTATATCCATCTGAGGATTTTCCTTCAAAATACGTTGGTTATCAGCATTGTCTCCCATTGTGGAGGAGTTGCTGTCAGATCCGTGGTTTTCCTTGTTCAGACTGCTGCCTGTACCCTGCATGAGAACAGCTTGCCTCTTTCGGGCGACCGCAAAGATTCGCCAATACACGTATACCATAATCAAAGCGGGAATATAAAAGGACCCTGAAATAAGATGGAATATATGTAAACAATTAGCGTAAATATGTGTAAACAAAATAAATTTAATGGCTTTTCGACCACAGTTGCTTCAAATTGATACTCATTTTACAATAAATAAAGTAGACATATAACATGAAAATTTTTGATCCAATGCAATTTTACTATAAAAAAATGTATAACCTTTGTTATATACCTATATATGTAGGTAACTTTTGTTTGTTCAATTACAAAAGTTTAAATTTACTTTTTATCATTTGCCAAACATACAATTTATGTAAAAATGCATTTCTCTTTGGAAAAGGTAAATGCAGATGTGACAATTTCTCTTACCTTATTTATAATGCAACCTGCCCACATTCCCAGCAGTTGCGCCCTTATCCCCTTAAATATTAGTCAAATATTGGCCATTTCACAATTTATTGCAGAACTTCTTTACAAATAAATTTGAGTTAAAAATTTTTTCTCATACTATTAAAAAGCCATACGTTAAAATTGGAAATGTCTTAATTTTGGAAAAATGGACCTCGATTTACTTTTACGCTACTTTAACACGTTTGACTCAAAAGTATTTATTGTATATTGCATCTGTTAAGTAGAAGCTTACTCATTTCTTCTCATGATCTTTCACGAGCAGGGCTCCAATGAATAGTCCATCCACCCACAGGAGGTGAGAGGTCACAGGTCAAAAGGGGACAGCGAGGATGAAAGCCGCTTAGAAGGGTGAGTACGAAATGACTCGGTATTAACCGCAAGCTTTCTGAGTGTAACCTCATTATATTGTGTGAGGAGTAAAATATACAGTCAATTGAGAAGACATTCTGCTTTAGGGTCTTGTGATTTTACTCTTCTGTACAAAAATACTTGGGATCCCATAGGAGTGTACAACATGTGTTCCAGAAGTAGGGCACCGAATTTAAAGACATCATTAATTATATAATTGACCACTGTTTATGTTCATTTGTGGAATATATTGTTGACAATTAAAGGGACATCCTAAAAAAATCAATAAAAACAAGTTCGTAATTTCTGTTTTGGTGAGATATAAGAATTATTTCTGATTGTAACAGCTTCTGTTTTCAGGGGAAATAAAGATGTATTATTATTTTAGGTGCTTATCTATTTGCTTCTTCTCTTTTTTTTATCAAATCAAAATGCTTAAATATTTTATACACAGTCATACATGAATTCTGTGTTTCAAAATTATAAATTTTTTAGACACATGGAAATCGTCAGCCCGTAACTTTATACCTCTCGTAACTCCAACTCTATACCTAATAATAACAAATAAATTCCCTCTGCAAGGTGTTATATCACACATAATCCAATTTCTCTAATTAGCTTTGAGTGAAGGCAACATAAACCATCTGGTTCGTTAAATTGAAAAGAGCTGGTAGCGTTTACCTAGTGCTGAATATATGACGTATCCTTGATCGTCGATGTACACGCACTGGGTGTCATTTTGGGTCTTTCCTCTGTCTCGCCACCCGAAGATGGGAGGACAGGTAATGACAGCACTCACCAGCCATACCATGCCGATCATGATGAGGGCCAGGCGGACGCTCCGTTTCACTGCATAAGCAAGGGGCTGCGTGATGGCGAAATACCTGGAATGGAAATAACATTTGATTTTAGTGAGGATTAAATAAGTGAGGAAATTTAGCTCTCAACATTTCCTGTTCCACATTTATTCCGGTCATCGGATGTGTTATTTGCTTAGTTTTTATTGTCAATATATATTCGATATTAAAAATATATATTTATAAAGTATGAAAAGTGAATAACAAAAATATTCCGATAAATTACTGTACTTCGATAGTTTGTTCCAAGAAATGTTGTCACTTTTTCTATTTGACTGCGCAGTTCTCGCCAAGTTGGCGTTATTGGCGATAACAATCAATATACACATACAACATTAATAAATATAAGTTTCATTGGTTTTTCATTCATTTTTAATGTATTATGAAAAAGCCGTTCCTGAAAAGAAAAGGGTATGAATTGTTTTTAAATGTGGGGGTAAAAGGTTACCAGCAGGAATATTTCTTTTGTGGTTGGTTGTATCATTTCTGGCGACTTTATCGCCTGCACTGGTGGAACGGAAAAGTACAGAAATGTCATTCATGCGAACCCTATAAAAATTTCCTAAAATATCTATTTTACTCAATAAATGGTAGTTTATTGCACTACCGAAGTATTAAAAAAGATAAAGAAATTACATTGTTACATTTGTATTTTATTGAATGAAATTAAAGGATTAAAATTTTAGAAATGTAATATTTTTGTTTAATTAAAGAAGGATTATATAGCATTAAAAATTAAGGAGGAATTTAATTCAGAATTTAAAAATTATCTAGACAACACCGCTATAAATGATTAGGGAATTACTAAGCATGATTTAGTAATTATTTTAACTATTTAGTGAGCTCATATTTTAAGATTTTTCTCTTATGAGAAGAAAATTGTGAAACTGAAAATGCGCACCGAATAATCTACACTAATCCATGAGGATATATTAGTAAATTAGACTAACTTATTGTCCTTATAATGATTAAATTTTAAATTAATTAAATTATTCTTAGCATTTAGATAAGGGTTAAAATGAAAAACATAATAAATTGCATGATTATTACAAGAGAACTGCAGAATTTAAATTACTTAAATAAGGATGGCAGTCATCAGAATTTGAAAAGAAATTATTACTATTCAGGTTTTATATCTTAAATATCTGATGCCGAAAATTATAATTCAATAAATCAAGTTAAGCGGGCAAAATAATTCATTTGATATTTTGAATATTATCTAAAATTAGGTTGAACTATCTCTAGTTAATTTTATTGCCATTCATTCTACATTTTATGGAAAAAATACATTTTAATTAGTTGTTGTTACTAATGTCTCGTCTCATCAGTGGAAATCAGACCAGATCAAGGAAACCGTTGAAATTAATAAAGTCCGATACAAGAAGTGGAATATCATGGATATCTTCCCAGTCCAGTCCAAGTTGGGCTGAGATTAAACCTATTATCGCTGACATTTAGGGCAAATAAGAAATGTCTTATTAACTCCGGAAAAAAGATACTTTTTAAGTGCCCACTGGCAAGTCGGAACAGACTAGTGTTGGACTGTCTATCACAAAGAAGAGAGGTAAAGAAATCCCTAGTCTTTTGCATTTATACCATTTATGAAACGAAGGTGGGGTGTGACCATTTTTATTTAAATCGAGCCTTTTTTCTTCAGAATAATTTTATATATGTGAGCTTTGAGGTGGAAGGAGCAGGATTGTTTAGTCCAAGGGTCGACAACCTTTTGACTGTGGAATGCCAAACCAATTTACCAATAGGATTCGGCGTGCCACACAGTAGGGCATATTTAAACAATTCGATTCCCACTATAATACATACAAAGCTAAAGAGTAAAGGTCAATAATATAGGTTTAGTGTTTTATTATATATTCAGTTTGTATTATTTAAAGGTACTTCTTAACATAAAATAAAACAGCATAAAAAATAACTATTTATTCAACATAAATAAAAAAACAATTAAATTGTTATTATATTATGTATTTTTAAACATTTATTAAAATAAGCAATATACAACATAAAATATAAATACTCTCCTAATATACAGTTAAATAAAAATAATTAAAATTTTAATGCGAACGTAATGATTGCACGGCTCTACTTCATACTGCAAAATAAGGGGCATAATTTGGACTTTCAATTTGACACGATTCTGAAAACATTCAGTTGTTAGCAACTTCTTTGCGGACTAGAAATATTTTTCGTATGATAAAAAGATTTGATCGTTTAGAACCAAAGCGGTAGCAGAGTATAATAGAACATCGTTTATCCAAACGTTTATTATCAGGAGCGTCAAATATCCGAACCAAAGCCCGGATACGTTTTCAAAATGTGCAATGTGGTTAACAGTTGTTTCGCTTGAGACCAAAAGTGACGGAAAGCAACAACAACGAAAGTAGCAAGGGTTCATCAAATGCTGACGCGTTTCTACGTTATAGATAGCTATGGAGGGGTACGAACAGCAATCAGGGTGCTGTCATATTCAACTACTGCTGCTCAAGAGAATCAGGGACCTTGCAGCAAAAAAACGAAGGTGTACAGCGAAAAATAAGTGATTATTTACACAATAAAGGTAAAACTGCGACATTTTGCACCTATTTTATTTTTCTTCAAGCACGTTGCAAGCATATGATGATTTTCAATATTCGTATAGTGTCCGGTGTCATATACTGCATGGATCTCATTTGGTTTTCGGATATCCGAGCAATCGCGTATCCGAACGGTGTCCGGTCCCAATTGATTTGGATAAACGATTTTCTACTGTACATGCAAATCCGTCTCTTCAAATAATTAAATCAATGCAGCAATGACATTCAAATAACTTACAAAATAACTGTAGGTTTATCTATAGAGTTATTTTTCAGATTTTTTCTGAATTCCGTAAAAGTTCAATTCTGAAGATATTTGTCAAACAAGTTCCATTACCAATTTATCAACTTCCATTCACTCGAAAATCGACAAATATGTAAAGTAGTGTAGAGTCATGCTGAGAATTGCTCCGCGTGCCACATGTGGCACGTGTGTCGTAGGTTGCCGACCCCTGGTTTAGTCCTTCCTTTGAAAGAGTTTCACCCAATTCATTTCCGTAGATATTGACCTGGGACGGGATCCATTGAAAAAGTACTTTGTTGGTGGGAGATAAACTTAACTTTTCGTAGAGTATATAAACTAATTTTATCTCCTATATTTTCCCAGTTTTGAGATGTTGATGGCTGTCAGATAGAATCCAGATGTCTTCGTATTTACTTTCGCTCATGTACATTTGAATTCAAATAAAATGAACAAAATAACTAAGAGATATGTGTAGAAACATCAGTCGGATTTTTTATAAACTGTTATTATTATTGCGTGTAATAAACCATAGGTAATGTAATGTCATACTATGTTCAAATTAATATTATTCATACAGCGTGGAATAATTTGGAAATTATTACTATTTTGCCTGACGCAAAACTCTGTATGACCTCCTTTTGGAAGTTTTCAATTCTTTATGAGAAAAATCGGTACTTTCGTTTATAAGAATCATGAAGCGAAAAAAGCAAACGGCACATATAAAACATGCCAAATTATAATCAGTCATTCTTTTGCTGGTGTTTATATCTTATCGAATAAAATCGCCTATGTACATATTGGCGACACCTTGGAAAAGTAATCGATACATGTTTTCAATCCTTATTTTTTTAATTAATGGTTATTGCTGTTTTTTCAATAAGTTACAATAATGATATTTAAAAATGTGGCTCCACGTTGGACGCCAATCGTAAAGGTATATTGCTACTAGGAATGGGTGTGGGGTTAAGGCTTACCCATGTTGACTTTTGCTATCCAACAGGTGGACGTATGTCAGAGTGATAATAAATATGGGTTCTCTTGAACTATGAGTTAATTTTAATGAACGTACTTATTAGTCATTTACATTTTTGGTCGACTCACACAGACCAGGCATCTTGCGTCGTGGTTTCAGTTCGACTGCCCGTCATCTACCTAGTAGGGGGAAGCAGAGCCATCTGGTGGATATTTTCATATTTATTACAGGTTATATTATATATTAACTCAAAAATTATTTATGCATTTAATATTAAATTAATATTTAGGAGCATATATATAACTACGTCCTTTTAATGTATATTTTAAAAGAATCTCTGTGTAGTACGTTGTTTGAAGCATGTTTCGTGGCTGAGTTAATATGGGAAAGTAATGAAAGAAATATTTAAAGAAATTGATAAAATATAAAATAAATACTTCATTAATGAATTCCTGTTTGAGGGTTTTATTGCCATTGCCTAAATTTAAAGAGTTATATAACAAAATAAATTCTCATGATCTCCAATTATAATCAGATTTTCTCTTGCATTTTTATAGCTATTTTGTGTTTATTAATTATTCCTATTAATTATAAAACTCTGGTCCATTTTAAAAGTGCATTTTCATTAAACATTCATAAATTGATTTTTGTAGAATTTTTTTTTCCATACTTTTCAATTTGGTTTCACTGAATCCATGGAGAAGGAACAAAAGCTAAACACTGAATGAGCACGAAATTAATTTTACGAGTAAGCAGCAAACAATTATCTTCCGCTCAACTAAGCAACTAAACAATAAATCACTTTAATTTAGCAACCGCTGCTCCTTTAAATGTCACCGTAAATAAGCAAACAACGCTTTTAGTGGCTGAAATACTTGCCGTCTGGAAAGCCCATTGGAATTGCCGAGATAAATAAAAGTTTTCCAGAAACTGTCTACAAGAAGGGAAAGGTATAGCGTAGAATAAAATTCCCTATTAAATAGTCTATTTAAATATTCCCATCATCCTCAGTTGTACCTTTCAAGTCAGATGACACGCGTATGCATTTCAAGTTCATGCTTGAACGCGCAAAATGCAATCTTTTCAGAACCTATCAGATGTGTAAACTAAAAATAGAAAATGTCATTAGGTTTTGACTCGAACTGACTGCTAGGTGGGAACTGTGACGTTTCTCCTTTGTATGTGGATATGTATTACATTTTTTTTCTCCAAAGAGATGGGGAAAATGTTATTATAAGAAGAACTGGATTTTTTTAAGAAAGAGTCGTTAAATTATTCAGTAGAAAAAATATTTCGAAATCTGGAAGGATTAAATTACATTTTAATCAAGTTTCGCTTTCATGTGTATATAAACACAGTTTTCATTTGAGTAAATTATTTATTAATTTTATTTTTAACTGAATACAATTTAGAACAATAGTTTGTGGAATTTGTGAACTAAAGCCTTACCGAGTTTCCACATATTTGGATAAAATAGGTAAGTGAGGGAGTGAATTTTTACATCGCACTGTCCAGCTACACAAAAGCTTTAGGCGACGGACCTCATAATTTTGAACCATAGTCAAGGGACAAGGACGACACCTAAGCTTGCATCTCTCTCTCCTAACTACCAAACCACACCAACGGGAGGACGTTGGAGTTTTCGACAGATTTAGAGTGCATTGCATCGCTTCCCTACACGGATAATTATAGCAACAAATACCCATATATAAGTTTTTAAACATTATTGAATCCATGTGAATTCTAATACATTTTCCACATTCCTTAAGTAAATTCCCCCAGCTCTAAAAGGTTAGCGGGTAATTTAGAATGCCGTAGAATAATTATTTTTGCTGAATTAAACCACCTCTCTTGCCCTCTCTCTCACACACACACATACACACAACCACACACAATATTCTGTTTTCTGTATTCCGGAGTAACTAAAAATATAATAAATACTAGAAAAAGAGTTATAAATAAAGTAGAAATCTGAGAGGATTAATATATTATCTCCATTACACGTCGGGTTTTCAGCTGTGCTGATCTCAAACTTATGACAAGTCAGCCACGAATCCGTTACCTTGACCACTTGGATTCTGCGGCCACTAGATAAAATAGGAAATGAAGCTCAAGTTTTAAAGCTTTATATGAGTAGGAGATAATGAATTGTTTCATTTTGCTAGTATAAATAATTTGAACTTTATTTTATAATACCAATATAACTTCAAAGATTATTTATAATTAGTTGAAATCGACGTATTATTAAATATTTTGATGGTATTTTTAGATTGCAGAACAATATATTATTCGTAAAATGAGTCTTTTTTTAGTATTTCTTCATCATAAATAGTTCGAATTTCTATTTTTGCAGTTTAATTTTTATGCAAGTGAATTATTTTCATTTATCGGAGCGTATTTTTTTGAAATAGGAGAATTATAGGAAGATATGAATGCCTTAAACTAGAAAATCTTCTTTGGAATGATAATTTAGCATAATCTTGTAAACTTTTGTACACACAATGCTATGCAGGAATATACAGTAAAAAATAGACTTAAAATTTAAAAATTTACAACATTTGTTTTTATTTCCTTATAAAAAATAAGTATCGTTTACAGTTAGAAAAAAAAACAGATGTGACTAATGAACACTAAAGATGACTAGCAAAGGTAGCTTTTTATATTGGCTTTTCAAATTGAATAGCATTCGCCAAAGAAAATTTGAAACAAAAATTAATTTCAATTTATTAAAAGGAAATTCGAATAAAATATTATAGTTAATAGACCAAAATAAACATTATCTTTATTCAATGTTGTTCCACAGTATTCCACGCAGTTGTTAGTTAATAAGAAAGATTAATATAAACTCAAAATATAGACATTAGTATTTTAATTACAAGTAGAGAAAAGCATATAAATTTAAATTAAGATTATGAATATAATTAAATTTTCGCAATATATTTAAATTACGTTTCTAAATATATATAAATTAAAGCAGTATATTTAAATTACGCTTGGTATGTACAGAGGAAAATATTTACTTCATTCCGCTAAAATAAAATACATTCATGATCACTGTTGAAAGCATTTTCTTAAAACAATTTAATAAATTTAGTTCTCTTTTGAAATTAAAATTGGGTACTCTAGCTTTTCGTTCGTAAATTATTTGAATTTTTAAGATGGTTGCATTTGTTTTTGTAGCAACTGATTTCTTCTTAGTAACCACGATAAATATTTTTTCACGTATTTTAAATTCACATGTTTCCATTTAGAATAATTTATCACTGTATTGTCAGTAATATATGTAATACTTGTTTTGTTTTTGTTTGACTTGCTTTCAATAAAAGCCGTTGCATTGCTAGGAATATTAAGTGAAAAAAAAACAAGAGAAAATCAAATTACTAATCTGAAAACTTTTAAGAAAATTAAATTCCCTTACAGAAGATTCCCCCTGCATTAGACAATTTTAAATATTTTTTTAATGAAATAATGAAGAAATATGGAGTATATACGAATAAGAGAGTTGTTGTCTTTATTTTTTTCATGCAAATTATGGATGTAAATTAAACTCAATGTAACCATTCTCAGTGGCTGACCTTTCTAGGACAGGCCCAATCTTAGTTACCTCGTTGCAGTGCTGCTGTCAATTGTTGAAAATGGTGGTTGTTTTCATGTCCACTGCGTACAAGCACTGAAGTGTGATTTGATTTCTATGAAACAAGGATTAACTCCTATCGAAATCTACAAGGAAATGCAGCCCAAGTATGACGAAAGTAATTCGCTTTGAGAAAAATTACGAGTCGGTGGTGTTGTTAGGCAAAAAGCAGGATACTTTCGTTAAGGATAACGCGATTATACTCCATGGCAATCAAGGACGTCTTAAGACTTCTTGAGGCCCTGAGCCCCTACACAAATTAGGCCCCACCTATGAGCCTTACAAGTAGATAGTACATAGTATACGCGTTGTCAAATACTCGTACAAACACTAACTCAAAATAAATAAATATGAATTACTTATATCACACAAAACGGCTCCACAGGCTGCCCCCTTTTGATTGAATGAGTAATGAGGTTGTTTGGAAATAGACCTATACATGGATGAAAATAATCACATGTAGCCAGTTGACATACCTGTGAAAATTCCAGTTCTTTGGAGTATAAAACTTCAAATAGCTTTTGTCCGTTGAAATTATTCTAATCATGAACGTATTAAGGCTGAGTCGAGAATGAGATGATGCCCCCATTGGGACCGAGGCCCTAGGCTTGAACCCAGTTGGCCCATGCCTTCAGTCGTCCCTGTTGGCAATGCGAAGCAACAATGGCAATCAGAGCCTCCACCAAGTTTCGGTCATCCCACAGGGAGATTCTCAACTGTCCATCGTTTAGTTCAGACCTCAACCTTAGGCATTTCCTTGTAATAGGTGAGCTGAAAAAGTTCCTAACAGAACAATGATTCACGGGCCCCAGTGAGGCAAGTACAACACTCCGATGGTGGTTGCACAGTTAGCAGGAGAAATTCTACCCCATGGGCATCTCAAATTAAATGCTGAGTGGGGCACAAATCTTTGAACCGGTGTGAGGATAGTGAGTAAAAAAAGTGTTATCAATTGCCCTATTGTCACAGATTATTACATAAGCCTCGATCAAAACATGGGGTTGCAAGCCACGTGTAGTCGGAGTAATTCGCAAAAGCAGTTATGAAGGGTGTGATGTATAGCGGAAGGAACAGAGGCAGTGAGAGGTAAGTATTACATTTATTAGACGTAAGGTATTAAAATACCAGTTTCCCAATGGAGCTGCATTTCAGCAACTTAACCTTTGCAGACACGGCGAGTCTCCAAATGTGAGAGCCATTTCATGGCGGAACATTCAAGTGGTGGCCTCGTTACTAAATTTGGACGCTTGAATTTTATTCAGTTCTAGTTCTCATCGGATTATAAATATTGCAGTGATTTAATTTTGTCAAGAGCACCTGAACTGCATTAATACTCAAGGGTTTTTTTACTTGTCAGATAATCATATGACATGCGTGCCTACAATATTCGATTTCGACCAGAAAATCTATTGACTCCATCCGGAATCAAACCCACAGCGTTAGGCTTACAAAGTAGGCACGCTCCCTCTAAGCCACCGGAGGATTACAGTACTAACAATGCATTAAAATTTGTCGTCAGAAATGCAACCTAATTTGTTTGAGCGCATTCGGCAATTCTTCGGCTATCGACACCTATGACCTACGCGGTCGCAACTTCAAACAATTCCTATGACAATCACTTATAGTAGTATTTCTGACGTCTACCCCTGATACATTGTTAGTATTATAAACATGCTTTATGTCTAATAATTGTATTTCTTACCTCTTGTTGTACCTTTTCATTCCATTATACATCCCACTTTTCATAACATTTTTTTTTGCGAATTATTCCCACTAAACGTGGTTTATGAC
This sequence comes from Trichonephila clavata, assembly GCA_019973975.1. Lineage (NCBI taxonomy): Eukaryota > Metazoa > Arthropoda > Arachnida > Araneae > Nephilidae > Trichonephila > Trichonephila clavata. The sequence continues at coordinate 413,933 of BMAO01035137.1, forward strand.
CCCATGTTCTATGTTGATTTGTTGACTCCATGCTGCCTACTATCAGACCTCTGAATTTGTCTATCACATTTGGAAAAAATCCTGTATTAGTATTGAATACATTAATTAATTCCGTAAACTTTGTGGCAATAATATAATTAGCTTTCAGACACTTCCTCACCTATGTAGGATTTTAATTGTAATTCAAATGACTCGATTTCAATTTCATATCCATATAAAGAAAGAAAATAAACAGTAAATTTCTAGATCATTCTCCCAATGATACATATTGCTAAGCATATATTTATGCATCGAACATTCTTGAGATTGTTTGATTATTCACATTTTAAATAATTTTGAATTTATATTTATATATACATCTGCAAGAGAAGACATTTACATACATTTATAAAAACTGCAGAATGGAACATTTTAGAAACGTACTTGAAGATCCTCACGGACTCAACAATAACACTACATTTATTTTAGTTGCACCCAAAAATGCTTCCATTCATTCGAATTCACACCGCGGACATATTGAATAGCAAAGAAAGCGAATTGCCTGGGGAGAATCTTGAATCGAAATCAATATCGAGAAATCGCGCAAAGGAAACGAATACACCAGTTCAATGTGAAACTTTTTTTCCCTTTCTGCGATCTTCTTCAAGAACTATTAAGTGAAGACACCGAATAAAAACCGGATATAAAAAGAACTGGAACCTTAGGCCTATTTTTTCGTATTCTACAAACCGATGGCAGAGGTCGTTCAGAATTATTCCTCACAATCGAGTAATAGAGAACATAGTCACAATAACAAAAAAATTTATCTCGAGTTTTGTCGAGAGCATTATCGTTTGGTGTTGAATCGATACGATGTCTTTGAGACACAGCTTTTCTTGTTAAAGCTGCATTTTGCTTTTTTCTTCCAGTGCTTTAGTTGCTGAGAATTTGTGCGCAGTGGTTCAAAATGCGATATGTGATGTTTCTCAATTTCCGGTTAAGAGTCATTGTTCGACTTTTTCCAGAGTATTTGGGAAATCGAAACGGCAGTCAGTATTTATTTCTTGTTTTTATTCTTTTAAATGGTTCACGCAGCTGAGAATAAATATTTCTGTTTTGGAATCGCGTCGGGGAGTTTGATCTTTCTGCTAAAGTAATGGGAAAAAAAATTCCTAAAAACGTTTCAAAAATATTTGGGGATTTTTGAATAACATAAATTTTAAAGTTCAATTTAATTTTTGGTTTTTGAGATTCGTTTGAACTGTATATTTTTCGAAGCAAAAATGAAAGAATACTTCCCTTTTTTAAGTTTAAAGAACAATTTCATTTTTTACGGAAAAATAAACTGTGAAAAATATTTCATATTCTGAAACAAATCTTTATCTTTATTCATATTTTAAATGATGTCTTCTTAGATACAATTCACTGTCACAAAATATTTTGTTGCATCCGCTTGCATAAGGCTGAAAGCACTGGTTTATATACATCCGATCACCGAAGTAAAGCTACATCGAGGACGGTCAGTAATTCTGAGGCTGACCACCTGGGAACAGCGATTTGGTTGAATGAAAAAAATCAGAATTGAGTCAATATTTGTGCTCTCTTTGGTGTTGCTGATATATATTTCCCTGGACAAAAATTTCAAAGTACCTGTTCAAAAAGATGGACGAACAACTGATAGCTCATGTCTCCCAATATTTGTATTGCAGTGGATGAAAGATACTTGGGAAAAGTTAAAGCTTTCTTTATTGAAAAAATTGTGAAGATGCTTTATCAAAGTCTGTCAATGATTGAGTCAAAATGCCATAAATGATTAAAATTAAAAAAATTTCATTTGTATATTTCAAAATGTAAGGACTTTAAAATAAAACATTAAAAAACAATCTTAAGGTTATTTCTATTTGCTTCATTCATACCTAAAAGTTTAAAAAAAATAATTATGTAACTTCTTGACCACAACAAAAAATTAAAACTGCTCTTTATATCTATGTTATTTCTATAGCAGCCAATAAAATCTAAATTGACATTTTATGTGAAGAAACAGGTGGTAAATCCAAACCACCTTTTTCTTTTTCTTTCGAGTCAAGCTAATAGAAATAGCCTCTAAATTATCTTTTTAAATATTTTCTCTTACTTTTATTTAAAAATGAAGAGCAACTAAATTAAACATTTCACAATATAAACATAATCAACCTCAAGTTTTTCCCGTAAAAACCCATCAAAAGTGTTCCACAAATGCCAATAATATTAAAATGTTTCTTACAACAATAAATTTATTTATTCCTTCGAAAAATCATACTTTTGTTACATCACGGATAAGTATTTCGATACATGTTACTTGCAAGTATTCATATGTTTCAATGGTTATTATTTTCTAAAAGTGCAAGCCATTTTAATTTAAATTTTTGCTATTCGGAGACATCTGTCACTTTACTTTTTCAATTCATTTCACAAAAAAGAAAATTCTCAAAAAATAAGATTGATAAGAAGAAATGAGACATTAGGAACCATTTCCATCTTTCACTTAATGGCTGTCGACCAGCGTCTCTTCAGACTCGGGCAACAATCAACATCGATGATTGGATCGGGGGCAGGTGGCTGCTATCAGAAAATAACAACAGAGTGGAAACGACTTCCAAAAGTATATTTTCCCCATTATCTCAAGACGTCTGTGTTTTTATCTTTTTAAAATTCGTTTCGATAAGTAATGGAAAAAAAAAGAGTTGATAAAACTGACATAAATTTAAGTTATTCTTCTTTTCTATTGATTCCAAACATAATATTAGGGGTGTTCAAACGAGATTGATTCGAGGTGCGTAGGGTCAAGAATGAAATAGATACATAGATATAAACAACAATATTTAATGAGTGAAAGTTTGTTAGAAGAAACCACCCATGGCGTTTAGGAAGGTATCTCATTGCTTAGGAAGGTTATGAATTCCATCCGCAAAGAATGATGTCGGTTGATCATGGAACCAATCAAGAACTGCAGCCTTTACGCCATCGTAAGAGTCAAATCATTGACTCATTAGGCCGTCAACATCTCCTTTTCGTTTGCCTGATGAACTTTGAATTTTTAGGGCCTATGTGACTTGGGAAGTTTCCATTGCATGCTGAAGGTTGGAAATGGTGGCACCAAGTTTTACCTTCTGCCAATATGTGTTGCACAAAGTCGTCACCGTCATCCCTGTAGCGCAACAAATGATGTAGACTCAGATACCCTTTCCCGCTTACACTTTTCAGGTGTTAAAAACTTTATTACAGCTTGCTAATCCGTTTTGTACAGAGTTACATTCATGTCAGCCATTTTTAAATAAATGCCAAGTCCTTACGAATGCAGTTATCTCAAATATGTTTACGCACGCATGTACGCGGTACATACACCTTCATTATCACGTTTGTTTCACGAAAATACATTGAAAATTGTTTACATGTGAATCTTCGGATCACTTTCATTTGATCACGCCTAATATATATGTATACAAATTTTTAAATTGCTAATTAATGAATATTATAGCATAATCAAATTGCAAGAACAAATTTGACTACAGGAATGGCTTATAAACCAAGTATTTGTCAAGGTAATAGATTTATTTGACAAAAATTTCTAGATCACATATCAAAGCAAGTGTGATTTTAAAATAAATATACATTAGATATCACTATATTCACCTTCATTTTAAATGCAATAATTTAAATGCGCCATATGTCATGCAGCATAAAATATATCGTGCAGGTACTGCCATGTTAATGTATGGAGTTGTATACAAGGCCAAGCATTCACTCGATCTTCTTCAAACAAAAATACAACTATCCTTAGTACTGACAGGGGTGATTCTCATTTAAGAACACAATAGATTTTCATTTTGCATTTCAATGAATTCCAAATTGATACAAATGAAGGTGACTATGGCAGTAATTTGGAGCTATGGACATGAATGCTGCAGAGTATTTGTCTCCGAAATGTTTTTTTAAGAAATAAAAATGTAAAAAATTGCTATGTTATTCTTATGCCAATAAGCCAATAGAAGCTATATATTGTAAATGCCACTTGAGCCAAAGATATCCTAAATACGGTTGCATTCTCTCTCAGTAGTGGTCAGAATGAAGATGGATTCCACTCTTCATGAAACAATGTTTCCTTAACCACTGCTGCCATCTATCAGCACTGTAGAGATATCCGTGTCAAGTGTTTTTGCGATATCACTTAAAGAACTTTACTTTTCGTATACCTATAACACGACCTAATGCAACTCTCAAAACCATTGATCCTATCTCCTTCGTCTCCGTAAAAACATTTTTTATTTAAACTTATTTCTCAACCTCAACGTTATTTATATGCGCGATAAATCACAAGAATTCTGAAAAGAAATTAGGAAGAAATGTTTGGAAAAAAATGACACATAATGATATTCTTTTAATAACGAATTTTAATACTTAAATGAATACAAATGTATATAGTAAAACAAATGGTTTTTCCAAATACAATTATAGCTCTCGACGTCCAACGTACATTTTGATGGAATCGAACGCTTTGTGTATATGCTATGTATTTTTTTATTCAATAGGGAATATATGTGTTTTTACGTGCGTGTTTATGCTCTTAAAAATAATATCTGCACCCTATAACAAAAACAGATCCTGTATGAAACTTGTATATTTTTTTTTTCAAAAAAATTTAGAGTATTCTCAAGTCATAGCAGAAATATATTTCCATGCTTCAGTGAAAATTATTAATTTTTGTTGTTGTTGCAAGTAACGATTGAGAGACATGTGATTAACTGCTGCATAAATGTTTTTTTTAAAAAAAATTAATCTTTTTTTTACCATATTTTTTAAATATGTGAACTTTTGAAAACACATTTTGATTTTGTGCAATGTTCCAAATAATATCACAGTACTACCAGTAACTGTTTAACTGTCCATAAGCTGATTCTGAAGCTACAGACTACAATCTCCTGCATTGACGCATATATTTGCGTTAGTGAAAGAATTTGTAAGGGTTAATAAACAATATCATACATTTGTTTTTCAATATTTATCACTTAAATTTCAATGAAACGTGAAAAAGGTATTACAAATGTAAACAATAAAAGAGATCTGTAGGTTTTGAATTTTTGGAGAGGAAATTAGAGAAATAAAATATACGATATTTTGATGTTGTTTTATAATTTTCGCTTTGAAATTGAGCTTTTTATACTTAAAAAATTAATTTAATAAAACATGTTAGAGTAATCCTGTTTATTTTGTGAAGTTCTGTCCAATTTTATATTATTAACAATTGATATCCATTTATGTAAGAATCTATTTAAATCGTTATTAATATAAGGAAAAATGTGATATAATTCTCATTTGTTTTATATTTGTTTCAGTTATAAATTTAGTTTTAATTTAAAACTTCTAAGATATTTAATATACAATAAGTCAGCTTACCTATCTAGACTAATACAACACAGATTGAGAATAGAAGCCGTACAAAGCATGACGTCCAGTGAGACCCATAATTCACACGCCACTTGCCCGAAAAGCCACAGACCATCCGTGACTTCTTTGACTACAGCAAAAGGCATGACCAGAAGACCCACTAGTAGATCAGAGACGGCCAGACTGACCACGAAGTAATTGGTGACTGTCCGTAGTCGTCTTGTTGTAGCTACAGCCGCTATGATGAGAGTGTTGCCCAGTATGGTGATCAAAATGATGATGGTGAGGACAGTGATTAATGTGATGTCCACCAAAGTCAGAGGGGTGGGGAATTCGTCTAGGGATGTAGTGGGGGTGGGTGAGGACATGTCACACACGCATCGGATTCGAGATCTGGAGAAGAAAAGAAACAAAATTTGTTACTACTCAATGAATAAAATGAAATTTAAATTTTAAAAAAAGATACTTTCTTATTTAAAGTATGATTATCAATTGTGTATATACAGATAAATTTTTGAAGATATCTGACAATGTTCGGAACCGTGCTTTTGAAAAAATGAGTACATGAATGTTTTTGATGTTTAGTATCACTTGAATTAGAATGTATATATATATAATTCTTTTGCAAAAAAAACGAAGAAAGAACATAATTTCAAAACATTATCCTTTCATGTAAAATGCGCGTATATTAATAATACTTTTCCTATATATAGATAAAATATCTGTTTACAGATCCTTAACTAGGATTTTTGAAAAATATAATTTTAATGTGGATTTATCTATATTTTATAATATGAGAAATAAAAAAAAATTATTGAAAAAAAACTCGTTTTTCCCCCGATTGATAGTGTATTCCAAAATAATGAATTTTCTTTAAAAAATCCTTGTTCATATGTTCTGTAGAGAAATCTTAGCTATATATAAGCGAAACACTATCATTACCCAAGAATTTTACATAGCTGGAGAATGTATTGAAAATTTGCCATTTTTTGCTGAAAAACTGCATTTAAATAATTTTAGAGTAAAAATATATGTTAAACACTTTTATATGTGTACTCTAATTCAAGTGACACTAAATATCAAAAGTATTATACATTTATAAGCCTTTTTTTTAATCACAGTTCCGAATGAAGTCGTACACTTACAAAATGTATGTCACTAAATAAACCTAAAACAAAGTTTTCTATTTTTACTTTTAAAACGAATTTAAATTGAAGAAGAGAGAGAATTTTTATTCATGCTACTTTGTACTTAAACTTATTTTTTTAAGTCAAACAATAGTATAATTTTTTAAACGTATTTTATAAATTCAAAATAATTATCTATTTGTCAAAGAATCAAACGTCAATGTCTTGCAAACAGGAAGACGAATCAAATTAACAAATCAACTTTCAACTATGAGGAAATTTATTAATTACTTACATTTTTAAGGAAAGTGACTTTTCAACTTTTCATTAGTTTATTTAGAGCCTAAGGGAGACATTAACTCATATTACATGCAAATTGAAGAGAAAACGTCCCCAATGTGTGCTGAAAAGAACTATTGATAAGAACTTTTCCATGTGAGTAGACTCTCGACCCCTGAGGGCATCTTTTGTTATTCCGGAGAAGAAATTCAGCTGTGGGAAGTGAACATAGATTGAGTAAAGTTTCAGTAAAAGACATAAGTTTTTTTTTCCCTCTATTAATAAAGTCCACAAAACTCTGTAGATATATTTAGTCTTAGTGCAATGGGGATGGAGGTGAGGGAACCTCAATATAAACTGTTAAAAGTCACTTCTGTGAAAGGAGTAAGAAAAAGATAATTAATTATAGTAAGTACTTTTGACAAGACAATGCCTATGTAAATGTATTTTCATAGTAAAAATTTACGTTTGAAGACTCTTTTAAGAAAGGGACTTTAGATGTTACTAGAAAATTTTATATGCCAATTTATTTTATATATTTTATACCAACCTATTTTCTTTTTATTTTTATTTTATCAGTATAAAATTTATTGATATTTTATTTTAATAAGATTCCACTTACAGTGTGGAGTTGTAAAGCGTTCTTTATACAAACTTCTAAAAATGTCGAAATTTAAAAAGGTATTGCTGAGAAAGTTATTAGAGTGTAGCTTAAGTAACTTCTTTTTCTTTTGTGTGTTGTGTAACATGAGGTGGTGTCGGCCTAATCGGCACCCCTTGCTCTTTGTCTTGCCTGTCTAAAGGTGTGTGTGGGGGGGGAGAACAAAGCATCACCAACAACCTCCACTATAACAATTAGTTTTATTTATCTTTAAACACACTTAAACGATCACAAGTGAAACTACAAAAGGAAACCTAGGAGTGATATATAAAGCGTTATCTAACCGCAATAACTAACTCTAAGTAAACCCGACTACGTGAACTAGATAAGGAGAACAAGCACTAACGAACCGATAACTAATTCTATATACCTTAAATCCTCAATCTAATAATTTAATCTGTTAGTAATTCTTCCTTAACTCGAGCTATGTTTGTGAATGAAATATTCCAATATTCACACTTACGTAACAGCTTCCCGGCTCCTTCTGTCTTACATCTACAAAACCCAGATTTTATATAGTCAAACTAATTTAAATATCATGGTTTCTTCTTGAAAGGCTGTGAATTCATGTGAATGCTAGCCCCAAAGTTTCCCCAAGAAGATTAGTGGAAAAATGACGTGAATAGATTCGTCACAAACATAATTGTTTTGATTAAATACCTTAAGAAAATTTTTTCAAAATTACAAAATTTACAACAACTTTTATAACTATAAAAAGTCTTTATTTAAAGTCGTTTCATATAATGACTCAAAGAAGATGCTCTACTTTGTTATGAAGTACCTCTTCTTTTTCTTTTCGCTCTTAAGCATTTTGTTTACTGGCCACTTTTACGTAATTTTTTATATATTTTCTCAAACTTTTGCCAATTGTGATAGTAAGTTTTATTTATTTCGGTTTTTATTTTTTCTCAAATATTTTGCTAGATAAATCTGAAAAACATGAAATAAAAATCCACCTGTCTTAAATTTTAAAAAAAAGTACATAAATCTGTTATTTTCAGGTTAAAAAAAATGTATCAGAACATATATGAATACTTTCTAACTTCGTATCATATAAAGTTTAAGCAAATGTGCTTAATTACTGGTACTAAAGAATGATAAAATTAAAAGCGTCTGTTTTCACAAACTTACAAATTGTATTTAGAAAAAAAATACATAGCATGGTTTATTATGTTTTTTTTCTAAATCAATGAAATAAATGTTTATTGTTTTTTATCCGAAAGAGCACAAATTTAAAATATGGTTTTATGATATTTTTCTATTGATATATTTTCTGAAGGCAATTGAAATGTATATTATAATTAGTCCTTAACAAAATACAATTTTTCTAAACCTTCAATAATTTGATAGAAAAAAAAAACGCAATTATATTTAAAAATAGTAGCCGTAGCATATAAATGATACATTAAGCACAGTTTACATTACTAGAAGCCGGCAGTAATCATTTAAGAATTCACATTTACCTCTGCTTTTATAAGTTCTTAATGCCCTGAATCCTCTACTGGAAATCACCGTTTACAAGAATCCCGAAACGTCCACAGAAACTGCTAATCACGAAGGACTTCAAGCTTGCACATTCTAAGTAATTTCAGAGGGAAAAAAACGAGAAAAAGAGGAAAGTTCGTAACTTTTGAGCCTCTCAGACACCTAACGAGGTAAAGTTAACCTGATTTCTAACGTCTTTAGTAAAGAGTTCCAACCAGGTAAAAATAGAAAGCAGGAACCTTAATAATCTTCCCGGCTATTCCCCATAGAAATTCTTTTTGTTGGAGAGGCTGTTAAGGCGTACATGTCTTGTATCGAACCACCGAATACGTTCTAAATTTACTTCTATGGTGATTTGAGCAGTAATGAAAATATTACATAATTTTCTTCCTTTTCCTGAATTTAAATCATCGGATTAGAAATTTGTTATGCAAATGATATTAGTACAAAGTTTCCATACTTTCTGACGAATAAACTTTGCAACGAAATTTTGAAAAGTATTTTTTTTTTCGAACTAACTTCTATGACGTGTTAAGTATAATTTCGAATTTGTATCATGTTCCTTTATTAAATCATAAAGTAAAACTTACGTAACTAAAGGCTGAAATTTTTGGTTTTTTTATCCATCATATTTTAATGCTGAAATTCACGCATTCATAACTATTTATGTTAAATAAAATTTATTTTCATAGGAGTAATAATTAAATCGAAAGAAAATTGAACCAAACACTTATAATTTAACAACTGGATACCAGATTGTTTTCAATAAGTTAAATAAAACAAAAATAATGCTTTTAAAATATATTATGCGTTCCACATTCCTTCTTTAGTCCAAATACACCCGATTTCTAAATTAGGCGAAATGAAAATATTAAGAAATAATTTTTGGTCTATATAAAAATTGATTAAGGGTTACTGCTTTATGCGAGATTTTATTATTTGATTTGAAACTACGAAGCATAACGCGCCATTAACAAATCTTCTCAACAAAATGTTAGCCATAAAGTATTTGAGATACATCATTATCATTTGATACAGACAGATAATAATTTGTTCTTGTGTAACCGACACTATTCGTCCAAAATAATAGAAATAGTTGATGAAGGGAGACCGGAATCCTCAAGAGTGCTTGATGTATCTACCAAATTACGCATTAAAGCTGTCATACTAGGATAATATTTGATCAATACTCTGGGTAAGTATTGTTTAATATTATCCCTTGTTGATTCAATAACTTTTTTTTTATCTAGCATATACATTGTATTTCGATATAATATATAATGTCCAACTCTCAAAATGCCATATTTCTTGTGAGTAATAAATCACGGAAATAAAAATTCTTATAATATATACGCGTATGGAAGATCTGTTGAAAATGCATCCGACCTTTCGCTAGAAAAAATTCAAATTAAAAGTATATCCCTTATCCTTTCACAGTCTTAGCCCAGTCCGAAAACATTTCTGAAAGGCCTTTTTGGAATGATATTCAACTCCGCCGTGACATTCTGCCTTATTTCATATCTACTATGAAAACGGGATCCTTACAATAATATGTTAATTTATGGGAATAGCCAAAAGATACAAGAAGAAAGTTTCAGCATTGATAGTGTCTATTAGGCCCTGTGAAACTGCAAAACGGAGATTTTCTGTCCCACCGGCAGAAGCTTGATAACAAATTTTGCAGCCGCTCTGCGCACGATCACACAAACATGTGGAGAACCTGTACTGATCTCAACTTGTTCAGAAGTCTATCAAAAGGTCAAACGACGATCTTTCATTGTCAGATTTACAACCTTTTTAACAACACCTACATTGTAAGCGGTTTGTGGCCTTTCAGAAAGCTAGTCACTCACTACCGAAATGCGTCCATATTTGAATCAGTTAAATCCCTTCTAAATTTCTCTGCCCCCCTCCCCCTCATAATATCGTCTACAAACATTTGTCGAGTTTTATTAATTGATTCAAGTAAAAAATCAACAAGCTTTTGCCAAAAAATGTAATGCAGTAAGTACTCTGCTCAAGTTGTTCAGTCATCCTTAAAGAAATGCAAATCGTACGAAAACATATAACAGCACCGCACTTGACTGTCTACAGGAAACGACTGGTACACTGGAATAAAGAGAAAAAATGCAAGCAGGTACATTAAGCTGTCGCGTCTCTACTGTGTGTAGGAATACTCATGGTCGGATTCTTTTTGAACAGACCTTGTATATACAGATCCATAAAATACACATAAAATTCATTTCAATTGACGCGTGCACGCACATACAAAATTCACATTTAAAGAATCGCTGTGATACATAATTATAATTGATACCCATAATCAGCAATGATATCAAATAGAGTCAATTTAGCCTCAAATATCCGATTTAAATTTATTTATCGTGCTTCTTTTAATAAATTTCTTTTCCAAATATTTTCATCTACCTGAGCGTTCAATACAATTATTATGCCGGGTGAGTGAGTGAGTGATTGTGGAGTTTTATTGCACAAGAGCCAATTCTGTGGCTTAACTGCGCCAAACATCTGTTTTAAAAACTTTAAAATTTAAAAGCAATTATTATGCCGGAATTTGAACTATTGTTAGTTGACGTGGCCAGCATCTTAATTCAAATGCTCGCTCATAACGCAATTGTCCGATAGTCTTTGAAAATAAAAGATCTAAATCCGCTACCATACTCATGTTTTCGTTACTGTATTCGATTTGAAATTTGATAGTACGTATTGACAGTATCCAGCCGTTATTTCATATTTAATTTGTATCTGTACAATTGTAGTAAAAACATGTAAGTGACTGGTAGTCAAAAAGCATCAATTTTTTTTTTAAATTGACTTTTTCATATTTTTTAAGAACTAGCTTAGAATGTAAGCTTTTAAATTTGTTTTTCTCACATAAGCAAAAACCTTCATTCTGCCATTTTAGTTATTTGAAGTTATTTTTAATTTCGAAAATGTTTGAGTAAAATGAATTTTCAGCTCCAATTTGATTTAGATGAGCTTTGGTTATAATGGTGGTACATCATAATTGCTGTATATTTTGTGAATAAATGTGGTGGACTGATAATTGCTTCATGTTACAGAAAGTTAGTACAGAGATGATATTTTTTTGTCAAAAAAAAAAGACTTTAAATTTTGGAAAAAATGTGCAGTGACCCCTTTTTCCTCAGGATGTAAACAACAAAAGACAGGGATCAAAGCACTTAGTCACTAAACCCAACTCAATGGAGACTCCTTTTCTTCCAAATTGTCCAACACGTAACGACGTGCTGTTCGGACACGAAGATGGTCAATTCGCAACACCCTGACCCAAGTAGCAACCGAGGTCATCACGAATGAGCCGCAACAAAAACAGCTTGTCGCTGATATTGCATTCACATTGAGTAAGAATAAAACTAATTCTCTTTGATAATATTTTGTAGCATTTGCATTTTGTTGCTATTGGTTTAAAACACACACACGTCTTTTCAAGGTCGTAATGCAAAACATATTAACTTCATTTCCTTCATTTTTATCCCTGTAATCCTTCCCATTATATTACATCAATTGATAATGTTGGAAAGTACTTCCAAATGAGTGAAATTTAAATTACAATTTTTTCTGATTTATGCTTCAAAAATAATAAAGATTAATTTGTTATTTTTCTATGACAAATAATTCGAAAATTAAAATTATTTCATTCTTTTATTTTTCTGTTTGAATATTTGTAATATGTTTAACTTGAAAGTAAAACAGTTGAACTGGCAAGTAATAGCTATTTCGATAATTTAAAGTGAATGGTGTTCAAGATGGATGCATATGTTTATGTACCAATTCCGAAAGCTGTAAGATAACATACTGTAAATGATTATTCATTTTTCATTTAATTCTACGCATTCTGCTATTATTCATATAGGTAAGGTTCGTAGTTGTCAAACGTTATATGAAAAGATAATTTTAAAACAAAATATGTATTTATTTTTAGTTCAAAATTCACTTAGGAGCTAAGTTTCACAGTTAAAAATGGGAGAGAAAACATATATTCAATACATCAACCAGACAAACATCAATATAATATGGTAATATGGTTGATTCAGGTACGACAGTTCAATAAATGTTTAATTTAAGTCCAGCATACATTTTATGAAGCTCCATTTTATAACACTTTATTTTAAAAATTGTTTTAATTGAAACTTATTTTTAGTGCTTATTATTTCATCAAATGTTCCACAAAGTTTGTTATAAAACAATTTTCTTCGCCAATATTTATTTTTTCACCAACTAATACCTTTTTTCTATTTAAGGGCTCTTTCTCGGTTAGTCTCGTTAGTTTTGTGTTTACTTATATGTCATTTAATACCGACACCATTATTAACACACACACAATCCTTTTTCCTGAAAGAAGGACGCCACTGCAACAGAGCTTGTTTGGGAACCACTTCATTAATCCAGATCTAGATGATATAGTTACATTACATATTGATGCTTAGAAACTTTCCCATCACTCAACAAACCATCCATCGTATTCACTTCTGGTAAGTTTATCTTTCCTAACAAAGGAAAGGCCGCGCTTCTTCCTTGTGCCTATTTGTCGAGCTAAACATAGTTCATGTCATAATGATTAAAGATACCGGCTACTCCATTAGTCAAAGAAATGATTTAATGGAAGCCCTTTTGACTTTTAGTCATGCTCCGGATCAGATACTTTGATGTTTTTCCTCTTAATCGTTCAGCAAATCTGACGGTGAAATAAGAATTTAAAGAAAATGAATAAATCAATTTAGCATTTATCGTGTTTACGTTATCTAAGCTATATATATAAATTGTATTGTGAAAATTGTAAGAAAATAAATTAAGAATTGTTTTTATGTTATATTTGCAGTTCATTATTTCGTCTTCATAGAATATAATAAAGTTTATGCTTTCAAAATAGCGCACAAATATTTAAAACATTTCCAATTCCTAAAAACATAATTCATATTAAATCAAAAATATATTGCAAATTTTATAAATTGAAGGTATGAAATAGTTTGCTCATTCTTCTATATCAGAGCTTCTCAAACTTTCATTTGTTGCAACCCAACATCCAATCATAATTTTCATTGCGCCCCCTTCCTTCCATACAATAACAATGTATTGAATTCAAAAATACTATACTTTGGCACTAAAGCTACAATACGACTTTAACCTCTTAAGGGCCACCGGCGTATATGTACGTCTCTCACAACCAGTGCGTTAAATGTCCCGGATGTATATATACGTCTTTTAGAAGTACGATTTTTCTGCGCACAACTATGTATAAAATTATTCCGAAGTCATTGGATTGCAAATAAAGGACCTTGACAGTGTTTGCAAAGGATTTATTTATTTCAGAGAATTTGCTTTTTTATTCCTTTTCTTCCTTATACATCACATACCCTCCCCTATGTAGAAAACGGTGGTATTGGGGAGTGAGTCACTTAACTTTTAACTAGCAGTTAAGGGATTAATTATAAACTGTACAAATTATCAAGATAAATAGTAATTTTTGGATATAATTGACATGTGACAAATCCATGGGAATACTGGCAATTATTAAACTTGCTCTAATAGTATTGTTAATTATGAATACATTGCGTGCCGTACTGATGTATTTATAAGTTTATTATACCAGAGTAAATGTGTATTTTATTTTTTATTGTGTCATGTTTTATTCTGTCTGTTAACTTTCAGTAAATTAATAATTGTTTTTTAATAATTTTTTGTCTACGACTTTTCAGTATGCTCGCGCCCCGCTCGTAGAGTTATCACGCAAGGAGGTGGGCCCCTACAGTTTGAGAAACATTGTTCTATGTCCATAACTAACTGCATTAAGTTGATTTAGAAGAAAATGCATAAAACTCTTCATATATTTATAGGAAATTCAATACAGTAATACCTCGACTTTAGCTACCCCGACTTACACGGACCATCATTTACGCTATTTTCAAGTTTCATCGATTCATCTTTTGTTTGAGAAAAAAAAGGTGAAGTTAACATTATGATTGAAGCAATTGTAGATCTAGCCAGGCAAATAAACTTAGGATAGTGGTGAAATGGAAGAACTTCTGGATTCCCACAATCAGGAGTTGACAATTGATGATCTCATAAAAGTACATGGACAAGACATTAAAGAACTTGAGACTTTAGACCCAGTTCAATCAGAAGATTGAATAATGTTTGGGAATTTGGCAGAAGGCCTCAATTTAATTGATAAAAAAATGTACAAATACTGTAAAATGTAGACTTTAACAACGAGCATATTTTTTCTGCCAAACAAAGGAATAAAAACATTATCAGCATAATTCGAGGAACTTTGCGGGAGAAAAAAACGTTCTTTGAGGCGGCACACACATCTTTGTTAGATTTAATGAAACATTCTACATCAAAATAACTTCGGCTTACGATTTTTTATTTGTGTTATATAAGAGCTTAGTACACATCTTTCCTAAATTTTTACTTTCTTTCGTCGCCGTCACCGAATAAAAGTAATTTATGTATATTTATATGCAAAATTATACCCTTACTTGCACTAATTCGGCCTACGCGGTTATCGCGTAGGTTCAGGGATTTACCGTACAGTATTGCACATATTTTTATAAGTTATTGCAATTGTCAACTATTCCTGAACCAATTATAGATATCACTTCTGTAACACTTTGGATACATATATAATAAAGTTGCAATACGTGTTAAAGTTATGATACATATATAATTATTAATACGTACGCATATAAGTATTAATACGTAAGCATATAAGTATTAAAACGAATACTATCACCAAAACTATGCAATGCCTGTTGGTTCCTGCTTCCCTCTGAAACCCCTTGTCTACCCTCAGACCCTGCTTGGTGTGTGGGAGAAACTGAATAATCAGCCGACATGATTCCCACTAATTATTTTATTGTCACCAAAATATCAAGCAGACACAATAACAATCTAATTAAGATAACAGATCAGATAGTAGAGCGCGGAGTTGAGACTGAATAGCCTGGGGATAATAATACGGACCCTTAACTGATTCCACGATAGCTTAAACATGCTCAATAGAAACTACGTCACACACTAATGAGTTAACTTCTATTTAAATAAGGATCACGATACCTGTACTTTTATGAAATCAAGTCCTACACTTATACCTTGAAGGCGATCCTTATCTGGATTTAATCACCGTCGATTGATCCACTCTTAGTATTCTTCCATTGATAAACTCCCAATGCACTTATCATTTAACGATCCTTCACTCTCCAACTAACCAACTAACTCTTAAAACTCGTGAATACAGAATTTATATAATATACTTAATTTGCATAATCACGCTTTCCTTACTCGGTGAAAGTTGGTTGATATTATTGTTTCCCCAGAAGAATCCCCAAGGGGTTAGTAGAGCCGCGTATAGATCCGCCACAACTACTTTCAGGAACTATAACACACAAAAATTCAATATGTTTAAGAAAGTAAGAACATACTTTAAACTTCTCTTGGGTATAATTAAATTGAATTGTTAAAACATAAATGTATTACATCACACAGTTTTTTTTTTAAAAAATACAGCACATTTTTGGCCATTATATTTATAAAGCATATAAATCTTTGTATTTACATTCGACACTATAGAATATGCGGTAGATAAGCTCAGGTCTTGCATTTCTGAAAGTATTTCATAAACCTTATATTTAATTTTGTAAGCATAAAACTGAAAAAAAATTTTTTTTCAGAATCTATTGGCTTAACCGTTATTCCTGATACTAAAAGTACCATAAAAGTGACATAAAAATAAAGTACATGTAGAAAAGTCTTCTACCATACTTTGACTTGGAGATAGATAACCAAAAAAAAAAGTTCAAAGCGGAGATTGGTAGGAATCGGAATTAGGCATCAGAATATCGGTTTCGGAAATGGGAACTTTATCTTTGCTTAACTGTTAGCCCGAGATTGGACTTCGTAAGCATCTGACGGATAAAATGGTCTTCGTTCCTGATTCCGAAATTAGGCCGTTTTTCCTTCCTAACACATAACATCCGTTAGGGAGCTTGTGTCTGCTGGCGGCATTGAGGTCGTATGCTCAAACTACCTTCCACATGGATTGTTAAAGCTTCGAAGAAATTCTTTTTTGTCGGTTGAACATGCAACCCTGAAATTGATTGATGTTTTTTTCTTCAAATCAGCATAAAGGTACGAAACATTAATGGGTCAGCTTAAATATTTTCAAGAAGTTTTCACGCCCTTTGTGAATAAATGTTAATATTTATTTTTTATGAGACTGTTTGATTTCCAAATAGTTTATTTCTTCTTTTAAATATAAATTCTATATGCCATTGGTTATTTCATTGAGAAAGTAAACAAATTCGATAAATACGATGCAATATATTTTAAACAAATTTATTTTAAGACTATCTTTTCTTAAATGTGAAAAATATAGAATAAAATCATGCTGTTTTTGAGATTAAAAACCACTCCAAAATAAGATTACATTCTGAATGATCTATCACACCAAAGACATCCTAATATTTTGATAAATCCTGTTAACTCTTCAATAAAGAAATTCATATTTTATCTACTTTTTTTATAAGGTTAAACTAATGTATTTAGCTTTAAATACTAAAAAAAAGTCACATTAACAAAATTTTCACAATTTTAAGAACTGATCATAATAAACACATATTTTTGCTATAATTATACAATAAATTGGATAATTTAAAGTAATACATTTTTAATCAAGTATGAACTTTCTGGTTTGGAGTCTCCTGCTCTGCTGCTTTAAGTAGCATTTATGCAGAAAAACTTTACGTAAAAATAACCTTAATAGAAATACACTTTTTAGAAGACAGTTTCAATTGGCTTTTATAAAGACATTCGGAACTAGAAAAAAATGAAATATTCCTTTTGATATCGTAATCTTAGAGGATGATGGATTGATAAAAAAATATCCCGCAAGAAAGGAAAAACAATACATCCAATTTGTTTTGGATATTATTATCAATGAATTTTTCAACTTTTGCACTATATCCAGTACAGTAGTTTTAGCAAAATATGTTGAAAATATTTAAGACATGTATATCTTAATAAAATATGTTTTTAATAAGGATTACCCAAATGAAAACTGGACAAGTTCATTAAAAAGAAAGATTATATTGGAAAACAAAGAAAACGCTCTGGGGGTTGTAATACAGTCCCATTGTTTCGATAGCAGGTCTATACCTTCACTCTAGAAAGTACGTGCTTGATACTTGAGGAAGTCCTGTCCAGCCTCCTACACTTCATCATCCAAATAGGAACGTAAATACTGCTTTAAGAGGCCTAAAAACCTAGAAAAAGCAGGGTGTTAAATCCAGACTGTATGGTGGGTGTTCTAACATTTCCCAACGGGGTCTTAAAATTGCCTTGGTTTCACGGGAGACATGTGTGGGACATTGCCATGAAGATCCGATGTCCGTTTGTTCTCCCATCTCAAAAACTTTTACAGGAACTGTTCCAAGACGTTCGTTCTAAACATTGCTCGCCATAGACTGTCATGATTCGTCAATAGATGTCCGCATTAAACTCACCTCCTGCAAGCTAAAAAACCTTACTACCACACTTTGTTCCGATCTGGATGCTTCCTTATATTGCATTACTTTTGATTGATGTCCTCTATCATTAAAAGGTTTCACTGTTAAACATCATATGTGGTGTACACTTCTTTCCATCCTTCGTGTTCCCGTTCGGTGGCTGTGCTATAGATGCACTAATTTTGACGCAATTACATATGCCCACTCTTCATATGGGCAGCCCTTATATATACACCAAATTTCGAAGAAAACTATTATTTTTATGTTCATTATGAATTACTTATGATAGAAAGCTTTTCTTAAGAATGGTACTTTATAGATTTTAAGATTATTTTCATTACCACTTTGAGTGATTTCGAAGAACCCTCATAATAATTAAAGAAGGATTCCTGTAATCATTGTTAATGATAATAATATTTATATTTGAATTGCATATGATCTAAATTAAAATATTTGTAAAAAATTAGAAATCAGGAATTTTCTCTTTCAAAAATTTTTACTATGCCATATTTCAGAAAAGGGTTAACTTTGTTGAGGAAAATGAGAACTTGCATAAAATCAGTTTTAATAAAATTTATTTTACAAATACTGGAAAACCATTACTCAACCATTTAGAAGTCATGTTATAAATTCAGTTTGAATTTAATAATAAAAAAAAAACTACATGAAGCATTTTTAATCATGAACTTCACACACTTCAATAAATGTCAAAATAAATCTGTATGTTTTCTGCTAACAGTGGAATATTGTTTCATTTATGCTAAATAACTTCGAAAAGTTTTCAACTACGTCAAGCCATTCTTTCTTCACCACCTGGTGAAATACTTTAATTGGTTTCAAAGTTTTCTTTTCTCTCCTTATAAACTTAGCCAAAGGAACAAACAGAATTCTTCCAATAGTTGTTGGGAGACCTTAAGAGCAAGAAATCTCTTTGGCTAAGATTATAAAGGCAAGGCCTTACATTAAGATTGTTTACTTAATTGATTAGATGAGGCTTATGTGAAAATGTAAAGATCCCATGGTATTTTCAAAATTATGCAAATGCTTTATGAGTCACGTTTAGCCTTGGTTGCTGAAAAATTTTCAAAATGAAATGTGGCTATTACGAAAAAAGTGTTTTCAACTTCCGAAATAGTGATATATGTATAGGGAAGTTTTAGATAAGGTGGGATTTTACACAAGAGTCAAATAACGTAAGCACTTCATTGTTTATGTGCTTAACTAGGCATTTTAAAGCACAATGACTTCAGAGAACAGGTCCCAGGACGTAAAATTAGGAATTTTAACCGATTAAAAAATGCAGGGCGTATAACGTACTAATAAATTGTTTCATATTTTTATTCATTTAGCATTTAAATCTAGAAGGAAGAAATGGATTTTAAATAGATTTATGGAAAAAAATTCCAACGCCAAGGAAGACTTGCACACCAGTATTGACACAACAGCAAGCTTGGTACTCCATACCTGCTTCCTGTATGGCACAATGCAGGTATGCTTGTAGGCTTTCATTCAAAATTCTAAAAATTATACCGGCTATTAATAGCATTTCGGCTATTAATAGCGTGATAGCATTTCACATTTGAAATCCATTTTCTTGAGCTTAAATTAACCTGTGACCTTGAAAACCTAATCAATTTAACATGTTAAGTAGACAATTGCATTGTCCAAATTTCATTACTCTACAATATTTTTTTCATGGTGTTGGGATTTTCTTTCCGTCACACAAAACATAATGTAGTACTTGCCTGATTTTCTGACGGGAATATGTAAAATATTTAATTGAAAGATGCTATATCGCTTATACAATGAAAATGTCATTATCAATCAGGTTATAATAAATAAAATATAATATTTGCTTTAGATGTTAGCAAATGTTTCTGAATCAAAAAATGACTAGGAAGAATAATGGATAAAACGATTTATCTATGTTATTTTTTTTTTACATATCTACCATTTAAAAACTTCTAAACCCATTAAGTATTCCAATAAGATGATTTCTGTTGCCGCCATTTCTTTCTTAATGCTGCATGTCGAGAAATAATTAAGATATATTGAAAAGTTATGAATGGAATATTCCTAAAGAATAATATATTTTTGTACACAAAAAGTTAGTTAAAAATGTTCGTTTGATTAACGTCTTTTACGAATATCGGGAGAAAAGTATTTTCTTTTTTTACAGTTCAAAGACTAATCATCTCGCTCAAAAATAAGACTCCTTATTTTTTTATTAAGGGCTGCAGTAATTAACCATTATGTAATGATTAATGGACTTAAATTGGATTTCAATGGGATAATTTAAATAAAATGCCAAATGGTTAATACTTAATCATGTTAAACAGATGCATTTTATTCATAATTTACACTCCTTGAGAAATTAAAACATAAAGCAAAATATCAAATACAAAATTTAAAGCTTGTTACTCTCATCAAAGTTATATCTTAAAAATCACGAATTTGTTCCAAAAATAGTTGATTCGAGTATAGATTTATAACATTAAATACGTGTTATAGAAAAACCTTGATAAATTATTATAGTAAATTGGTTACAATAAATTTTAGTAAGCAATCTAAAAGACCGAGCCCTAAAACGCGTCATGAAAATTCACAAAACTGATTAGTATTTAAAATGATTGAAGGAATATTACTATCGAATAAATTTTAGAAACGATGCATTTTATAAGTCTTAGTTCTCCATTTTAATAAGGCATTTGCCAAGACTTTAATCAAGACTCCATTAACTGTATGTTAATATGAAATTTTGAAGTTAGACGAGGGCTATTGGCAACAGACATTGTAACTTACATTGATCAAGTGGTGAGGACGACTCCTGAGCTGGTACCCCTACCTTGAAATTTCCACAACACATTAAACGAAGAGCTTTGATCTTCACCAAATTTAATGTGCATTAAGCCTCAAATACACGACTTGACAGAAGAAACGTATACCCCGAGTTCCCTAGCATTACCGTTCGGTTGCATAATTGATTGATATTTTTTATATGCATCTGACAAAAGATTTTACAAAATTCTTTGATTGAACTGTTCTATGAAATATAAGGAATATTATTAGTAAAAAAAAAAAATCAAAATTGCAATTTTGACCAAAATTTGACATTATGAAGGTCTCCATATAATACCCTTAACTAACTTTTCTATAGATATAAGAAACATTTTTTGAAAATATTTTTTATTTAATTTCCGTTTTCAAAAAATAATTATCTTAATTTACGAATTTATGATCACCGTTATTGATAAAATTCTATGTGAATTCATTAAGTTATATCAAGGAATCTGGTGAATTTAGGAAACTTTAAGAAATCAAATTAATTTCCATCCTTTCCCCAATTAGGATTTATTTTTGAGTACTAAATTTCTAAGACTACCATTTCAGCAAATCTCTCTCGTTATTTCTATACAAACTTCAAACTTAATTAAGATAATTTTTTTAAATTAAAGCCATATGTTTTACTATTTATTAAGAGTTGGATACAAACTAAGCTGCTGCTTCCGCAATAATTTTGCTAACAAGGGGTCCAATTACCAATGAATGCTACCTTATCAACATATAAAATGAATTCAATTATATGTTCGCATTTAAGTTATTTTCTTAAAGTTTCCAATTTAATGAAATTTGACTTTCTGAGCGGTTTTACTTATATTACATTTCTGAAGCTTATTAAGTATCTGATATTTCTGAAGAATCTATTAATTTAAAATATGCTTTCAAATTTACACATAAAATTTTTTTAATTATATCTGAAAGTTAATGTGCGTTTTAAGCCTTTTCCAAATATCTTTTTTTTATTTCATTTGGCTTTTTCAACAGTAAAACTCTTTAGAAAACCAAAATTATTCTCGATGTGTTAAAAATCCTTCGTTACTGTGAAAAAGGCCAATTTTGAACATCTAAATCCGTTACCATACTTTTAATAAATATCTGCTTTAGTGTTATACCAGCAATTTTTCGTTGATAGTTTTTGGAAAAAAACATTAGGGGAGTTTTGGATCGATATATCATCGAAGATATATAGAGATTCATAAATATATAAATAACACTTTCTGGAAACTTCGATATTTTGACTATAATGGCTAGTTTACTAGCCAAATTTTCGTATAAAAAGACTGCTATGTGGCTCTAAGTATTATACAGTGAACTGTGGCAGCTAAAACAATATACTATGTGCATCAGCCAGAATATTGTCAAATAAAAATATTTGAAATCTAATCCTCTTTGCACATAGCCGATATTGGTTTGACAACGAAGATATTAAAAATCATTATTTTTACTAATGATTAAATAACTTTTGTATTTATCTCCACCTTGTAAGTTACCCGAAAAAAATGTATAAGGATATTCTTTATATCACGTTTCCACCTCATGTCTTATTTTAAAAGTACAATAATTTAAATTTGTTGAAGTACAGCAATTCTTCTCAAACTTTCATTGTCTGCGACCCAATTTCCAATCATAATTTTCATTGCGCCCCCTCCATACAAAAACAATGCATCGAATGCAATAATAATGTACTATGATGCTAAAGTTACAATACGACTTTAATTATAAACCACACAAAGTAGTACTGATACATTAATAAATACCATAAAATCCAGCGTATAGCGCTCACCTATACTTTTAAGCTGCAAATTTTAATTTTTAAGTACAATCGTCGTAGACTTTTCCTTTTCCACGAAAATACCTGAATTGTATGCATACAATGTCTTAATGTTTTGAAGTCATTTATTACAAGTTTTACCCCGGGCATTTGAAAAAAATACAGTATACTTATGGAACTACAAACTGTCTTTAAGTTCATAAGTTATGTAATTTCTTTTAATACGATATATGTAGATATCTAATTTTACTTATGCTAATTTTTTTAATGTAAAGCTATCATTTTTATACCCAGCTTATAACGCGAACTCCTAAATTTCGATCTTACTATTTGTTATTTATTGCGCGTTATACGCTGGATTTTTTCGGTATGTTATATCAGTGCCAATGTGTAAGAATTTATTTTGTTTCTTTTTAGAAAATTAAATTTTTTTTACATTATCAATTATTTTCGACTTTTTTGATGTGCTCACGCCCCCCACGTAGGGGTTTCACGCTCCCTAAGGGGGCGCGTCGCAGAGTTCGAAAAACGCTGAAGTGCAGCCATTATAAAAGCTAAACACTGTTCACATTTCTGAAGGAAGCTATCCATCTAGTGATGTGATGCTTGAATACTTCTAGTGATTAATCTCACTCTACCTGTATTGCATGGGAAATTTTTTTGATACAAACCGTTCGAACAACCAAATTCTTTATACTCCTATCAATAGCCTACTCACAGATGATGATTTATTAAGAAATAATGTTTGATCTACTCTTACTCTTCTTAGCATTTACTACCAGCAGATATTAACTAAGGTTATCGTACTCTGGTCACCATTTCTTAACTTTTATTCAGCTTCTTCAGATACTGTAGGATCCTTATACCTGAGTCTATAAGAATTATTTTTCTATATTTAATATACCAATTTATTTTGATCCATAGTTCTTTTCTAGATGAAATAGCTCTTCCTTTTTGCACTAATTTTGTATAAGAATTAATAGATTATTAATTTTAAATTTATTCAACTCCTGCTATTAGTTCACATTCTTTATTTTGTTGTATAGCGTTTTTACAGCAGTGTTGCCACTATTAAAATTCCAACTCTCGTATTTATCTCGGTCTAAATAGAAGAACATTCTTTATCATTAAAACTAGTAAATATTTTTCCCAGAATAAAAATGAGTCAGATAAAAATGTTCATATATCCTTTTTTAATATACCAAATTTATAATTATTACACAATTCGAAAGCTTAAAATTGTGTTATAATTTTTTGTAATACTAATGACAAATTCTATAACATGACTTAATGACATGTAACAACTAAATATATTTCAAATGATCATAGTATTGATTGATTATTATTTCTGCAAGATCCTTGAAAGGAGTTTATTGTAAATGCAGATATGCAAAACCATTATAATGAGTTGTATATTTCAAATAAATCATTACAATTACATATTATCAGCAATATTTTTATAAAACTGAATGCTCTTGAATCTGGTATTTTAATAGTTAACATTAACTTTAGAGATTTTGTCTGTTCCACGTAACTGATTTTGTCTTTGAACTATTACACTAGTTATAATGCGACGTTTAAACTTTTAAATAATAGTTAAACGATTTTACGTCAAATCCTGTTAAATGAATAGGGACAAATCTTATTGGTAGCATTTTGCAATCTGCTTGTGACAAATCAATAAGTCTCTGCTCAACAATAGATAAACGATGCTCTGGAAATCAGAATAATTAAAATAACTGAAGCAATTAGCAACGATGCACCAAAACTTACAGCTCCGTAAATAGAATTTGTTTGTTTGTAACGGGATATATATATATAGTTTAATCGTTCGGAATACAAACGCAGTGCTGTGAAAGACATTGCATAATAATGTATTTGCATTTAATTTTGGCACATGAAAGCTTCCCTATACTTCAGAAAGTGTCTATTTAATGATAATTAATAAAAAAGTAATTGGTAATTAATTAATAATAAATTGATTCATAAAACAATTGGTACAGAGATCATACAAAATATAAAGTGCATTAATGGAAAAATAAAACTTTTTAAATAATCGCAAGTGAAAGAAATCATTTCGGTAAGACATTTTTTAAGCACATTAAAAAGGTCATTATAATGCAAATTTCACATCATAAAATTTAAAAAAATTATCGCTTAACTTTTTTAATTAGTTTTTAATTAGCCTTTTTTATTACATGTGCCCTGTTTTCAAGAAGTTATGAAAAATGTATATAAATGTGTTACTATTGATAACTTTTAGTTCAGTTTATCATTTCAAACTTGAAATTAATGCATAAAGTTATCCTTGTGAATTGAAACTTCCAAAATGAATATAATTATAAAAAATATAATAGAGTATATAGTAGTAGAGAATAAAATATAGAGTATATAAATATAGTAAATAATAAAAATATAATAATTTGCAATATAAAAATTAATCAGTTAAAAAAATATTGTGTCTTAAATGAAAAATATACGTTTAGAATTTTTTACGAGAATCCCATTCAACAACAAAATAAAAAGAAGCATCGCAATATTTTCTCAAGCATAATTTATGCAGTAAACATATTAAAGTTATATATACATCAAGTTCTACATTATAGATGTAATTTGAACCCATTAAAAAGAAGTTTGTTGTTGTTTCTAATGCCACCTGTCTGACGGTGTCAGATCAAGGCGCACGAAATTAATCGTGATATGGGGCTAGGTGTACGCCTGTCGTTAGCTATTAGCTTTGAGCACCATTCAGGTGACAGTACAATTTGGCTCGGTTCATACATGATAGATGGAGACACCACCTATCTCCACCTCCACAATTTAGGCATGGAATGGGAGGGGAGGGAAATATTCTCCAGGACTTTGCACTCATGGTTTCTTCTGCGACCGCCCACAAGACTTTCGGACCCACTGATTTAACGAGCACGTACTCTGTGTGTACTCGGAGCGTATTTGGTGGCATCGGGCATCAAACCCAGGCCTTCCGGTCTGGAGCCCGATGCTATAACTACTAGGCTACCTATGGCCCCTATAAGAATAAGAATTTTTTTGAAGACTAATAGTAAAAAAAAAATCAATACTAATACAAAAAGTTTAATCCAATCCATTAAAATACCTTTTAAAAATGATATTCTTAACGAGTTATATTATTTAAAACAAATTCCTGCACTTACAATGTACAGCAATTTATAAGTGTGATTTATATTTTGGATTCATTTGTTAAATTTATATTATACACTAAACAAATTTATGAAAGAGTTTTGAACATTTTTTTTTACAGAATAAAAGTAATAAAATTTAATCTACCTTTTGAATTGTGTATAAAAACAAAGATATACAAATAGAAAAAAAAGTTAATACTACTTTTTTATAATAATCAATTTATGTACACTATCACCCCAGAAAGCAATCGAATATAAAATATGAAAGGCAACAATAAAGACAATTTAAATTCATGCAAGTTTAGAATGAAAATACAGAAAGATTCTACTTTCCTGCACAAAATGCAAGAAAGTTGAATGAAAAATGAATTCTACTACCGAAGTGTAACGGAAAATGTTGCTTGCAGTCCCAGCGGGACAGGTTTTAAGTGGAGTGTTTTATGTTGCAAGCACTCTAGACCATACTTTTAAGAATGAAGAACTCTGTTGAAGATGAAATAAAATGAGCATCTCGAAAAAACGAGAGAAATGTGCAACTAAATAAACAATGTCTTTTGTATAAAAGCCCTCGCTTTTGTAACAACGGTATATTTATTTTAGAACTTTGCTATGAATAAATAAAATACCATAAAAAATTTACTTTTTTTCTGTCACAATGCTAAGTTTATTGCACTTTATATAACTTTCATTACAGCTTATACTTGCTTTGAAAGACTGCAAATACGAATGCTGTAAATTAAGTATTGACAACACAGGTATAAATCAAGTTTTAATGAACTTACAAGTAAAATTGCAAAACATTCTATGTAATCACCAGTAACGCTTATAATCTTTATCAAAATGTCCATAGAAACCATTGGCCAGGTGTTGATTGTTGATGTCAGTGACAGAGCGCCCTACAGCGTTGCATACAGATGAAATGTCAGGAAATAGGCCGCTAGGGAGAAGTTCTTTCAACTTCGGAAACCGATCGAAGTCACAAGGGCTCATGTCAGACGAGTAAGGAAGGTTTTCAAAGATTTCCCACAGCCTACAGTTGCAATAGGAGAGTGACATGGCTTGTGACATGACATTAACTCTTATAATGCAAAACTATATGGATATTAGTTTTTAATAAACGCTTGGTGTAATAACACATAGTCGGACGCAGATAGTGCTGCAGAAATCGGCAAAAGCAGTATGAGATGACAGTTTGTCCTGCAGTCAGATCATGCATTAGAATTACACTTGTGGGGGTGGGGGTCTAATCGTCACCCCTCTCTCTCCGTCCTACGCGGCTCTAGGTGTGGGGGGAAACAAAGCATCACCAACAAACTCCATAATAACAATTAGTTTTATTAATCCTTTGAACACACACTTAAACAATCACAAGTGAAGCTACAAGAGGAAACCTAGGAGTGATATCTAAAGCGTTGTATATTCCTAATACCCAACTCTATGTAAACCCGACTACGTGAAATAGATAAGGAGAACAAGCACTAATGAACCGATAGCTAATTCTAATTCTACTATCTTAAATCTTCAATCTAATAATTTATCTCATCAATTACTTCCTTACGCAGGCTAGGTTTGTGAAGGAAATACTCCAATATTCGCACTTACTTAACAGCTTCACGTCTCCTTCTCTTTTACATCTACAAAACCTATATATATATATATATATATAAAAAAAAAAAAAAAAAAAAAAAAATAATATAATATATATATATATAGTCAAACTAATTTACATATCACGTGTTCTTCTTGAAAGGCTCTGAATTAATGGGAATGCTAGCCCCAAAGTTTCCCCAAGAGGATTAATAGGAAAAATATCGCGAATAGACCCGCGTCACACACTATCTCAACCGTATGTAATAATCAGTATATTCTGCATCCGACTGGATTCCTGATCAAATTTCTGTATACGTTGTGAACCTAAGTGACTCCATTCATTTGGTTGACGGACGCAGATGGTGCTGCAGAAATCGGCAATAGCAGTATGAGATGACAGTTTGTCCTGCAGTCACATCATGCACAAGAATCACACCCTCTCAACCGTATGTAATAATCAGTATAGTCTGCATCCGACTGGGTTCTTGATGAAATTTCTGTATACGTTGTGAACCTAGGTGACGCCATTCATTTGGTTGAGGCTTTAATTCAGGCTCATAAGCTCGTCTGTACGTCTCCTCAATGACAGCAGCACGCTGCATAAATGAATCTCCTTCAATGAGGTATCTCCCCATTTGAATGCTAGGCATGCATAATGGTGTCATTTCTGTACTTCGATCAGATAATGTGAAACCCCACTTTTCCTTCACGGAGAAAGCGGGCTGCAACTTTCCTCATGTTCAGACATTTCTTCATTTTGTGGCACACAGTTTGCAGACTGAGGTGGATGAGACCAATTTCTAAAGTTAATTCCCAAACAGACCATCGAAGGTCTATGGAAAGGAGATTGTTCTGGATATGTCAATCTGATCTTAAGGAATAGAGTGCTGACCTGTGCATTGCCCGTCCGTTGTCTAATTCCAACCCAAAAGAAATGCGTCAATCCATTGTGCAACCGCCCTGTACTGTAACGAATTTAAGCCTACAAGTAATCCTAAATAGCATTCTGTTATAATTTTAACGAGGACAATCTCGGTGCAGGGCAGGTACCAAACAGTAAGCCACGGCTGTTGATTACTGTTTGAAAACATGCTTTAGAGAGTCAGAGACGAAACTTTTCAATTTAACGCCAAACAACAAATAACCCATCTAACTAAATCGACTGTACGCTCTACACATCGACAACAGCATGATCTCACCGCTCTCATGCCCTCTTTCCGCATCCCCCCCCCATTCTGCGAGTTTCTAGATTAAGTAGCCACTATTGAATTCACAGCCCTCGTAGAATTGACAGACCAACCTGAAAACAGAATTTAAGCATAAAATATCTATTGTACACTGTATACACGTTTATTACGACAGGAATGTTTAAAATGATACTAAGATATTAATCTCATGTATTGCAAAGACATGTGTAAATGGATTCCAGAATATGGATATTAAACTAAATGTCGCTTACCATCAGCTTGAAAACCGGAAGTTATACTATGAAGTATCAATCCTTTCATTACCTCACCCATCTGAAATTTTCATCATAGTTCGAAGAATAAGAACTCAATAAAATTGGATTACTATCCTAGTGGATTATAAACTAACATATCAATATAATTAATGACTGACTAAAATTTATTTTCCCATGTACTTGATATCATTTTGCAGAGCTAAGTATAAAATGGTGAAATAAATTTCAAATTATTTTACAGACCCATTAGTTCTAAAAATATCTAGAAACATTTTCTTCAGATAAAATATCTTAATTACTTACTGCAGGTAATTAGTAAGTTATATAATCATTACCATTTTTCTTAGTGTATATTGCAGTTAATTATCTTCATGAATAAATTTTATATTCATCATTAACAATTTTTAAAAGTCCGTTCTTTGCAAAAGTTATGTTTTTGGATAATTGTAAAAATTTTGCAAGGGAATTTATATTAATAGGGAGGCATCCTTCCCCAGCCATAATGCATGATTGGCATTAATTTTTAATTGAAAAGATTAAGTTCTATGGCACATGAACCAGTATGAAAGATTATGAGAGGTTCGAAAATATAATGAATATAAGAGATATATAACTGAATAATAAATAACAATGATACTAATGTTCTGTTATGATATTCGCAATGATTATGTAATGGATTTAAATAAAATGAAAAACATAATCACGTTATTCTGCTAGTGCCATGATCAAGAGAAAAACTATCTACAAGCTTATCTTGGTGTTTTAAACATGCGCTTGTAGATAGCTTTACACCCTTTGAGTCTCATATTTTTTCCTCAATAATCTTACAAAAAAGCACATTTTTTATCGCATATACATAGGCATGATACCAAACAAAATGCGAAAATGGAAGAATTTTATTTTACTTTTCACTTTTAAAGATTTCACACAAGAATTTTTATTTTATAATTGAGTTAACTTTTTTTATTTTATAATTGAAAGTGTGTTACCCTAAGTGTTAACTTTTTATAAGTACACTCTGCATGCTTGAAGATTGTTTCATATTATACTTAAAATAACTTCTTTCATACTTTCAAAAGAACGTCATGTCCGATCCTCTTTTTCAAACGGTCAAAGATTTTGTGTGTGTTCATACACATATGTTAATACAATTTGAAACATAGTGTGTAATACTAAGTCTTAAATTGCAACATGGGTCAGATATAATTTTGGCTTTCTTGGATTATTTTTCCATTTTAATTTTTTTCTTAAGCGACAAATTGCTCATTGCCTTGCCAATTCCTTTTCTTTATCGAATATTTTCAAAAACCTAAATTTCTGCCTTCAATAAAAAATTCTCGCCTTTCCCAGAAAGAAACTCCTGGATGCAAAGTATAAATGTACCATGGAAAAACTTTAAAACATTAGCTAAAGATCATCTCTTCACCATTAAACCATCTCTTAAAAAATTAGCACTAATAACCTCATTATCAGAATTAAAATTTTTCAATAAAATCTAGAATTAAAACATAACAGTGCCCATACATCATACGGGCAAATAGGTTGTAGCCAGCTTTCAGTAGCTCGTACGGTGTACGGGCAAACCAGTTAAATGGTTAACGTGAGTCCACGTAATGGATATTCTTGCGAGCGCTCGCTCTCATAAGAATGAAATTATCACCAAAAGCAACAGTACATAGGCTCATAAAATACACTCATATCCAAAATTAAGGTCACAAACATAAAATATGTTAAAACTGCTGAACTATTTACTGTGATGCCACGAAATTGGCACAAATACCAACTAAGAAGTCAGAAAGAATATAGCAACACAGCAATGTGGAAAATATTTTAACTGTAAGGGGCAAGGGGATAGGTATATAAAAATATTGAGAAATCCTTAAAAAGAGATAAGGCGTTTACCACGGGAAAAGTCTGTCTAATATGTGGACTGTCACTAATATTTCACTGCGAACTTCTTTACAAGCCTCAAACCGAGCTGCTATACTGTTTATGAGGGTGTCAATAAGTATTTGTGACAAAACAAAACGCATTTTTCCAAAGGCGGGATTTTTAATTCCTGGGAGGTAAGCTACGTTGGGAAAGGGCTTTTATAAACCACCCCATTCAATAGAATTGTGATTCGGAGACTTCCATACAGCGAATATCTACCCCTTTATGAAATTCATCAACAATTTCAGTTTTGAGGCCACTCATTATCGTTAATAAAAATGTAGTCAGGGCCTATAACACTCAGAAAAGTCTCACATAGGCTTCCAGGATCTATGCCTATAGCACTGTGAGTTTACAGTACTCGCATCTAAAACGTACAGTGGTGTACGACTGCTCAATATTATGCCACCTAACACACAAGGATTCCTTTGTTCACAAATATGTCTATTTTTGTTACGTAAGAGGGATGAAAGTGTGATCCATTGTCTATCAAGGTGAAGACTCGACGAGAGTCCCTTTGTCTGGTATATCTTGACTGATCACGGAAAAGAACATACCGACATTCCAGTGGTGTCCAAAACTGATGTTTTCATCTTCACAATAACCTGTATTTCCTGCTGGATGTAGTCAAATGGATGTACCAGACTGGAAACCATGCTTAAAGAACAGTCTTTGCAAGACACACACAGCTGTAGATTTTTTTTCTGGAAATTCTTCTTCCAGACACAGCAGCAAGGTCAAGAGCAAGCCAAGGAACCGTTGTTTGCCTATGTCGTAGTCTTCTTGATGCGCTAAGTAGCGATCCTGTGAAGATGTCGATGACTGAGGCGACCTTGTCTGTCCCTCAGGTGTCAGTACCACCTTTTTGGTCGATTCCATAACCGGAGAAAACTTAGGGCCACTTGTAAACATCGATCCACCTCCACTTAAAACTGCCCAGTTTGAAGCCTGCAAACGGCTCTCCATTCCAAGAAATCATCTAAAAGATTATGAGAAGCCATTCTCACTGCAAACAAACTAGCGTGTTCGTTTTAATACAATATTCACAAAACTGGAGATAAAATTTCCATACACTTGAATGGTCTCAATCAAATTTTTCAGCAAAAACTAACGCTAAAAATCATACTTTTCTAAACTGAAGGTTGAAAGTGTACTTTATACCCGTCCTTCAAAATATGTGAAATATAAATTCTGTTAAATTTACTGGAGGTATTTTAAAATTATGACGAAAAACATGTGTGTGAGCTTAATTTTGTACATGAGTATAATAAAAAAATTCGAATCGATTTATTTGCCAATTTACAGTTTCTACGTTAAACCAGACTGTCCCCACAAGTTTGCGCGATCCGACTCAGATATTTATTCCATTCCCTCTATTTGAATAAAGTTGGATTCGTGGTGACTGGTTTCTTGTTGCTTCTATATCAAAACACGATCAGAATCACTTTCTAAATTGAGGATAGACACTGTTTTGAAAAATGCACACTGTAACCCTTACACATATAACAAATATTTTATCCAATTTAATTGGAATCTTCTTTACATTCAGTTTAACGAGACATTTTTAATTGTTTTCTTTGCCTACAATCCTTTAACCAGAAGACGTCTTTAGACCTTGGAAGCCGAAACTCCTCTTCGAGTTATCACAATATAGAGAATGATAAGATTGCGGCACAGTCATATTGATCATAGATAAATTATATACTAATAGATTGATCGATCAATCAATTAGTCAAACGAGCAGAAATAGAAAGGTAGCTCCTAATATACGAGGGATACTTGAAATAAAACATCTTGAAACTGAAATTTCAGGTTTCGAACTGATTCTATATATATTTATAACTGATTCTATTGGAACCATACTGCGAAAAGCATTAAAATGCTTATAATTTAAGCGCATGATATACTCGTAGCTTCATTTACATCAATTGAATGACCTTCCATTTTAAACAATCAAGTAACCATGTTCTACATGATCTACTATGAATTCTGTAACAAAAATTTATGACAATAAAATGAATTTTCGAAAACCTTTCAAAAATATGTTTTTCCCTCTAAAGTCAAATTTTTCTTAAGATAAGTGGTACATTTTAATTCATTCGCATTTCTTATAAATGTAAATCAAAAAAGATGTTTAATAAAATATTTATTCTTTTCTAATAAACTAGTATCTTTTCTGTAACCCATTTTTCAGCATTAACTTTCAGATCTTCAAAAGGTTTCATTTATTATTACTGGTTTCACACCTGTTTCTAACCATGTTTTAATTTATCATATCTTAAATAACTCAAAAATAATTTTAAGGCATGTAATTTAACCTTCCTTTTTTCGTAAAATTTCCATCAACACTTGGCCTTATTTAACTTAATTACCCTGAAAAATTATCCTAATAATCATCAGTCTAGTGCATTAATTTTATGTAAGCAATTTAAGAACATTTAGGGTATACAAATGAAACCACCATTTTAAAAAAGGAGCCAGTGTATTTTTTTAATATGCCATCGAATAAATCTTTTTCAATCAACTTGTTTTTACATTAATCTTAATCCTTTTATTTTCCCATTCATTGATTTCCTTTTTGCATCAAGCAGATTTTTTAAAACATAATGTTTTTAATGATAATTTTTTTAAGAATGCAGCCAAGATTATTTTTTTTAAGTTTAACATATGCATAAATTGTTTGCATTACTTCATAAACTTTCCTTTAAATTTTAAATAATTTTGTTTTAGGACTGTATAGATAATATTTGTAAGTATCGTTAGCAAATCTTAAATAAAAATAAATAATTTTTGGTAAAATAAAATAAAAATTTTATTAAATGCTTTATAAATAAATAAATAAATAAGTTAAAATATTTTATGAAACAATTAACAGGTAACTAAGTTAAACATTTTATTAAATGATTTATAAATAAATCAGATAAAATTCTATTAAATTATCTGTGTATAAATAAATTGAAGTTTTAATAAAAAAATGTATGGATAAAAAACTTGTTTTGTCCATTTCAGCTCTCCACAATAATAAAAAAAAAATTAATGAGAAACCACCGGTAATGTCTAAGACTAAGAAAAACAACTTTCTTTATAATATTATTAAAGACAGTGTACATACTGATGATGAATTGAAACCCGCCTATTCTATGTTTAGAATGACTTGTCGTTAACCTTTGATAATTTATTCTCTGCTAAATATTGGAGAAATAAATTGTGAAATGATATTCAACCAGAACATAGGAATTATAGAAAACGAAGCTTACTCTTACAGTAAATGAGTCAAGATCGAGAGAAATGTAATTTATATGCAACATCTTATATTCAAGCAATTCCATTACAAGGTAGAGGAAAAATAAAATGACTTGTGTTAGAGTAAGTGCGAGACAGATAAGAAGCTGGCTCACATGAAAAATACAAATAGAGTTATGTTATTACTGTATACAGAAAGTAAGATAACAAACAAAAATAATGAATGAATTCACCAAGCTTATCTGTGTTAATTACGGCATGTACATTTCTAACTTCTGTACTAATTTAGATGAGTGATAAAAAAAGTATTTTTAAATATGTAATTTTATAAAGTTTTTAGTAAATATTTTTAAATTTTATATTTAGCTTTGATTTTATAGTAAATACGTATTAAATTTTCAATAATTTGAAAACCTATTTTCGATTATACAATAAACGCGTTTAAAGTTAAAAAGATTAAAAAATACATACTTAAAAAACTATGGTTTTTGAGCCAAATTTAATGAGTGGACCCGTGAGATCTCGTGCATAATAAATTTTCGAGTATTTAAGCAAAGCAAATGTATTAATTTAAATTTTTGAGAAAAGCATATATGACTCTCGATAATAATTTATAAAAAAATACTTAAAGACAAAACACTTCAATCTCATGAAAACATAAACATACAAGTTATTTTTATGGTTTAATGTAAGCTCGGAAACTCATTATTTTAATTCGTTATGTAAATTATTTCAAGTTATTTTGAAAATGTAAGGCATGTAAATAGTTTAACTCTCCGTAAGACATGCGAATCTGTCAGATGCATGGTAAAAATAGTTTCGGAGCTGCGTTCACAGGTGGGTTGGAACACGGCCTTTCTTCTTCTATCTGTCTTTTGTCACATGCCCTAGGTTTTAATGTTAAGGATGAGGGTGATTTCTTCACATATTTCGGAGGGCAGGGGCAATTGAATCTGACAGATGCCAGTGCGCCAAACAACGTCAGTCTTTATCACTTTATACTATTCCGTTAATCTTTATTTTTTGTGTGTGTAAAATAGTGTAGTTTTCAGTCTTATACGAAAATTGCTCACAAAACGAGTATTATATATATATATATATATATTGGGCAACTGAGAGGGCACCCACCTAGCCAGTGACTGAATTTTATCCAGTTCTTAATGTAGTTGGAATAACTCCCAAAATATCTATATTGGAATTAAAATCTCTCAGATCCTCGCACACAAATCTCTATGAAAACTAGGTCACGAACTTTTCAAAAGAGCATCTGCGAAGACGATCTAAGCGTAACATTCACATGCTACGTTCATTTTGACTCAGGATCTGATATACAAAGCCCCATTCAAGACAAAAGACCAAGATAAACATTTTCAGAAACTTGGAAGAGAAGGTACTGTTTCCTCTTGTCAGTGCATCAAGAAAAGATTATTAAAATTTTGCTACGCAGTATACGAAAAATCCATGTGCTTTGACCATTTTAAGGTGATTTGTTAAGCCTGCAACAAGGCATATTAAAATTTAAACAATGGTAATACAGTAATAACTAACCATTATCTTTTTGATGTTTTTCGTAAAAATATTTCAATTCCTGGTTAAATTTTAAATATTATTTTATGTGAAATATATTTTAATGTCAAATCTCACCTATAAAATGATTAAATTATCTTTAAACGTAAGTAAAATGTTATAAATCTGAGAGTTGACATGCGTCTATGAATGGAACTTTTTGAAGTGGAGGGTTAAATACGTTTATTACACGTGAGTTTTAAGGACCTTAAATTAAAGAAGAAAACAGTTCTATAACACATTTTATTTCTTACTCCTAAAAAAAGATTCCCAACGCATTTTAAGATCATACGCTTTAAATATTTCACACAAAAAAGAGAAAAGAAAGTGTTTTTACGTAGCTCAAGATTAAATTTTCGTACGTCTCATTTTAAGTATTTAATACTTAATTTTAACTTTTAAGGGGAAAAATGTCTTTTTGTATTGCACGAGAGCTAAATTAGATAATTTCTAACATAAATATATA
The DNA here is from genome assembly GCA_019973975.1 of Trichonephila clavata. NCBI lineage: Eukaryota > Metazoa > Arthropoda > Arachnida > Araneae > Nephilidae > Trichonephila > Trichonephila clavata. Next base: position 450,465 of record BMAO01035137.1, read on the forward strand.
TAACAAAATATATTCATGATATTTATTAGTAATCAATGTACAAATTAATGTTTTTTTTTATAATTATATCTAAAAAAACTCATTAACTCATTCTTCAGATTTTTGAAGTCAGAGCAAAAATTTCTTGCCTTTCAAATTAATCAGCACTTAAGCAGTTTTATTTACTTGTTATACTACTGTAGAAGCACAATTTTTTTAGTTATTCGCACAGCTTTCAATATTATTTCAAATATGAAATTAAAACGATCTCAAATTCTATTAGCAAATTAAAATTTTAATATATTTATATGAGCAATTTTAAGAAATAATTCATGATTCCTAAGACAATAAACAAATTAGTATTCCGTTTTTCCTCCCTCAAGAATTGATTTTTTTACTATAGATTAACAGTATTTAAATAATTTTAGAAAACATATGGAACTAGTTAATGGATCTTTTTACTCAATTGTATTAGACAATTCAATAGATTTTTTGTTTTTTACGCATGTAAGTTTCTTGGCTTAAAAAAATCACTTATAACCCTTACATTATCTGAAAATCTCCTTAAAAATTTGAAAATAATGTTAAATCACATTTACATCAAGTAGAAAGTACTTTAATTTCCCATTTTTACAACACTTCTAAAAATTTGAAATTTAAGCTAAATAACAACTGAAAAATACTACATTATTTGATAATGACTTGTTTCATCTACATTGATTTCTAAGAGAGTTACAGCCATATTCCAGTCTGAATTACAGAAATTTAACAAAAAATACTCTAAAAGTAGTAACTGAATATTAGTAAAACTTGATATAAAGTAGCAAAAATTTGTATTTATTAAATTTAAAAAAATGATCCTATATATATAACTGTAATCTAATAAGTATTTCTTGCTTTCGGAGATATACACAAAATGTTTTAAAATATTATTGGACAGTACTTTTGGAAACTATTTGATTTGATTTCACGTGAAGTACTTTCTTTAAATTTTTATTCATTTTTTAAATATTAGAAGGTCAAAAAATGTCAATCTTTACCGAACGGTAACTACGATTTTTCAACAAAAAAGTTTGTTTATGTGATGGCTTTAGAGAGAGAGTTCAGAAGCTTATAAGAATTTCTTTCCCCTTCTAAACTTTTTTTGGAACACCATGTGGTCTGTTCAAACCCATAAATGCCAATCAATCATTTGACCAAACTTTCTTGTTTTCACAAGAAAGGGCTGTACAATTTTCTCTTTCCTCTTACATTCTGTGCCACAAATATCTCTGTTGCATGGTTTCTGAGCAACGTGTTATCTTGGCCATTTATAATACAAGACAATGCCAATGATTTTCAAAATAACTGAAAAGGCAACTTAACCAAAAGTCCCTTGCCGAAAATGGAAGTGGGTTACTTAGGAGCCTTTGCTTCGGTCGAAACTTTATTTCTGATCATTAGAATTCGAATGATTTTAAATTCCCTTCAAAATGTCTGTTGATAAAATTAAACAATTAGATATGTAAAACTATTACCGCAGTTTTAAAATTAAAATGAGTTACATGCATATCTCTAAAATTGCCGAAGTTGTGAAGAGTTAAAGTTGGGTGAAAAAATCTGGATGTATTGTATGTTTAGGAGTGTGTGGGTGAGCCTAGCCAGTCCGTTTGCAGCAAAGTATTCTGGGTGTGAGATGGGAAAAATTGGGATGCATTGGTGTCGAAAGGAACTTCGGTAATTGGCTGACTAGGATAATCACATATTTTTAAGTTTAAGTTAAAATAAGAAGCCTGACCATTCATACTGTAGATATGAGTTCGAGCAAGTCGAGCTTCATATCCGTAGTTTACCTTTAAGTGAACTGAGTTTTTAAAAATTAAAATAAGAATAAATAAATAAGATGAATATAATAAAGTAAAAAATAATTAAGAGCTACATGAAATCAGGAACGATTATAGTAAATCTGAGTCTGTGAAAGTCTCGTTGTGAAGAGCATATATATACTTTCCAAGACTACCATCTCGTAAAATTTAGAATCAAAAACAAAATTAATTGTTCGACAAAATACAAATCTGTCTTATAACTAATAAATAGATTCTTTCATTTATAGTATATATCGTAGTTCTTCTATTATATATCATTAAAAATAACAAATCGACTTATATTCCAATTCAATTACTGAATAATTAGCAAAGCCCACGGCAATTATTCAGTAATTGGAATTGAAGCAAACATAATCATGCGCTTTAAATTAATATAGTGCATAAAAAAATTGTAAAGATTTCTAGTAATTGAAGGTGAAATGTTTGCCCCCAGCATAACTCACGGATGCGCAAAGGCATCGCTTACAAAATCCGTATTTAGTATTATTAACAAATTTGTAAATTGTCAATAATTTTTAACCCCTAATTTTCCATGTTAAACTCCAATCATAATCTCAAAAATACCGCTGTTTCCTATTTGGGAAACGAACCATGTTAAATTAACTTTTAAAAATAAATAATAAAATTATAATTTGTTAAAATATGTATGCGCTTATATATTCACTGATTTTTAAACATATTTTACTTAAACTTTAATTTGTATATACCTGTAAAAGATTTTTAACCCCTTAAGGGTCTCCGGTGTATATATCCGTCTCACTCAACCCATGCGTTACGTGCCCCAGATGTATATACTCATCCTTACGAAATACAATTTTTTCCTTGCTTTGATATCAGTAAAACTATTCTGAAGACTTTGGAATGCAATAAAATGGCTGTGAAAGTATTTGCGAAGTATTTACTTAGTTCAGAGAAAGATTTGCTTATTTTCACCTTTTCCCTCCCCTTCTCCAACGCATAGCATGGGTTGGCCTATGTGAAAAACGGTAGCACTGAGGAGTGAATCGCGTAACTTTCAATCGGCAATGAAAGGGTTAAAACCATGCTCTAGAATTAGTTATATTGTTCTTATTTTCTACAACTGACCCCAAATATTATGTGATTTAACGAGTTACCGAGTACGTTAAGTTTTTATCTAAAACTTTGTCATGTGCCATTATTGTCATTTTGTTAATCAGTATTTTTCATAATATATTTCATAATAAAAATATATAAATGTAAAAGAAAATAACCCCTCTCACGCGCTTGTTACGACTGTGCCATAAAAATCCAACCGTTCTCAAATTTATTATACCGGCAGATTTTAAGAGGAAAATATTTGGCAAAAGTATTATAATGTCCTTTAGCTTCAACAGATTTATTCTCATCGTGTTCTCTATTTCTCCTGAAGAACTTGATGACGACGGTTAAAAATACAAAAGCAGCTGACAACAGCGTATATAAAGCAACCCATTTCTTCCCTTTAACAGTTCCGCTGGCAAAACGTGAGCGGTCAAAATACACACAGCGAAAAGTCAAAGTTAAGTTCTTGGAAAAAATTAGATTAAACAACCAGGAGGCAAAATAAATACCTTACTTTTTTCATGTACTTACAACTTTTTTTTTCTTTTCAGGTTTTCCTAGAAATAGAAAATTGTACGCTGAGTTTCTTCTGAATCGTTCAAATTTTTTCGGTTCGGTTTATTTCTTAAGATATAGTAGCAATATTTCATTTCTTTAGCTGTAGTTTGCATAGGATATCGCCCGATAGAAATGTTTAGCTATGTAGAAATTTAAATAAAATGCTTTTGAGAAAAGGCATTAAATATTTAAAAACAGCTAGATATAGACACATATAGGTTTATCACATATAACGTATCTGTGTGAGGAGATATTTTGTTATATTTTTATGCATTCCAAAATAGTGACCTGTACGTAATATTTAAGATGAAGAATTGAAACCAATGAGTTTCGGAATCAAGCGTTTAACTTCTAAAACAAACAAATTATTTGTGAATGTATATGCGTGAATATTGATTTTTTTTCCTTTATTTTTAAAAATTGTTGCTAAAAAAGAATTAAAAATATATTGCACTTTATTTTTTAATAAAAAATATTCATATAGATTTTGAAAAAATATTATTAACCAAAATCTTTGAAAAAGAAAAACTATTGATTGCTTTTTTTTCATTTAAAAATATTTCTTCTGATCAAATTTAATTTCTATGAATAATTTCTATTTATCATGCAGCTAGGATACTCATAAAATAAAGGAAAAATCACTCATAAATTTTTTTCTGTATGGAAACGTGTTTGTGATATTAAGACCCATAAGCTAAAATATAGCAATTTCCATTAACATAGGTTTATATTGCATATTTTTATGTTTTTGATAATTCTGTATTATTTACATTTATAGAGCTAGGGAGGAGTTTTTCTTAACTCAATTTTTAAATAGTCATTTTAACTTATAACATCACTTAGCCTGAAGTATGATTAGGTTAATAAAGTTTTCAACATATGAATATACCTTTTCAAATAACATTATTTCAAAAATATAAAATATTAAATTTAGTATTAGTTTTGAAATGCTTTTATATAATTGAATTACACCTAAAAAAATTACATTTGGAAGCTTGTACTTGAGAAATAAGTTTTAAAAACATACAAACGAACTAAATAATTTATTTTAAAATGGCATTTTAAACCACGCATTGCAAATTGCTCCATGATTTAAAATATATCTAATATAATGGAAAATACTCTTTCTCTCTCCATTACACTATTTGAATAGCATTGTATTAAAAACATAGTTGTTTTAAGAGCATAGCAATTGAATTTTCTTATGTAATATTACGTTATAAAGTTTAACACTACACAAAAATTTAGAAATTTGATTACTTAGTAGAAGTAAACTTCAAACAATGTATGTTAGATATTGTGTTATTACAAAAAAGTATACAGACAAACATTTTATTTCTTTGAAGACTGATACAATTATATTATTCTTTAATAGATTTCTATTACAACGAACAATAATATACAAGTTGTTTCGTTCTGTTTGGGACTTAATAATACATGCGCTTGCATTGATAGGAAAATATAAATTAAGTTATAAGAATATTTGAAATGAACAATTAAATTTTATAAATGTAAATTTTACTAACTGTAATACGAATAATTCTTAGAGTTTCTAAGAGCAATATCTAATTGTGAGACATCACGCGCATCTCTATTATGCCCAAAACATATGTTTTAGCCAGGAGTTTTATGAATGGCTTTATATAATTTTATAAAATGAAACAATAATCATATTTCTTCATTTTTTAAGACTAATCAAATAATATAAAGTACATGTAAACGAATAAAATATGCATTTAAGGACTATTTGAAAATGCAAAACGTATTAATAAACTTAAAAAGTAATTTTTCTTAGATATAAATCAAAGTTTTAATAAATTCTCTAACATTGCCAGTATACATTTTAATGAAGTAGACATTTATTTGAGTTTAGGAAGATTGGTTAAGCTTGAAACATGTAACACGTTTGCTTACTTTTGCGGGTAAATATATCACAGAAATGTGTAGCGCCTTTTTATTTCACTTAAGCGTTACAAATTTATTGCAAATACACGTAAAATAAAATCATATAAAGATAATCAAGTTTAATTGTCATTAAAAATTTAAGTGCGTTTTAAAAATATTTGCTATTTGCACATAATGCGTTATTACAGATAAAATGTCATTAGTTTAATACATGTCAGGAACTACCGAGTTCCTTATGCAGAAACTCTGAGCCGAAAGTACTCTGCAGCATGTATTATAAATAAAACATATATTTAAAAACCCTTTTTCTAATTTTTCGTTATAAATTTGTGTCACAACTTCATTTAACATATATGCGCATTTGTTTCATTTAACCTTGAATACCAAATCTTGTGCGTCAACAAGGGTCAATCAATAGGGTCGTTCTCTACCACACCAACAAACTTACAGGATGTGTAGAGAGTATAGAGCCGACTAGGAACTAAATGGGAATGCAGGCTCGCAAATATGCCGTAGTGTTGCCAGCTATGGTTCTAAGAAGCAGAATTAAAGAACAGAAACAACAGAAACACAAAAAATTACTGAAAACATTTTATCGAAAGATTGTACTACAATAGGTGTTCGAAATTACAACCAGAAGTCGTGTGGCAGCCTTGGAGCTGTGCTGGATGGAATTCCTTGCATTCTGGAAGATTTCTCGGGCAGTTCTGTGGTAGATGGCGCTGAACGGAAGGCTTTGTGAAAACAGATCCTGCTGGAAGTCGTCATTTGCGATACATTCTTCGAGGTAGTAGTATGAACTCGTATTCACAAAATTAGGACTACTCAGCATGCTGATTGTGCAGGAATTTTTCCGCCAATTTCGGTTGCCTCCGAAGCAGCGCCATTAGCCACGCCTCCTTGCCACGTCCTCTCCACCAATCATGAATCACTTATCCATCAATGCCCAACAACAGCAGGCCACATTCAATTCATTCGATATGGTATGGAAGAACGCTTCGCGTTCCATTTCCCAGTGACGTCGTTGTGTATGGAGCTGCGGATTGTAATGGGCACGTCGTTGTTTGGTGGTTGTACCCAGGACGTTTACTAATAGGCGTGTTCCATATCTCACGACCTTTGCAAGTGTGAGCAGAAGGTGGCATGAGCCAGGTTTTGGTCACATGACGAGTTTGGTTTTTGAGACGCCTGTTACTTCAGTTAAAGATTTCCTCGCTCAAATATCTGTAGCTGCGCGGAGGGTACGTGATGTGCCAGGAATCTTTCAGAACGTAAGGAAATCCGTGCAGCTCCACTGCCAGGCATGCCAGACGATTTCTTGTAGGACTTGAGAACACCTGTTACGTTACTACATTTCTGTCTCTTTAATTTACATTTCTGTCTGTTTTCTGTCTCTTTAATTTACACTTATGTCTGCTTTTTGTCTCTTTAATGTATTGCTGTTTCTGTTCTTTTTCTCCACTTCTTTGTACCATGGCTCGCAACTACGGCATTTGCAACCTTACATTGTTATGTGATTCCAAATTTTCTCTGCACCCCTACACACCCTGTGTCAGTACGTTAGCGAGTCTCCCTGTATAACTTCACTGGTTCTAGAACACACAATTATGCGTCTAGTTCACTTATGGAAAGGTAGAAGGAAATGATAGAAACACAGAGAGAATATATAGATCGATTTTTCTTTTCTTGAAAACTATACAGCTATTGCCTCCAGCTATCACGTAGAACGAATAGCAGCGTTGCTAAAGTATATTCAGGGCGTTTCTTTTTCGAAAATATGATTTCAAATAATTAGAAGTAAATTAATTGCGTTGAACAATAAACTTTATATTAGACAGAAACATGTTTTTGCTTTTGTTTTTTTCCTACAAAGTCGTTTTACGTATTTATTGTACATAGCAGCACAAAAATTTACTCATTTATTTTGTAATATTATTAATAAATAAATTGCTAACATTAATTGTATTATTGTAATAAAACAAATAATAAATAATAAAAATAATGAATCATTTAAAAATACCTTAAAATGCATGAGTATACATCTAATTGAAAAAAACAGAACTGTTTTGTTATGATCTTGAAATAATTAAACGTAAGGAAAATTCTGCAGCAAATAATAATTTATTGTAAATAAATTTCAGATAATAGTTTTCATCACTGAAATTTAGAAGAAATATGCATGTAAAAATAGTCAAATTTAGAAAATTATATTCAATACTCATTTATATCAGAATAAACCATATTTGAGCTAGCTGTGTTACCATTGCTAGATATGTTCGGTATAGCATTTTTTGTAGAAAAAGAAAGATTGCTCTACAATGAGCACTAAATAACAATTTCATTATTTTCATCTCGAAAAAATGTAAGGAAAGTATAAATCATTTAGCTTAATAAAAGTTTTTCTTATTTAAATCAGCGTTTTAATATCTCTGAAATATGCACATATATGATTTTAACATTTACTTCAATCATGTATTTTGTAAGAAAAAATAAGTATTTTAATATTTCAAATATCTTGCGATAGAAACGAATATTACAAATTCTTTTTGTTAGTTTTTAAGAACAATATGTTGGCAAATTTAAAAAACATATTTTACAAGCATCAACGAATTACAATGATAAGTTTCTACATTTCCATAATCACCCCCTAATTCTAGAATGCATTCTTAGAATGATAACTTATATCCCTTTGCGAAATAAGCGAAGCTTTAAGAGAACTCCTTAGCATATATCATTTATCTAGATTGTACAATTCACAGTAAATCCTCATACGCTCTGTAACCTTGAAAGCAAATAATACTTTGAAGGCTAATTATTCACAAAAGCTTTGTTTCAAAAGATATCTTAAAGTGTGTGCTTTCAAATATATCGTCGTCGGAACAGTCTGATTAAGAATGGACAAGCAACAATGACTACAAAAGGAAGGGGCAACACATCTGAACTAATTAATCCATCGGAAAAGTGTATCTGAGCTTTTGAATAATTGCGAGATAAAAGGGAAATGGAATTATCTCACAACAAAACTATGTATTGTGTTCCTAACAACACTTAAGCTCAATGAAAAAGATTGAGGTTTAAGATGCAATTAGGTTTCCCCTTACAACTAGTTTGCTCTGATAGCATGGTTTGGAAATAAACATTTTGGAATGTTGAAATCCAATGTTAATCAAGTGATAAGAATGTATTCAATGCTGATAATCTGAATAACAAATTATATTCTGTTAAATTTAAGTGATTCTATCATGGAACCGATAATTGATGGAATTGCTAAATAGTGTAATTTAAGAAATCCAATTTTTAATTGAAATTTGCAACAATATACATGGAACTTTTAAGATAAATTATAGAGAACTTATAATTTGTATTACAGTATACAATATACAACGCATTGCGTTAAATAATTACATTGATTACAAAAATATGTTAAATAAATTTGACAAAAATATAAACTCCATGAATGTTGTTTTAAATAAAATTCAATTATATTAAAATAAATGAAACATTATTAATTAAAATAAAATTTGCTTTTTGCAAAATTCGACTCACTAATTTGTGAAAACTCTGCATATGTAGATTATACCAAGCCACGTCATCTTTCAAAGTACAATAAGTCATCCGTCTGCTAAGGAGGATCGAGCAGTTTGGCAGTTCCTCGCCAACGCACGTTGATATTGTAACCTTGTTTGTTATGTTCAATTAATCTAAATATTATTTGAAAGTTAATGATTTTAGTAAAAGTTAAGTTTATTCTCAAAACAAAATTTGGTCATTATTGAGTCGGTATTTATTGATGGTCAAAAATTAATAAATTATATTCTATAGTTTTTGTTTAAATAATTAGTACGGAAATAATCAAACACATATAAATAACAAACAGTGAATCATACAGATGTGATAATATTTATGAATAATACAGTTATAAATAATACTTTATTTTGCCTCTAAATACACAAGGTTTAAATTAGAAAATTTTAAACATTTTGAATGGAGTGGAAAAGAAATTTAAGAAAATAATTTTAGATAAAAGTGTACTACAGGATGGGACGTGGGAACTTCCTTTTTTGAAAATACAATGAAACACATTACACGTTGCATTTGACTTTATTAATTTTTCCACCTACTACACAACATTGGAAATTTAAAGTTACACAGTTTGAATCTCAAATATCTGTTAAATGTTGCCCTCCATTATCAATAAGCTGATGCAGTCCATTTTTAAAACTTTGAGTCCATTTTTCAAGCATATTGAACGGGATATTGTCACTTTCAGCTCCGATGGTGTTTCTTAGGTCTTCCAGGGTTTTGGAGGGATCTATGTAAACCAGGGACTTGAGATAAGCCCACAGGAAGTAATAAATAGAGCAGTGATTCCTAAAGTGGTTTATATAGACCCCCAGGGGTCTATGACGACCTGCAAGGGGTCCACGCCAGAGAAAAAATAATTTGGGGGTTCGTGAGATGTAAATGGGGGTCTACATAAAATTGGATCTCATCAAACCAGATCGTGACTTAAATCTTCAAAAAAATTTTGATCAAGTGGAAAGCAGATTTTACCAATTTAACATTTAATTACTAAATTTAGTGAGGTTAATTTGTGGTTACTAGATGACAGCATAAATTTTATTAAGACAAGGACCATTTCAGCATTTATTTCCAAAATTAAATTAAAGTAGTGTAATATTGGACGTTGTGAATTTTCTCAATTTGTCACAGACAATCTGTCAGGACATTTTAACCTACATTCAATATTTAAATGCCCTTACTCAGATTTTGAAACTAGGTTTGAGATTGCTTATTTTATAGTAATACCACTGTATACAATGAATTCATAAAGTCAAATTTTAAAAAAAAGTGTCATATTACAATAGAAACTGATCAGAATAGGCCCTAATAATCTTAAAATAAAGTTTAGAAATGGATGTCAGCAATTTTGACTTTAAAAAGACATTCCTGTTATTTGTAGCAAATTCTGGAATATCGTGAGAAAGTTTTTAATTGCTTTTTTTAGTGGGAGAGAGTTTTCAAATCTCAAAAACAAAAAAGAAGGGTGGAGGGGAACTAGACACTTACTAACAAAGGAGATTTAGGGTTAAACCTAATAAGATTGAATGCTGAAAATTTGTTATTGAAGCACCAGATTCACCCCTCTCCGTAAAAAAAAAACTATTTTGTTGTTCAGTTATTTTCTCTAAAAATTGTTTTATGTTTTAAATTAAGTTATTTTAATTTTAATTTAATTCACAATTATAGAAATTTGATTCTTTTTAAGTAAGTAGTAGTACTAGCTGTCAAAAAGACATTTAAGTTGATAAATTTACAAAAAAATTAATATTAAGTAAGCAGGGGTCTACCCGAAACCGAAAAACATGGCAAGAAGTCTATGAGACAAAAAAGTTTGGAGGCCTCTGCAATAAAGGATAAATCAGGTGATCGCGCAAGCCAGTTTTCGTCCCCCAGCAAGGAAATGTCATTCAAGGAAACCTGCTCTTAAAATACCCATGGAAACCCTGGTGTGGGCTTTAGCCCGTCTTGTTGTAACCACACATTGTGAAGATCCCTTTTTTGGAGAGCGGGTAAGAAGAATTTCTGGATCATTGTCACATACCGGTCTGAATTGACACACGAACTCGTTCCACATTTTCAGGTGTTCTAACGGTCTTTTCCTTTCTTTGGAGACATTCTCAGTTGCTCTGACGGCATTCATCAACATTAAAACACATTTCCAATCAGGAACATGATTTTGTGGAGGAATATCAAAGTGACGACTAAAGGCAATATTTAGAAATACAAATTAGTGATACAATATTTAGAAAAATTTCCGCTTTTTTAAGGATTTATTGTGTGTTTTTTTCTTTTTATACTGATTATTTAGCTATTTGAATATATATGTTTGTAAAAATAGAATTTTTAAAAGGAATTTTTTGTTCAAATATGAAAGGAAAAATCATCGTTAAAATGTTTTTTTTTTTTTATTTTCATTTATTTTACTTCGAAAAAATTTTTTGCCTCTTCTAAGAACAGAATTATTTTGTACTTAACTTAAAAAAACAAATCTTGTGTAAGAAATAGTTTCTAACTTTAAATCCAAGAATTTTCAATAAGCTAAAAAAATCAACAACGAATTTTCAAATTTAAAATGAAAATATAATTAGGATTTATTTTTACTAAGAGAAGAAAATTCTTACTTTGTTTTCATTAGGAAATTTGTTTTTCCACAAAGGTAATAATTTTGTTAATTTTTTATAAACTATAATAAAAAAACTGACCAAGAGAACATTTACTTTACTGAAATAAAAATATTTTTGGTTATCAGAATGAGTTCTTATTTCACCAATGAGGAAAACATAAATTTTACCAAGAAGATTTTTAATTTACTTTATCTTTAAACGCAATTATCTTGCTGGATATTGTTCATATCCTATGTGTAACTCATTTGCTAGAACGTGTATAATATTTGTTCAATATCAATGAAAACGTTTACAGCCGTTCCTCTTTATTTAGATCACATCATTTAGAGAGTTAATTACACTTTCGTAAAGTAAGTGAGAAGAGTAAATAGAAGTGTAAAGAATTATTAGATATATTTTAGTGGACATTTTATAGACAGTGTACTCATTGGACGCATTAAGAACTAGTCCTTTAGTTAATTTTGTAAATACGAAGGAAAACCAACGTTCATCTCCACTGACTAAAGAACTTCTCTAAAGAAGAAAAAAAAATCAGTAATCTTTTGAGAATCTTAAGACTTCTTCTTACATTCAGCAGAGCACTATCTACTTACTATTATTTTATGTTGAGTACACAGTCAGAAAGTTTACTTGCTCAGGTGAATATATTTTAGATATTTCCATTTTATCTTCAGAAATTAAATTTTGTATTAAACGGTTGAAATTTCTTATTATTCGATTTAATTTTCTAGGAGACAATTAAAGAGATAAAAATAGTCATTTATTTTTCACAAGCCCATGATATTAATTAAATTTCAACAAAATGGTACTATGAATCAGAAATGTTAAACACTTTTATGAGTTTAATATTCGTAGTTTTTAAAATTTGATTTCTAGAAGAAAACTGGATGAAACATTTGTATAAAATATTATTATCAGAAAAAATATTTTAAATCCTAATTAATTTAAATTATAATAGTGCTTTATCTGAAGAACGTAGCGTAATACAAATTGACGTCAGCAAAATAAATCAACATCCTATATATTTTCGAATTAAGCATATCAAGGTTAAAGCCGGAATTGCATATTTTCTCCAAAATTTTACACAATATTTGAAACTTGTACATAGGTCAAATTAAAAAATTGATGTAAATTTCAAATATTTTGTTAAATGGGTAAAATGGATGGGGTATTTTCCAATTAAAGTGCACTAAAAAACACCAAAGGGGATAACATTATTTTTGGAAAAGCGATGTGCCGCATCCGAAATTTTTTCATTCATTTAGTATCTGAAACACTATCTATTCGAGTCTTATTTTCTGCGGCCTATATTTCGCTTTCGAATATGCGTGGGAAGAGAAATTCGTATACTGCAAGTGATCGTCAAACTATGCTTCATCTCCAGGAGAAATATCTCGCCTCTCATAATGATGATATACATTACAATCGTAACCGTATTCCCCGTCTAGGCACATCTAACAAGCTGGAAAAAATAGTGTAACTATTCTTAATATTTTTTTTTTTGCCACCATAGGCATCTTAAACAATATACTACACTTAAAAAGTAACAAAAACTTCAAAGTAATTACATTTAATGTGATTTTTGAAGTTCCATATCATCCACTAATATATATTTTTCAAGGTCAGTCTTAAAAGATGATATTCCCAAACTTGCAACAACTTCGACATTGCTAACGTTGAAAACTGATTGTAGATTTGTGTTCATTGTTGAAAAGAATGATTACCATTAATATGTGGAACGGAAAAAGGATTCTAATTTGTAATCTATTTTTTTTCAAAAGAGATAATTTTTTTATCTTTGGTTAGATTCGAAATATTTTCATCAAATCTGTACGATCATAATATAATATTAGTATAGATATGTAAAATCTGATGTTTAGTTGAAGATGCTTCTAACTGAATATATTGTCCAAGGAATTTGCAACCTTTGCTCTAATAACTCATTTTGGGGTGAAAAATCTAAAATTTATAAAAACTAAAGAGTTTTAAAAGTTAAATCACTGAGAAAATCCTCAAGGTATCCAACTACTTGCAACAACTTTTTTTTTTTTTTAAAAAAAAAGGAGATATGAAGATATTTTGTAATTTTTAGATTTGTTTAGTACATTTTAAGTAAAATATGCTAAAATTAAGAATAAAAAAGAAATTATTATTACTAAAATGGAAAAAAACTGGTAACAATTTACAAAAAAATAACATAAACTGGGCCCATTCTGTACCAAAAGTTTATGAACACATTTTCAATTATTCAATTCTAATGCATTGCTATGTTATTCATTTTTGAAATGACCTTCAGGATAACAGACATTTTAATTTTTACAAAAACTATAGCACTTTATTTCAGTTATTACATGAGATTGCTTAAAATAACAGTGATTATACTGACATTAGGGTCTGTAAATTTTGTAATAAAACAGCGATTGATAAATCTGAATGTGCAAACACTTCTACTATTATGCAGAAAATGCACAAAAAGCTTCAGTTAATTATTGTCAAAACTTTTTGAGCAATCGCTGTCCCCGTTTGAGAATTAAAAAAACAAACACATTTCGACTAAAACGCGTTTTAAGGTATGACATATCTTGCTTAAAATAATGGCATCTGATTTTACTAAAACACTTGTAGTTTTTTTTCTAGTGAGCAGAATATAATAAACTTGTCGTTTTTATAAGACTAATAAGATGGCCTATAAAACAAAATCATAACAAATTTGTCAATTTTTTGTAAAATTTAGGGTAGTCAGAGATACCTTAATGGACAACAGATTTAAAGCGAGGGTATTCAAAGACAATACCAACTGATAAGTGTAAACAGTGTTATCAATGCTATTAGTAACATAATAGTGTTACCTGTACAGTAATTTCACGGCTTGTATTTTATTTCTATAAGTACGATAAATCTCGCGATTACACAAAAAATCGTGGTAGCCCATCGATTGACCACGGTTGATATTGATATATAGTACAGAGCTCTTCAAACTTTTTCAATTTACGGATCCCCTAGAACTAGAGGGTATTTTCGTGGAGCCCCTAGGACTAGAAAGTATTTTCGTGGAACCCTATTCCAAACACCCACTTAGAAGAATTTACTTTAAAAATAATATTTAAATTAGATCAACAGTAGATCAATGTAAAGGCAATTAAAGTATTGCAATTATTATTAAAATATTAATCTACTTTTAATATATGATTTACTCATGAATAATAATAATCTGTGATCCAAGTGTCATTTACCCATGCATTATGTTTAATAACTGGGGTATATGATTGCATTTTTTCATACAAGCTGTTGAAGTCAAGGTCTTTTGAGAATAACTGCAATTGCATTACATATTTTGAGTTTCATTTGTTTCTGTACTTTGTTTTTGTAGCCACTCACGTTCAGAAATATTTTTCGCTATTACACATAGTTCTGAAAGGAATTAAAATGTTTATTGCTGTGCCAGAAATACTATGCATTTTGCATGAGAAAATCTGTAACATAAAATTAAAGATCTGTTCCTGCTTTAATTTAGATTTTTTGCATCGAATCTTTTGATATGCTGTAGGTGTTTTTTTTTTCACAAATATAAAAATGTACATTTTCCAATAGAGAACTTTATAGTTTTGCAAGGCATTTTACTAACGAATGTAAAACTATCTCATGGAACTTCTAGTAAGTAATATATAGATATAAAAATATAAAACGTTTTAATAGTATTTTATTGTATTATAATAAAAGAGTTTTAAAAATATTGCAAAATAAAGTTATGATGTATGAATAACATTTTCAGTTTCTTAATGGCAGGGGTGAGCTTTAAATTCTTGTGAGTATACAAACAATTTTAAGAACGTGAATCCATTTTGCATGCGCATTTACAAGTTTATTTTCAATTTTCTTATTGTGACTCGTTAACCCCTGGGTTCCGTGGAACACAGTTTGAAGACCACTAATATAGTATATTGTGGACAGTAGCGGGTGCACAAAACAGCTTCGCGGGCATATTGGCACCCGCGGGCACGGGGTGAAAAAACCCGGCATTAAGGCATCGTAAAGATAGAATGGGAATTTAAAAAAAAACTGTTTAGAAGTTCGGATTCTGTCACCAGTTTTGAATGATTTATATGACATATTTTGTTCCCATTCAAAATACCCAAATATTTTAAATGAAATCGCTAGCACATTACAAAAATTCCTTTTTGAGAGGGAGAAAGTTTTCCCTAAATTATGTTTTTTTAACTGATTAGGGGATACGAGAGTAAGTCGGCCTTTACTCAAATTATAAAAAAAAAATCCACAAAGTCTTGGCTTATATACGGAAATACATGGTAAGATTGATTTTTCTTTAAATTATGGAATACTATTCACAAGAGTAGAAGATCAATTATGCTTAAACGTAATAAAACTTTTCGAGTAATGGAACATTTCATGAGCTGATTCGCTATTAACTAGGATTAGCTACATCTCTATTCGAGGTAAAACTAGTAACTTTCTTAAAAGAAAGCTTATTAGAAAAGATAAAGAAAAAATGGAAGAAAATAAAGCTTGAAACGTCACTTACAATTAGAAACAGAAAAACTTAACAATTAAGACTAGAAACACATGTTCCCAGCCAAAGTTATTGCGATTAATCCATTAAAAGAATAATATCCGAAAACTTTCAGAAAAAAACAAAAGCTGGAGATTAATACCAGGTAAGTGCTATATCCTTCTGCGTCTCAACGGCACTCGTGGGACAA
Organism: Trichonephila clavata; assembly: GCA_019973975.1. Classification (NCBI taxonomy): domain Eukaryota; kingdom Metazoa; phylum Arthropoda; class Arachnida; order Araneae; family Nephilidae; genus Trichonephila; species Trichonephila clavata. Next base: position 466,740 of record BMAO01035137.1, read on the forward strand.
AGTATAATAATTTTGTCAGGTTGTTGGGGAAAGGAGGGACTGCTAGTGACCACTACACCCTAATTCCTTTCTCGAACATTCGTAGTTTCTGTCATACACCATGTGGTTGTCATTTGAAGTGTAAGTGAGAGAGACGCCGGGTAATTACTTTCTTAGCAAAACTTTCAGCCGTCTCGGAGAAGTACGGTTAGGCCCCGAAATTACCCGAAGGAATACGAGGTCCGCAACGGGAATTGCTGAGCATTAAATCACTCCAGACTGAAATGAGAAATGGTATTCCTCATCCTTTTTGGATGCTATTTGCGAATGTTGTTTTAATTTCTCTTTCGTTCCTTCTCAATACTTTACTATGATTGGAAAAGGGGAGCACGCAATGTCTTTACTTATTTCTTGAAACTAATGAATTGGCTTATAGTTTTTTTGGAATGGATTTGAGAATTTTTTTTCAGTTCCTACTATTAGCTCACTCTCTCTTCCTATATATATTTGTATATATATTTATATATAAATATATCTTGTTCAAATTTTCAATCGTTAATAAAATACTTTCTATTCATATAATCAAGTTCAAATAAATTTTTTAAAACTTGTAATGGAGAACACTTGATGTTAATACATTTTTTCAAATATTAATTTTTTTATTACCGGTTATTTAATTAAATTAATTTCCGGTTTTCGACACCAACTTAGAATCATTTCAATTGTTGTAACAATGTAACTGTTAAAACAATGACTAAAGTTGGCGTCGAAAATCAGTTTTTCAGCCAAGCGCCAAACCAGGTGTGCATTGTTACAACAATGCAGACAAATCATGCTCTTTTTTCAATTCCTTCTATTAGTTCTCTCTCTCCCTATGTAACATATATCTAAATTTCAACCGTTAATAAAATATTTTTTATTCATCCATTCAAAGTAAGAATTGACTTTTTTTATATTACGTGTTATTTATAAAGAAATACCTATGATAAAGGTAGTGAAATAACTGATATTGCTATTATATCAATGAATTGTTTATATACCTTTTGTTACATTTTGAAATATACATTTCAAATAAATGGTTGAAAAATGAAATCTATGCAATAAATTATATTTCGTTTCTGTTTAATTATTTATAAAACCTTTACTACTAGCATTACTTTAAGGCGAAAGTATAGTTGATATTTTATCTGTGGTCATACCTCCAATAATAAGATCCATCATTATTTTCTCACTTCAAAAACTGAAAATATTTTCAGCATACATTATGTGAGGCTTCAGTGAAGCAGAGGGAATATAATTTTCAATATTCCTTAATCAAATCCAGGTATTTCCAAGCGATATATTACTATTAAGTGCTACAAATATGTTTTGAACGTTGAAAAAAATTTCCGATTCTGCTTCATACTAGCATGGTGTAGGAAACTTTATCCAGATAAAACTGGACATAAAAACGGTTTGAGATGCGATAATCAGAATATCATCGTTGTAACAGATTCTTATCTTAACAAAAATATACATTTATAAAACAACCACCATCGAAATCCCACTGAGCTCCATAAAACATCTCCTTAATTGTTGTTGTCTAAAGCAATAGAATCTTTACTAATTTTATTTATAAGATTGCAGGTTTTGTTCAAAACATATACTCCAGTGATATCTCCATACATCTTAATGTACTTGGAACATTAGGATTTTTCACATGTTATTTCTGTGACGGATCTATACGCGGTTCTACTAATCCCTTCATGACTCTTTAAGGAAAATATTTATTTCAACTAACTTTCATCGAGTAAGGAAGTATGATTATGTAAATGAAGTATATTAGATAAATTCTGTTTTCGCGAGTTCGTGAGTTGACACGTTGGAGTTGACACGTTGGAGATGGCACGTTGGAGTAAGCAAGTAGGAGTTAACATAAAGTCTGCGAGTTTGTGCTTAGTTGAAGATTAAAAGAGAGTGGAATTAGTTAGAGGTCTTGAACTTGTCCAGGAAAAAAATTACAGAGCGTGGATCCCACGACATTGATCAAGCCGAAGAGATCACCTGCAAGTTTCCAGTGTAAGATCCTATGCATAAAAAAGTACAGGTATTGTTCGCTTGATTAAGAAGAAGTTAGCTTATTAGTGTGCGACGTAGTTATATTTGAGAGTATTTAAGCTATCTTAGATTCAGTTGAGAGTCTGTAGTAGTAGTATCCTCTGTTATAGAAGCTCACCTCTGCGCTCTACTGTTTTATTATCTACCTTAATCAGATTTGTTTTGTGTCTGATTGATATTTGGAATTAATAAATTGATTAGATTGAAATCATGTCTGTGGGATCATTCAGTTTCTCCCACACATCTAGCCGGGTTTACGGGTAGACAAGGGGGTTCAGAGTCGAGCAGGAACCGACCGCTATCACAATTTCTTTTGAAACCGTATTCCATTTTACTTAAAGAAAAATAGCAATATTTATGTAGCAAAACAAAATATTTTGTAGGGATAAAATGCCCACTATCAAACCCACAAAAATACAATTTTGCGATCTCAACTGAAGTCGATAGATTTTCTTGATGCGAAAATCGTAGGCATGCACATCATAGGATTATGGGGCTGGCAAAAGATCCATGAAAAACAGTTGTTCTCCGGTACTCTTGGCAAACTTTAATCATGGGAATGTTTGACATTCAATGACAGCTTGAATTAAAATGAATTTGAGCGTCCAAATTTGGTAGCGAGGGCAGTCAAAAGATATTGCCACCATCAAACAGCTCTCATATTTGGAGACTTGCCGTGTCTACAACGGCTTCGTTGATAATATGCAGTCCATTAGGAGAAAAATGTTTACCTACAATGATTGGCCAAATCAGTTAAATCACAGCTTTTCAAACTTCCAATATTTGCGACCACATTTTTAAATCATAATTTTCATCGAGCCCTCTTTCTAAAATAACTGTGTATTGAATGCAATAAAAATGTACTTTGACGCTAAAACTACAGCATGATTTCAATTAAAAGCCATAAAAATCGTCAAGATAAATATTAAATTTTGTATATGATACAACCAGGGAAGGCACTAGTGATTATAAAACTTGATTTTAATGTATTAATAAATTAATTATTAAAACATTGTACAGTACTGATACATTTATAAATATTTTATATCAGTGTAAATGTGTATTTAATTTTTGAAAGTTCAGAATATATTTTAATTTGCTTCCTTTCAATAAATTAATATAAATTAATAATTTTTTAAAAATTTTTTATTTTCAACTTTTTGATATGTTTGCGCCTTCTGATAGGATTATCACGCCACCCTAGGGAGTCGCACCCCACAGTTCCAGAAACGCTGAGTTAAATGCTTAAGGGCAAATATATTAGTTCGTTATTTTTCTATGTTTCCATATTCACATTGCAGTTATTCCGTTATTTTGAAGATATTTGTATGATAACTAATATTTCAAGAGCATTTTAAATTACTTTCTTTAAAAAATTATTACATTTCTAGGCCTGAGTTGGAACAAAAATGTTATTTTTTTGTAATGTAATGTTGTTTAACCAGTATAATCTTTTGAAAAAGACATTTAATTTAATTTATAGCTATTCGCGTTGTAGTTCCTTTTGTTACATTCCGATGCAAAATACTTAAATTGATAAATACTCTCCACAAGCTTTCTATTTATTTGCAACCTTCTTAAATTGTTATTTTGTTGCTTAGATCTAATGTTAAAAGTAGTTTTTGGAACCTTTTATTTACTTCAAATATAAAACGCTTCGTGATGAAAACACTTAAAGAGGCATTTCCTTCCTTTAGTTAAAATGATTTGAGTAAACTGCTTGAACGTTATGAATAAATTAATCCTAATTATACGGAAATGGCGAGCTTTATGAGAAGATTTTTCGAAAGTCAAACACAGACGGTATTTACGACAAGATTTACATGAAAGAATAATTATGTATGTTTATAGTATTTTCACTTCTTGAAAACATATGAGTTTCATCGTACATTTATCTATTAATAGAACGTAAGCGGAAGTTTATTTCACAAAAGACTTGCTTAAATTTTGTGAATACGAAGGAATTCATTGAAACTTTAAATATGAATAAAGCGTAGAAAATGAGTAAATTTTTTGCCTTTTGAACATACTTTCAATATAGTTTATAAATTGTTTTATTTTCTTCTCGAAATGTTTGTTATTATTTAGCTAAAATAAATGCACTTGATGTACTTTTAACTTTTGCACATCTTTTATAAGATGTATAACAAAAATCGCTTGTAATAACTAAATGTATTCTTTGATTTTTAAATTAAGATTCAGAATTAATATATATTAGAAACTAGAAATTTTTTAAGAATTAGATTAATACTTAAAACCGGACCTCCCCACATGCTTCCTCAAAACTGTTGAGGAAAGAAGCAGCATACACACACAAATCGTACTGTCACCTTCATGGCCATAGTTGCTACAAAAACGACAGACGTAATTTGTCCCCCTAGACACAATGAATTTCGTGGGTCCCTATCTGATTTAACAGTTGATCCGGGGGGGGGGGATAAGTAAAAATAAAAATATTCTCGAGCTACCGAAGACCTATATGTTGAAAAATGCATATTTGACAGTAATATATCTATTATCATCAGATGGCTTTTATTTAATCAGCGAATCGTCCTTAAAATACTGAATATCAGAGAACAATCACTAAAACATTTTATATGGGTTTTTAGTAGATTTTGAATTTAATTTATTATCATATTTGGAAAACTATCGGAATGTTTTAAATTTTTATGTAAGAATTTTAACATTAAAAAGAATTTACTTATATCAAACAGTAATTAATATTCATTTATTGGCTGTATAAAATATTATTTACCCTTGTATCATTATAATTGAATACTAAATGGGGGAGATATAATGTATTTAAAAACACATGAGCCGTTTTCCATAAACAAGCTGATTCGGTAAATTAATTTTTTTTTTTTTGCCTAAGCCAAAATAAATATTTATTCATTCAAACTGTAATGTAAAAATAAATATTTGTCTTTTGAATGTTTTCTTTGAGAATAATTATGTCTATATTAAACTAAGATCCTAATTAATAAGTAACTGAATGAACTTTGTTTAAGCTCTCTGGTTCTTGAATTTAATGTATTTGACTTATATTATAAAAACATACTATTTTAAACTTAAATTTCTAAAGTAATTTGAAGAGTAAATTTACTCTCAATTATTGCGCGAGGAGTTTAAGAAATTCATTAAAACTGTTTAATACAAAACTGGCTGAACTCTGAAGATAAAATACTGAAACTTCAAAACCACCAGAAAATTTACATATATTAAGTGTTGCATTTTTACTGCCATTGAATGAAATATCCAAGATAAGATTTTTGTAATTAATTTGTAAATAATGATAAAATAATATCTCTCAAATCATATTTTTTCTTTCAGTACTAATAGGGCTTACGTAAACACATATGCATCTACTTATTACATTTATTAGGAAAATTAAGATTTTCAGCTTTAATCACTTTCACACAAAGAGTCAACCCTCAATCAATTTCTTAAAATAATAAATACCACTATAATAAATTAGGAGAAAAAGAACCTATTTGGTAATTTATAAACTTGCTAAAGAACCAAATTTTGTTAAATTTATTGCAATACAAAGGATGACAATCGAGTTTCCCCCTCCAAAAAAAAAAAGATATTTGTACCCGGACCATACGGTATTCGAAAAAAAAGGAAGACAAAGACTCAAGCGGATCGTTGCATGGAAAAAGATCTGAAAACTATTACAGTAGAACGTCTTTTATCCGAAGATTTACTATCCGGAGCGTCAAATATCCGAACCAAAATCCGGATATGTTTTCGAACAGTGCTATGCTCAACAGTTGTTTCGTGTGAGGCCAAAAGTGACGAAAAACCCCAAGGTGAGGGATATTTGGAGAATTTCAGTTGTGTGATTTGGTAAACGTCTACGCGGAATATTAGCTCAGTTTGTTTCCAAGGGAGGGGTGCATACGTGCTCTTTTCTTGAGTTTTATTGATGTAGAAACCTGGATGGCATGCGATGCAGACTGTGGATTTGAAATTCTAAATGATGACAAGATTGTGACTTCCTTGAAAGAAGAATCCGACCCTATTGACGATGAAACGGATAAAGACGAGGACAACAAGAACAGAAGTAGCAAGGGTCCATCAAATGCTGACGCGTTTCCTGCGTTAGAGACAGCTATGGAGGGGTACGAACAACAATCCGAGTGCTGTCCTACTCAACTACTGCTACTGAAGAGAATCAGATACCTTTCAGTGAAAAAACGAAGGTGTACAATGGTACAGCAAAAAATAAGTGATTATTTTCCACCATCAAGGTAAAATTGCAACAATGTGCACCTATTTTGCTTTTTCTACAAGCACGCTTCCCGCATGTGATGATTTTCAATATTTGTATAGTGTCCAGTATCATATACTTCATGGATCGCATTCGGTTTTCGGTTATCCGAACAATCGCGTATCCGAATGGTGTCCGGTCCCAATTGATTCGGATAAACGACGTTCTACTGGAATGTCATAAACTGGAAGAATCAGGCCTAGAACAGGTCAGCCTGGAATAAAATCCTTAGGAAGGCCAAAGCTCACCTTGGGCTGTCATGCCATTAAGGAAGTAAGGTATTGTTCTGATGTGTGCCTGATCAGGTAAATTTTTGTATACTATATATTCACTAATTTTCATTTCTATGTAATAAATGTTCTATGCTTTCATAAAGTAAGTATTTTTTCTTTGTTTAAGGGTATTTGGGCCGTTTATTTTCTGCTGTATTCACATTCAATTAATACACAGTCGTTCAGTACAATATTTTCTGAGGAAAAACTGGTATTTATTCCTTTTTAATCTTATTCTCGATAACCCGGCGCATTTTTACAAACTCGGCCACCCTTCAGTTCACATTAGGCCGAGCTTTTGGTACTCTACTGTGTGCATTAGATCGGCAACATAACTTGCAGCTAACTCATTAATTCTTCCATCATATCAAGTGAGAATCGATTTTCCCATCAATTTATTGAAGAATTCTCCTTATCGCCCATACTTTTAGCCTTCAACAAATCAAAATTTGAATATGCTATGGAGTATATAACATTAAACATTTTGTTTCCGAGATCCGAGAAATAATCAAGATATCAGATAGTGCTTTTTAAAAAAATCCTCGCTGTCCATTGTACGGCGTGTTTCAACAAGCATCATTTGAATTCAACAGAACTCTGACCATATATTGTGCTGAATTTTATGTACAGGTTCTGTTGAGTTTTCAGTCTATAAGTAATAACTCTTTCGCTTATGCATAACATTTTATGTCATTTCTGTGTTTTATAGTTTTGCTGTTCTGTGTGATTACAATTTATATTGAAGATTTCCAACTTAAGTAAAGTTTGAATACAAAGGTTTGAGATATTCCATACATAAAATCTCCAATGCAAAATTAATTCTCGTCATAAAATCGTAATCCATTTGATCATAAATAGAAACTCAGCTTTTGTATAACGTCTTAAATTATCGTATAAAAATTCATGTATAGGTTATCCCCAATTTTTATGTTCATTTTCTTCACTTTGAAAGATTATTTTCTTAAATATTAAATGGAACTATTTTTCTACTAAGCCTATTTCATTTAAATATATTTTTACACTCGATATTGTTACTTCTAAGCACTTATATAAATATACATTTCCTAAGTCCGCATAAAATTAAGAAAAAAAAAACCGAAGAGTCTCTGAAAGACGTTCTCGGCAATAACTTTCTTTATTCAATTTATGTTCTTTATACCATTATGTTATTTATGATTTTTATTAGAGGCTTTATAAGAATGTACTTATGTTTATTTCAGCTTACCTGCATCAAAAGCAGAGGAAAATTAAAAGTTATTCGAGCAATATAAATTATGTCAGGAAAAAAAAGAAAATCTGTAAAATATAAAAGTAAAGTATAAAAAGATTTTTCCATTAATGAAACTGTGTATAAGTGCAGTTTGAAATAATATACTATTCTGGTGAATTTTATTGCATACATTTTATTTTCGTAATTATAAATAAGTAACCGAAATTCATCGAATTTTGATATTCTAGCTCATGTATGTCGAACCAATGCCAAGCGTGCCATTGATGGCACGCGACACAATATTTTGGGCACGCCATTGATCAGAACGATAAGAATTTTAGATTAAAATAACAACTCACTATGAATTATTACGAAGAAACGCGAGTGATCGGTCGCGGAGGGCGAGAAGCAAGCTCGTTTATTATTGCAATTGTTATTTTTTTACAAGAAACTACAAGTACTTCCCATTCTAGAGAAGAAAAAAAGATCAAATATTTTGATGTACATGAAAACCCAGACGAAGGAACAGAGTTATTGAAGAATTTTTTTATGTAATTGATTCTTCAATCAAGGAATTTTTAGCGAGATTTCTCAGTTCAAAAAGTTATCGGAAACGCTCAAGGTTATTACGTACCTTGAGGTGACTTCATTTGATAAACTGAACTTGTTCCAATATGATTCGTTGGAAATTGAAGAATTTGAAATGCAACTGATTGATTTCAAGTGTAGTTTAATATAGATTCAAAAATTTATTGAAACGAGGAAAAAGTTGGAATTAATTGAAACAGAAAAATTAACAAGCAATATAATTAAAAATTCCAGAAACAAGGTTTTGCAAACATGGAATTAGATTCCAGTCACGTTTAACTGTTTGAAGAAGCTAGTTCATGCTATTTTAACTATATTTTCATCTATATATGCCTGCGATTCATTATTTTCAGAGAAGAATAACATTAAAGTCTCGCTTAAAAACCGTTTAGCAGATGACTTTAATTCAGCCTTTTGCTCTACAATGCTTGCTATACATCTTACAATTATAAGTTGTCATTTAATCTGTAACAGCAGGAGCCACACTAGTGTTACTTTAATTTTAATTACACGTATGATTAAAACATTTAATACTATACAGTGCAAAATGTATTTTTTCGTAGTAAATAAAGATGTTTGATTTCTTATAATTCAGTTTTATTATTTTCCCAATTGTCATAAGTCAACATTATTTTACGGCACATCTGTACCTCATTATACATTTCTTTAGAAAAAATGGCGCGTTAATCTATACAGGATCGCCACCCCTGTTATAGCTATTGTGAATTTTTTTTTCATATTATGATAATTATACACACACAACACGTACCATAAAATTTCTACTAGAATACCTCTTTAATCAATTGGAACACCATCAAATGAAATGAAATCAGACTTCTCATTATCCCCTGCATTGCTTTTCTTCATTCTACTCATTATTCTGCAAGCAGACCTTTGAGAGAAACCCAGCACCAAAGTAAAATATTTCGAGAGAGAAGACTACATTTCCGGCCAACTTCGATCACCGAGTGCCACTAACAAAGCTTCCATTCCGTCATTTGCAATGCTAATCAGATAGTCAAGTGGCTTAACTTCTGCATTTTCTCCCCAAAGTATAACATGTCTTTTTATTGCTTCTTTTTAGTATTAATAGGATCCCTTCATTTGAAAATTGATGGTAGTTCCTCGATATTCCTCGGTAAATCAAGCACTTAATACGTACATCTGATTACTACATACGCCAGTTGATATAATGCCTTTATTAAAGTTTTGAAAATGCAGAAAGAATTCTTTAAAGGCCACTTTATGAGTTCAAAGTACTGGAATGTAATCGTGTATCGCAGCAATATGCCTTAATTTCTTCAGTTATTTGTCAAATTATTGTTTTTATATTTTGTGCGAGTAATATGTTGTGGATTAAATTAAAGAATATAATTCTGAGCAATTTAAGAAAAAATACTACTTTTTTGTGTTGATACTTTTTACTTGGGTAGTAGGTAATGCTTTCATATTCTTAAAATATGGTGATGCAAATTAAAATTAATCTTAATTTTTTTAAAAAATTTACATTATTTTTAACTGCTTTTATCTTTTAAATTTCAATTTAGACCAGTACTTTGTGCAAGAAAGACGGAACATTAACACTTTAAAATTATATATACGTACATAGATATATAAACGTACATAGATACATAAGTAGATACATGGATACATAGTTACATAAGCAACGTACATAGATATATAAGTTACAATTGCAACGTACATAGATACATAAGTTATCTATACGTACATAGATATATAAGTAGGCCGTGGGTAGCCTAGTGGTTAGAACATCAGACTGGAAGGCCTAGGTTCAATGCCCGATGCCACCAAATATCCTCTGAGTACACACGGAGTATGTGCTCGTTAAATTGGTGGGTCCAAATGGTGTCGCCATTTATCGAGCAAAAATCGTACTGTCACATTCATGGGGGCTCAAAGCTTAGGCTAACGACAGGCGTAGGTTTAGCCCGTTGCCATGATGAATTTCGTGGGCCTTGGTCTGACTACGTCAGACAGGTGGCATATGCAACAGCAACAACAACATAGATATATAATATATATATGTATAGATATAAATATATTTTTGTATGTTTATATATCTGTGTGAGGTGTATTTATTTGTTTGTTTCTTGTAAAATATAAAGGAGGATAGGCTTTTTAAACACTTTATAATTAAATCTACATTATATTCGCATATTAAATTCCCTTGTTGATCATATTGATAAAGAAGGAAATAAAATTACAAAGTAGTTTTTAATTAATTACGATTAAATATACTTATTTATGGAGTTTTTCAAATTGTCTTGCGTCTTTGAATATACAGGCAATATAAATCAAGAATTTAAAAAATGAGTTAAATGTGTATTGTTCAGATTAAACCATCAAATATTATAAAATCTTCCTTAAAACTAGCACAATTTGTGTTTAAAATGCGTACCTTTAAATGTTTCAGAATTATAAATGCTCCTATTACAAATATTTTAAAAGTAAAATAATTATTTGAAACATAAATAATAAGAGAATATTAGTTAGAATTAAACAATCGTAGAAACGTAGAATGTCTTTTTTTCATTTCAATTAATTGATAAAAGCTATTGAAGTGTTGATTCTTCAAGCTTTCTTCTAATATTATATTAAAAATTATACATTTTAATGTTTGTAAAATTACTTTAAGGTAAGATAAGCAAGGGTTTCTCAAATTACTTTAAGGTAAGATAAGCAAGGGTTTCTCAAATTACTTTAAGGTAAGATAAGCAAGGGTTTCTCAAATTACATTTGAGGATGTGATAACAATCAAGCTCATAGTTATATTTTCTATTTTAAAAACTTATAGGTGTAATAATCAACTTAGGGGAGATTATAGACGAATAAATGTTAAAATTTAGAATATATGTTATCCATTTTATCAGACTATTTGAATAGCTCCTCCAATATTAAAAATAATATGTCGATACAATTATACCATGAACTATTTTTGTAACCATTTCTTCACGCTCAATAATATATATTGAAAAAAAAGCGGGGTACTAAATATATTATTATTTATTTAAAGAACACATATTTTCAAATTTACTATAAAGCCGAATTGATGTTGTATTTTTTTAATTTACAACAATCATTTAATATTCTTTCTCTTTGAATTAATACGATGAACTTAAATATAATATCGGTAAATGTGGCTACTGGACTCAAAAACTTACCTCTTTCTTAATAGCCAATTACTGATAAATCCAAACCGAAGAACATTTTCAGAAAGAATTAATTATGAACTTTGTATCATTCACTTGTTAATCTGATTTTTCTTCTGCAAAGACAGTCTGAAAAAACAACAACTTAATATTAGGTTTATTTTTAACTGTTTGAAAAATTTAGTTTGAACATCACAGAAAGAAAAATGATCACGACAGCTAATTTGAGAAACAAAATTTTGTTGCAGTCTAGGAAATTTATATATCTTACTTACTATAATTTTGAAAGTATAATTATTGATAATTATATTATTATTTATTACTAATTAGATATTTTGAGCTGCTGCTATTGCATAGTATCTTAATATTTTGTTGGAATGTAATTAAATATTTAAAATTAAGTTGATTGTACAAAATTAACAAAAGAGGATACACACAGAAGATAAGATAATCACAGAAGCCACATTTTAAAATTATATTTCTTTTTTTTCTTTATAGATGAAATTCTTAGTCATTATTTAAACGCAAAACATATTGGGTTGATGCATAATTATTCGGCGCTTATATCAGCGCGTTTTTCATCAGTGAAAAGTAGCGTTTGGATTATTATTTTTGTATAAAAATAATCTTTTCTATTGTTTTAGAAAAATGTGTGTCGAAAACCATAGTCATATTCGCCATATTATGTTTTACCACTTCGAGAAAGGATGGAAAGCAGCACAGTCATTTCGCGATCTCAACGAACTTTTTGGCAAAGGAACAATCAGCGAAAGTCTGTATAGGGAGGGTGTTGCCCGTTTCAAATCAGGTGATACCAGCTTGAAGGATAAGCCAGGAAGAGGTGGGCCTTCGGATTTCGACGATCAGGCTCGGGATCGACGATTGGATGACTTGGTGGCCTATGTCAAATTGTGGATCGCCTCTAAGAATCGTGTCTTCTTCGCTTGTGGAATCGACCGTCTGCCAAGCAAATGGTAAGCAGTAATTGAAGCAAACGGTGACTTCGCTCACGTATAATCGTTTAAACATTTTTTTGTCAAATATTTTTACTGATTTTGTTGAAAAAAACGCCGAATAATTATGCATCAACCCAAATATTATCATTAATAGTTCACTTTTTTTTTTGTTTTTGAAAATGCAGAATTTTACTACCTTTTTTAAACTAAATTACTTCAAATTAGTATTGTTTTTACGAACTCTTCATTTAAGAATAAGAAACACATCGTTCCTTTTTTTCTTTTCGGTGTATTGTTTTTGGGTGAAGATGAGTAACCGAGGATATCTTACATATATTTCTATACATGTTTTATAATTTTCCCTTTTCATTATGTGCCATATTTTTTTTCTATTTACAGATTTAGTCTAGATAAAAAAATACACTTTAATTTATAAGTTAGAGAGTGATTAGAGCATTTTAGTAGAATCCGGGTGATAAGGTAAAAAAAAATCGAATTAACCAAATAATGTTTTAATTCGATTAAAAATAAATAAATATATAAAGCGTAGACATTAATCTATACAAATAAAGTATATACTTCAAACACATTTGGAAATAGTTGAATTAGCCAGATGTGTTGAAAAAAAGTAAGCCATTATTTTAAAACTAAAAATGAAAGAGAAATTTATTATAAAGAACTGGTGAATAAAAAGGTGTTAATTTCTTCAATACTCCATAGATATAAATACAATGAATTCTCGTCACCGAATAATATATTTTAGCGCCATTTTCCCATAAATTACAGACAAATCCAAAATGAAAGCAATAATAACATTAACCAATGTGCAAAAGAATTAATTTTTTCAATATTCCACACACACACATTCATATAAGATGATTTCACGGCAACTTATAAACTATTTTTTAGCCCCGAACCAAATTCATTCCAACCAACCACTCTTATATCAGTTACTCCTACTTTTAACTACGAGTACTTTTTGCGTGGGTTTAGAGGGTGACAATAACAAATATATTAATAATCTCTCAATCATTTTTGGTAGTGCATTTCTTGCTTTTTCCAAACCAGATCTCGAGCAAAATTACTTTGTAAAGTGAATCTAGATTTATCTGCTAAATATATAGATAATATTTATTCCATATTTATTCGTTATGCTCGTAAAGCCAGTTTTATCCGACATTTCTGCTCCTCTCCCTGAAACTTGTGATTGGAGCATGACCAGTAATGCCGATGTGAAGAGTCGATGTCTAACTGACTCGCCTTGGCATTGGTCATACTTGTATAACACATAAGAATTTGTTGATTGTTTCTCATGCTTCCGAGTGTTTCGCATGCTTCGTACTCTTCTCATAGTATTTTGATAGACTATCCAGCTTTTAATTTTTTCCCCATCCATTTTTTCCATTCATCCGTTCGATTCTTGTCTGATTTGGTTGTGGGGAAGACCCCCATCCAAATTTATTGGCATTCTTACGTTCAAACGGTGTTTTACATCAAATATATTTTTGTAGATATTATTTTACATCATCTGATCTTTTCTAAAGGAATTTAATTATTTGCTATGCGAGAATCTCGAAAACTTTTATATAACTATATTTTTTATATTAAGTTTTAATGAATTATACGTTTTAAATCTAATCTTATTTCATCTCACTATCTTTGATCAGTTTTCAAAAATTGCAACATTTTTTTATAATGCTAAAATTTTGAAACTATTTCGAATCAAATCAAATCAAACCAAAATTTTTGAGAATTTTGTGTTTGAAGTTATTTTTATCAAACCACACCTCCTTGAATATAAGATTTGAATATGAAGACTTCTTTGCATCGTTAAATATGAAATTTGTCTTTTAGTTTCCAAATGTGAGCTGTGGTAAGGTCAGTGACTTACGCAGACTGCTGTCATGGGAGCGTTTTACAAATAAGAAATACGCATCTAAAAATACCTTACGCCACTCGATAAGATTGAGTGCAATAATATTTCTGTTTTTTTTTTTATTGCGCAGAAAATGCTAAAAAATGGGCATTGAATTGTTTAAATACGTGTGTGCAACCTGAAATAAACTTATCTGAAATTTGATTTGTGGGCTGCTAAAGTATCGAAAATATTTATAAGGAAATTTGCTTTCTCTTTTAAAGACAATTTTTTTTCTAAATACGAGGACAATCCGCAAAGTAAAATCCGAATCGCTGTAAAAAACAAACTAGGACAGAGAGGGAAAAAATTTATTTACATATCAAAAGTACAACTCTACTCTATTTTTCAACATAGACTTCCCCATTATTGAAGCACATTTTTTCCCATTTACCCATTCCTTCTGGATAAAAAGTGGCCGACAGCGATTTAAACCAATGGTGTCAAAGCGATTTTAAGTTCCTCATCGTCAGCGAAATGCTGTCCCCCAAGCCACTTCTTCATTGCAGTGATTAGATGGTAATCGGATGAGATCAGCACTCACTACAGACAGCGTTCCACTTCGTGATTCTTCTTGGATGTTTGTTCTTCCGTCCTTGAAAAAGCGTATCCATTGACACACTACACTTTCACTCATAATGTTTGGCCCATATATGGCACACAATTCTCGATGGATATCCACTGCTGACAGTTTGGGGGGGGGGGCAGAAATCTTATCACTCCTCGCCCCTCGTATTTCGAGGGATTTTCTATGGCGGCACACATTTTGTCACGTTATAACTAGCAAACTCTTGGCCCTACGACGCTCTCATTCGCCGACTGGACACTTACTGAATCAGAGATAGCTCGCGCATTCGATTGAGGGCGCTCCGAACCATACTTCCAGCTCCACACCCAAAAGGCAGTTAGTTCCCGAATTGCGCTCGTGTAAAACCTCTAGTTTTCAATGTTTATATGACTCTTACCATATTTTATAGAAAATTCATTAGTTTTTGCAAACTTGTGAATGCTTCAATACCGTATTCGTACAGGTATTTTGATGTTTTTAAGAACAAACCTTGTATAAAATCCGTTTGAAAAACTTAAGGTATCCGACTACCCTTAAATTGTGAATTTTGCCCAAAATTGACAATTTTTTTTAGGATTTTATTTTATGGGCCATCTTATTAGCTTTATAAAAATACCAAGTTTATCATTTTGCGTTCACTAGAACAAAAACTACAAGTGTTTTAGTAAAAGCAGATGCCATTACTTTAACCAAGATGCCATACTTGAAACGCGTTTTACTCGAAATGTGATTTTTTGAAAATAATCAAACGGGGTCATCGATTGCTAAAAAAGTTTTGAACATAATTAACTAAATTTTTTTCTCTAAGTTCTGTATAATAGTAGAACTGTTTTAATATTCAGATTTATCGATCACTGTTTTATTACAAAATTTACGGTCCCGTATGTGAATATAATCACGGTTTCTTAAAGCAACTTCATATAACTAAGATAAAGTACGCTAGTTTTTGTAAAAATTAACATATCTCTTATTTTGAAGGTTATTTTAAAAATAAATCACATAGCAACACATCAGAATTGAAAAAATGAAAATTTGTTCATGAGCTTTTTGTACACAATGAGTCGTGTTTATGTAATTTTTTGTCAATTTTTACCTTTTTTACCCCATTTACTAATAATAATTTCTTTTAATCTAATTTAATTTTTTCTTTAGCACATTTTTCTTAAAACGCATTAAACAAATTTAAAAATAACAAAAAAAAATCCCCATATCTCCTTTTTTAAAAAAAAAAGCTTTCGCAACCAGTCGGATACCTTAATTAACTAATATTTTTTCATCATAGGGTGTGTATTTATATATTATTTGATTTTCTAATGAAATTCTTATTGAAAAAACTCATTAGAATCAAACAGGATTCCTAAAAGTTCATTGATGGTACTAAATGCTTGTTCTAAAAAAATATTTTAGTGAATTTTCAGTATTGTAAAATTTAAGATACTATTAAATCATTTCAATTATTTCAAGTTTCCTTCTTTACAAAAGTTAGGCACATTTTCTTGCAAGTCATATTTTTACTTACAAGTACAAAATGTTTTCAACTAATACAATAATGTAATAAAACTATTATATTAACTTTTAAAATATTATTTTTCTGTATTCGTTATACTTATAAAAATAATCCTTTTGAAACAAACACGATTAAAACAGGAAAAGACAAAATTAAGAAATATAATAAAATTGCGGTGCAAAACTTTTATTTCAAGTATCGCTTCAAGCATTTATCATGCACATTTTCAGTAAAAAATTTAAAACACCTTCAATATAATTTCATTAGATTTAACCCGGAGGGAGAGTAAAAACATATAATTTTAATTAAAAATATTTAATGACATTTTTCTTCCTAGAGCTAAAATAATTTTTACACATTTTGCTTTTCTTTTTATCTGTTATTTACTTTAAAAATTCTACTTTTAGATCTTTCATTCAAAATAATCATTTTGAAAATATTCTTTTCTTGCTTTACAAACCTTTTCAATTAGCTTTTATAAGCGGATTTTTTATTTCCATTACTTTAACATTAGGGTTATGCAAAGAACATAGAAAACCTATTTAATAAATTAGAGCTACAGTTAAATAACTATTGTTTAAAAATGCAAAGCATGTCACTAATTTGTACTTTATTCTTCTAAATTTCAGGCCCTGCGAAACCTATGTTCAACTGAATTTAATGTACATTAATCTTACTTTTTTTGTCTACATATTCGATTTTGAAGATTTTTAG
Source organism: Trichonephila clavata (assembly GCA_019973975.1). Classification (NCBI taxonomy): domain Eukaryota; kingdom Metazoa; phylum Arthropoda; class Arachnida; order Araneae; family Nephilidae; genus Trichonephila; species Trichonephila clavata. The sequence goes on from BMAO01035137.1 coordinate 483,989, forward strand.
CAGTAAAATCGAATATTTAACATTAATATTCGATTTTACTTTGCTCGAATAATTAATTATAATCGCAGTGTAGCTTGTTTGACTATCGTGGTTTCAATTTTTCTTTTCCATCTGTACTTAACATGCTAAAAATAAAACTTTTTAACCTAATATTAATAGTATTCAATTGTCGTATCAAAAATTAAAAACAAATAAATAAATAATATTTTGCTACTAATTATTTTTAAAAAATTCATGCATTAATTTTCTTAATTTGTTGCATCATTTATTATGAGCAATACATATCCATCTTCTCAAATATGTTCTAAAAGGTTCATAAAAATATAACTGACATTAAATAATAAGCATATATATAAACTCTGAGAAAATTCAATGTATTTCTTATACTGTATAAGTAATTCATTTTTCTTTAATCCTCATTTTCCCATAACTTCAATTGTGTTACTGTTGCCTATCTTCTAAATCAACATGTCCATTTTAAAAGGAAAAAAAATTATAAATAAAAATTCTTTTTTCTTTTTCTAAAACTTATTCTACTCAGTTCAAAATGAACGCAAAAATCATAAATTAGATTTAAGAAAACTGTCATTTTTATGCATGAAACTTCGTAATAGCTTTTTGACAACTTTGTAAAAGATGGTAATGAGATATTTGATGTATTAATTCTCATGCATAAAAAGAACTTTTCACTCCTCTCAGGGGAAGAACTGTTTAAGATTTTTTTCGAAGCATAGACTTTGCTATAACACTATGTGAACTGGTTAATGAAAAAGATGTTTAAATTAAGCTTTTATCATTTTCTCTGTGAAAATATATACGAACTCTCGTGCAAGTATTACAAAGAAAATAATAGTTAAAAATATTTCAAATTACAACTAAAATTAAGTTTCTTAACTCTTTTATTATGTGCAAGTAATGCATTGAAATACACTCACATATTGATCAAATTTTGTCTTCCCTGATTGCTTTTGGGTACTTCTTAGAGTATCCAATATCTTAACAATGTCTAACTCAAAATTCGAAATTATTAATACAAATTATAAAATTTTCTAAATATAAAACCTCGAAAGATAAGAAAATAAAAGCATTGTCTGTTTTATTATGATAACTTATCTGCTTATATAGCAAATGTATTGTTTGTCTTTAATTTAAAGATGCGTTATGGAATCTACTAATTGCATTTTTTTTAAATTAGGGGGATTAAGTATTCTTGTGCTCAGATTTACACTTAGAATTTTAATATTTGATAATTCATGATGTTTGGAATTTTGGAAACGTCTAAGACCTAGATTCTTGTAAATGCAAATTTAGAATTGATATTTTCTTTATGTTGGTGGAAAAATACAATATGTTGTCCTTCAAATTCATTTACATTTATATGCTGATTATAAAATGTCTTGCTTAATCCATTTTTTAAAATTATTATTCAATAATTTGGTATCATAAATAAAATCTTTCATATTATTATTCTAAGTAAGTAATGCTATCCTAGTATGCATTGCATACATATAATTAGCAGAAGTTTCCAGATTTTAATTTGCATCCATGATTGGGATCGTTTGACGGAGTACATAACACTATCGGGATCTAATCACCGGCTGGTATTTTTAGAGTGTCTGTAATTAATCTACCATTCCCCAGTGTAGTAAAAGTATTCTTCATTAAGGATAAATAATTTAATTTTATGAAAAACATTTACTTTTTATTGCTGAAAAAAATAAAAATGTTTAAGGAAAAATCCTTTTTGTAAAATCTACAAAATGCAGCAGATTAGAGGTCAATTTAACAGGTGAAGCATAACCTAGCTAACCTAGGTTGCAAGAAGAAAGTCCAGTGTTTCGAGGGTGAAAACTTTATGAAAAAATATAATTTCAGGTAGTGAAAGAGGGCAATGTGATTGGTCGGCAGGAAAATTCAGCTATATAATGGTATATATATATATGTATAAATGTGAAAAACTTAGCATCCTATCCGAGGATGAAATTTTAATTTAGGTTAAGTTAGAGTTGTATTACATTATACTATCTTATAGAGCCATTTTTTTCTCTTTTCAACATCATTAAGCTGAATAGTTTGGTACATATTTGTAAAGGTTACTTATATAATGTTTCTTAGCTTATTAGATAACTCAGATTTCTGTTATAACATGGTATATTTACTAAAATAAATTATAGCACATTGAGTGTATTAAATAAACATAAATGTTATACAATTTTTAAAAAAAACAAATAAGTGAAAACACAGAATTCATACAATTAACATTAAAAACACCCAAAAACCAAAACTTTGAAATGCATTAGTCTAATATTTAATGAAATGCTTTAAAAACAAATACTTAAAAGGAAGCATTCTCAAACAGTTTGATATGTAAATGAGTGAGGTTCTAATTCACCGTAACATTCAACTGAAGTTTCTTGAAGTGACAATCGAAATTAATTTCCCCATACAAGATGAAGATTAAAGACGAAGTAAAAAGTAATAGCGGTTGTTTCATGAGTTAATTTAAATTAACTTCCCTTTAACATTGAGTTTGAAACATTTAATTAGGAATCGGATCAAACAATCTGTTTAGTCTTAAAGTTTCTAATTGAAAGTTTTCGAGTCGGAAAATAAATTAGTCATTTCAAGTTTCTATTCTTTACGAATGAACTGAAACCTTTTTTTGAATGTTTGATTGATATTTTATTTTTAAGGGAACTGAAAGTTTCTAAATGCTATTTTTATTTGATATCGTTGTTGCTAACTTGAATTTGATTATTCTACTGAATGCTAGTTGAATGCTAATGATACATGTTTAAAGTAATTAAGTGGGATGAATTACGACCACTAAATCAAAGTGTAAGGGGAAATCGTTTAAAAATACGTTTTTTTCCCTGTAATCTATTTTTAATTGTAGAATTGAAATAAAAAAAGTTAAGTGGTTTTTGGTATATTAAGAATATAAACACAATTATTGGCAGAATTTTAAAATTATCTTCTGAGAGAGATGTATAGAGGTTTATACAAACAAGATTTTTATATATTTATTAATAGCACATTATTATGAATTGCTTCTTTTTGATGATGCAAAGCGCTATTTAGAATTCATCGATACAATTTTTAACTAATAAAGTATTCTAAATAAAATAAATAAGCTTATAATTTATTGTAGTTGTTATTATCCTACATATTAAATTTTGTATAAAATTATTTCGAATTCCTACTGGAAATGGTGAGAGCTGTAACCTAGTGGTCAAAAACTTACAGCCACTGAAGATTCGCAGTGTTGAAGGATTGAGGCACATTAAAATTGTGGAGAATCACATTTTTCCCATTGGCGGGATAGGAGACTTTCCAGAGGGACTACCAGATCAATATCTGGGTTCGTCACTTTGTAGCTGGACCTATCCACGATTTTTATTAATCTTCTGGGGAATAATATTTCGTAAAATGTATATGTTTATAAAATTTCTTCCCATGGAAGGAATCGATAGTTGCTATTTAAAATCTAGCACAGTGAGAGAGAGCTTCGATGGTAGTTAGGCTGCTACAAAATTTAGATTATTAGAATTTGGAATCGAAATCCTCAGAGTTTAGGAAAGAGGATCCTTTGTCGTCTGATCAAATTAGTACTTCAAGCCAGGAAGAGTACCATTACATTAGATCGTATCTAGACATAAGTGATTCAATTATTTGTTATGAATATTTAGATAATGTAATGAAGTTGACCGCTTCATTGGTTTAAGGTATACAACTACCTTAAATTTGGAATTTTGCCAAACATTGACAATTTTTTATGATACTATTTTATAGGCCATCATATTAGCTTGATAAAAATACCAGGTTTATTACTTTTCGTTCACTTGATGAAAAACTACATGTTTTAGTAAACGGAGATGCTATTACTTTAAGCAAGATGTCATACTTTAAAACGCGTTGCACTAGAAATGTTTTTTTTTTAAATCCTCAAACGGGTGCCGTGATTGATCAAAAGGTTTTGAAAATAATTAACTGAATTTTTTTGTGTATGTTCTGTATAATTGTAGAAGTGTTTTAACCTTCAGATTTATCAATCACTGTTTTATTATAAAATTTACAGTCACTTATGTGAATATAATCCCTTATGTTTTCCTTAAGGAATTTCATATAACTAAGATAAAGTGCGCTAGTTTTTGTAAAAGTTGAAATATCTCTTATTCTGAAGGTCATTTAAAAATGAATAACATAGCAACACATCAGAAATGAAAAACTGAAAATTTTAACATAAAACTTTGGTACAGGATAGACCCCATTTATGTTATTTTTTGTAAGTTTTTACCAATTATTTCCCATTTTAGTAATAATAATTTATTTTTGTATTCTTAATTTGAGCATATTTTTCTTAAAATGTACCAAACAAATCTAAAAACTACAGAAAAACTGCGAGGTCTCCATTTTTTTAAAAAGTTTTCGCAAGTAATCGGATAAATTAAGAAATTTCTTGATACTAAATTGAAAGATAAATAAAGGCGTTGATTTTAATAAAATACCTAGTTCGGTGTCTCCGATATCATCAATGATCGCAATGTCACAATAACTTAGCCGTGGTTTAAAATTACAAGATCTGTCACCGATAACCCTCGAGTTGCTTCAGAGCACAATGTAAATCAAAATCAATCAAATCTTGTCTTTTAAAACTGATATAATGCTAAAATTCTTTTTTGTTAAAAATTTAAATTGTCAAGAAAAAAAGATCAGAAAATTTGCACAGTACAATTCCTGATTATGGGGCGTTTTACTTAAATGATGTCATTAACATATAAATAAAAGACTAATTTAATCTTTCAATGATTGTTTTATTTCTTCATTTGTTTATTTCTTCTTTAAAAACAAAATAATTTTTTGAACTTTTATGTATTAAATATATCTTTACCCAAATTCCTGTCTTAGAATTGTACATTTCTTTGACCATCATTTCTTTAACAAACAATTGATGTTTGTTTTGTTGCTTGAACCATTGGTTTACTTAATGATCACTTACCTTTCTACAATGCCTGTAGAAACTGCGAAGGAAATCACGTGCAACAGGATTTTCTCTCAAGGTCGATTTTCTCTATTCTGCTAAAGTGCTCGAATTACGCGGAATGTCTGGGAAAGTCAATCCCAACGAATTAACCGCTTCGTAAAGTAGGCACCCGATTAGCTTTAGATCCCCTTACTCGATTAGAACGGTACCCACAACGTCGGTGTAATTACATAGAAATATATTTTTCTGGTAGTTGATAAATGGTTTATAAAGATATCAATATATTACTTTTACATTTCTAAAAATTTTAATGATTGGTAGTTGAAGACTTAACTAATTTAAGATGATCAACCCCCAAATGCTTAAGAATAGTTGCAAGAATATATAACAGTATTCACAATTTTATTAAAGGTGGTAAATCATGCATTTGTTCAAAGTTGTTTCTGGAAAAACAACATTCAAAAATATATAATGAATATAAACGACAGATTAAGATATCATAAAATACATAAATGTTGAAAATGCACAAACTTTTATATTCACGCATTACTACAGGATTTTAAAGTAGCATGGTAGAGATATTTAATAAGAATTTATTTTAAAATTAATTTAGGCATTTCTAATTATTCATAACCTTCTTTTCAATCTATTAGCTGAATTATTTAATCGTAACAGACATTTTCTGAAAATGCTGGGAATGTTACAAAATTAGTTGCAGTTTAATTTATTTTTATTTTCCGTTTAAGTTTCCATAAAATTAGTATGAATCAAATTATTTTATTAAACAGATATTTGAATTGAACAAAAAGGAGGTAAGTGAAAATACTGGGATGCTTTTGAATTAAAATTCCACTACGTTTTTGGATTTGTATAAATCTTTAAAAGATTTTTATAAGGTCCCTATTTATTTTAGTTTGCTTACACGTTAGGTATGTAACTGTTTATTTAGTTTAGTTAGACTTACATATTGGGATTTTTTTTTGATTATTATCAGGCATTTAGTTTCATTTGTTCAAAAACATTATTGCATAAAGTTATGTTTCCCGTATAACACTGTTTCTCAAACAGTGGGGCGAGCCCGTAAGGGGTGTACTATCCTTACGAGAGGGTCTCGATCATATCGAAAACAAAAGATTATTTAAAAATTTATTAATTTACAGAAATTAAACAAACAAAATACACCCTGACATTATAAAAAAGAATGCACATTTACACTGATATAATATACTTATAAATGTATAAGTTCTGTGCAAAATGTACTTTATAATTAATTTAAAAATACTAAGTTAAAACAAGTTGAATAATTATCAGTGACCCAAAGGGCGTGTCATATATAGAAAAATTAAAACATTTTGATATTTTGTAGGTTTATAATAAATCTCTTAATTGCTGATTAAAAATTACGCAATTCGCTCCACAATGCAAACCTTTTAACACGTAGTCGAGCGTATGTGGAGTAATGATAAAGGAAGGTAGAAAAGAATTAAATAAGCAAATCCTCTGAAATAAGTAAATCTTTCGCAAACACTATCAAATTCATTTTATTGCATCACAAAGCATTCGGAATAATTTTATGGATAGCAGTTCACAGGAAAGATCATAATTCAGAAAGAAGTAAATATACGTCCGGGGCACTTAACGCACTGGCTGAGCGAAACGTTTATATACGCCGATGGCACTTAAGAGGTTAAAGTCGAAATGTAGTTTTAGCGTCAAAGCATAGTATTACTGAATTAAATATATTGTTATTGTATTTTCGGGAATGCGGTGAAAATTGGGATTGAATATTGGGTCTCAAGTTTTCAAAGTTTCAGAAGCACTGCAGTATAACATAAAACGCGTAAGAAAACATGGAAATGTATTATCACACAATACAATAAATTGAAATAAGAACAGATACAACCCATGAATGTTTCATCATTAGTGCCAAATGATTCGGTACATCCTTTTTTTTTTCTTCCCAAAAGGTTCTTATTTAGATAATTCCATTTGGCAATTGTAATTTTGACATTCTCAAAACACTCAGATAAGTTATAATGAAATACGACAACAATCAATTTTAAAATGGATAAAATTTTCCTTCCTTTGTGAAAAGGTTACAAGAAATGTTTTGGTAAAATTTTACGGAAAAAAGGAAATAAAGAGATTTAAAGCCCGTTCTTATGCAGAATGATATTACTTCTGATTCAGAACTCTGCTATTGAATGAAATGTTTCTCTACTAAAATTTATATTTTAATCATGGTTTAAAAAAAGATTTTTGGAATCTTTTTTTTAAGTATGAAGGAATTGGATTTACTAAAAAATACAAAAAATTACCTGATTTTTTGAAAAATGCTATTTTTTTTAAAAAAGGCAAAAGATAAAAGATCAGATACAAAATATGCTTGACATTTAAATGCTAGTTCTTAATCAAGAACTTATCACTACAGAAGTAAATTCAAACTATTTCTCAAATATAAATCAGTTTATTTTATTTTTATTTCTCAGGTAATAAAGTGATATTTCAGTTATTTGTTGTATGGAAGTAAGTTATGGAAATTTTTATTGGTTTTGATATAAAATAATAATTTATAAAGAGTATCAGCCCTTCCTTAGATTATAATGAACTCTCTCAAAATTATTTTATTTCATGTATAAAATTCTGCACTCTATTTATGGAAATTTAGAGAACCCTTAAGCCATGAAGTAATTCATGTAGTATCCTAAAAATAATCAATACTTCATTGTTTGTAAGTAATTCATAAACTTGAGACCTTGAAGAATAAATATTTGCTAATTATATCTCTTTGACGAAACGCATTTTTTAAGCGAACGCCACCAAAATTTTTTAAAATTTTTTTCTACAAAGGGGACATGCTTTGTTGATTAATATTATCTCAGTTTGCTCCAAACAATTATTTATCAGTTTTATTAAATACTGTTGACAAGCTGAGAAATAAAGAACAATGATTTGAATAATGAAAATAAATGATTTGTAAAATGCATCAAAGTAGTTTATTATGTCGATTTAAATTGTTATTCACATTTAAAATTCAATAATATTTTTAATACATATTCCAAACGTAGATTATAAATATAAAAAAAAATATTATTTATAAGGGTTTAAGTTCATTATCTATGTACACTAAATCCGCAAATCTTTTCATAGATCCTTAATTTTCTTTTATAAATTAAATTTTTCGCAAAATTGTATGAACCTGTATGAGATTTTTTTAAAGAAGTACTAAATCGTTAAATCGTTTAATATTACTAAAATACCAATATTATTTTTTCACCAGATAAATCAAAAGATGATACTAAAAAAAAAGAAAATCTTTCTTTTATTCATATGTTATAAATATAAGGAATTTAATAAAGTACAGTTTCAAAATCCAACATGTCATTTCCGAAAACAACAAAAATAATTTATTTAAACTCAACCGATAGTACAACACTGAGACACTCACTTTAATGTTCCTGACCTTTCATGTGCCGAAGCGAAACCTATCATAAGACAAAAATAATCCGGAACCAACTGATGAATCTACGCCTCCCCTTCGTTTCATGAAGCATGTCTTTCCTAAATCCTGACATTATTACGTAACCTAATTAGAGAATATGCAAATAGTTGAATGCTGTGAGTTAATACTTTGAGAATACATTTTTACAGCTACTGTATCGATTGGCTCTAATGAATCATGAAAAATTCAAAGAAATACTTTTTTTTAGCATTTTTAGTTATTGGAACGAAAGTTTTGGAAAAAGTTGCGGTACGAAAAACAAACAGTATCAGATATATTGATGAATGTTTTTCTTTTTGTTCTTTTTTCTTTTTAGCTTAGGTACCAGGATCTCTCATCGTTAAACTTTTCCATCGATTTTTGAAAGAGCATCGTTAAATGTTTCACGCATTGAATGTTTTTTTTTCTGAAAGAATTTTAAAAAGTATAAAGATATACCAATTCTGGTTCTGTGAGATATGTTGCACACGACTCTTATTTGGTACTCATGCCCTGGAAAAAAACTTGATTTCAGTTTTTTAAGTGAAATAAGAGAGGTTTATTGCTAACGATGTTATCCTCTTTCAAATATCTCTTCAAGTTGTTATTTTCACACTTTCAGGTGTTTCTTCTAAAATTATGTTTAAGTCATTTTTCTCGTTTTCTTAGGAACATAATTCGGAAACAGATATAGCGAAGAAGGTAAATCTTGCAATGTATATACAATGCTTTAATGTAATTAAAATATTTTTAAGGATCATAGTAATTATTACACAATGCATTTTACAGTCTTTGCCTAACAGAATAGCTTCGTTTTAATTTGACTTTAAAATAAGTTAACATTTAAGATTCTCTTTTAAAATCGTTAAGGAAACTATTTTAAAAGAACAACGACTGAAGACAAAGACATTTAGAAAAAAATGAGATGAAGGAAAATGAACAACATATGAAATCGAAAAGAATATTAATGAAATAATTTCTTAGTTAATGAATTATTTAAAACATCAACTAATTTTAATTATTAACTAATTAATAAATTATTGTGAGTTCTGTTTGTAAGTTATGGAAATTGCTTTTTGATTAATTAATTGTTTAATGAATCAATTGTGTAAAAAAAGCTTAAGAAGCATATATATATATATTATTATGTAACTTCAATTTGCATTAAGAAAAATGAAGTATTTATGCATGATAGCTTAATATTAACATAATAGCTTCGTAAGATAGAGTTTATTATTTTACTCTTTTGCACACTTTTAAATACGAAAACAACAACAAAAAAATAAATATGCATTTTTTATCTTACGAAAACTGGTATATGGCCTGTATCAGCTTTCACTAAGAATTATTATTTTTTTAAAGTGTCTGACAATACGTTTGGAACCGTGATGTTTTAAATGCGTACAAACGAATATTTTTTATATATTTAGGGTTACTGAGATCATAATACAAGTATGTAATTGTTTTAAGAATATCAATTTAAAATAATTTAAATGCACTATTTTAGCAAAAAATGAATATAGAATTATTTATTTTCTAAATATTCTTCTTTTATGGAAAATGAACTGTAATAATAATATTTTGCCTATATATGTAGCTCAGAACTCTGAACAGAGCCGGAACTAAGATTTTCGAAATATATAATTTAGAAGTAGATTTATCCATATTTTAATGCATCAAATTTTAACAGGAAAACACTGATGATTATTTGACACAAAAAAAATGTAGTAACTCCGAAAATAGTGTGGATTTTTCAGAAGTCTTAGTTCAGGCCCTCTTATGAAGTCTCAGCTATATATAAGTAAAATATTATTATTATTATAGAAGTATTTTTCTTAAAAGAAGAATGTTTTGAAAAAAAGGTAATTCTAAGTTAATTTTTTGCCACAATATTGCATTTAAATATTTTTTTATTGCAGTAATATTCTTAAAACCATTTTATACGCGTATTCTAATCTAAATGACATTAAAATATTTTTAAAAACATTGTTTGTGCGCTTTTGCAAAATCACGGATGCGAAAGTAGTCGGATACCTTAATTGAATTAATAAAGTCACTAAATCCTCAGTTTTTGAGAAACATAAAAAGTAATTATCTACTTGAAATAAATACAAAATGAATACACTTAACACAAAAACGAAAAATAAAAGAAATTCGAATAAAATAAAGTTGTATAATATTTAAATTTCAAAGAGAGAAATGCTGGCTTGCGTGAAGAATTAGAATCAAATAAACTTGAAAAAAAGGAAATAAGAATAAGAATTCATATCCCTATTAATTGTACGATATCATTTCTAATGAAAAAAACATAGGGATATTGCAATTCATGATCTTGTTTTGCCAAAACTTGTGCTTCTCATCCCGAGGTTTGCTGACATTTTTGTCTGCTTTTTTTTACAGACCCCCATAAAATTGTCTGGGATGAGATTCCCCTTATTTTCTAAGAGAAAGGATTAATTCAATTAAAAAACAATTTCAAAAATAATTACAAGCAATTAAAACAAATCTGTCTACATGATTGGTGCCGTAAGCCTCTTGTTAATGCAGTTGAATGCTACTTTGTTGTTTATTTTTTTTACTAATACTTGCAATGTGTGTCTATTCCTGCTTCCCTCTAATCCCCTTCCTCTTCTCTCGGACCCGGCTAGATTTGTGGGAAGAACTGAATAATCAGTCGGCATGATTGACTCTAATTATTTTATTGTCACAAAATATCAAGCAGGAACAATAATAATCCAATTAAGAATGTTGATCAGTATTCAGAGTTCGAAGGTGAGACCCGTTAGCCTGGGGATAATATTACGGACCCTCAACTGATTCCACGATAACCTATACAAGCTCATTTTCAACTCCGCCGAGCTCAAAAAGTTATTCTTTAACTTCTACTTAAATAAGGCTCACGATACCTGTACTCTTGTGAAGTTGAAGTCCTGCTGTTGAGGCCTTGAACGCAAATCTTTAACTGGATTCGATCGCATCTGAGTGATCCTCTCTTGGAATTCTTCAATTGATAATTTTATAAACTTAGATTTGCACTCAATAAACTCACGAACCTTCACTCACCAACTTACTCTCAAAACTCGCGAATACAGAATTTATATAATAAACCTAATTTGCATAATCACGTTTTCTTACCTTCGGTGAAAGTTGTTTGGTAATAATGTTTCCCCAGAAGAGTCCCCAACGGGTTAGTCATAGACGTGTATCACATACTGAAAAGAAGTCTAATGAAGGAACTTTTTCCTACATTTTCTGGGCCACGGTAGCGTAAATGTAATGGCCCTAACCAGACAACGAGCTCATTGTCTGGTTGTCATGAGTTTGAGACCTAGTGCCCCTGAAGACCCACCGTGTAGATGAACTAATGGGTGTTAAATCTATTGTAGTTCAAAGTACTTCAGAGTGGGGTAGTGTGGCAGCTTGGAGAAGATGTGCTATCTCAGGTGTCATCCTTGTTAATTGATCATGGTTTCAAATTATGAAATCGGCTGCCAATAGCCTCTGTTTTTTTATAGCCCACGTTAATATATACTTACTCGCCTATATTTTCTACTTTTCTGATGCAAATTATTTCAATTCATATTTTTTTGTACAGAAAGCACATTTCATGCCATCAGGAATTAAAATATTAAGGTTCTAGAATAAATAATTCATATTTAATATACTTTTCCCAAAACATTTTCCTTAAAGTTCGATAATATTAAAAAGAGTTCCATTTAAATCCCAAGTACTTTTAAATACTAGACGTTTTTACATAAATTTGCATGACGAATAGTTTTTATCTTTTACCTATTAACTTAAAAAAAAATATGCGACCACTTCCTGGCTGCGTAGCAACTTGGCTTCTTTTGGTCTGATTGAAGAACTGCGATATAAAAGATTGTAGCAACAAATTTTAAGAAGTACCGCAAACGACTAAGAATATCAAAGAATGAATAAATCATTTTCCAAATGGCTTTCCCTTCAGCAATTCATAAAAAAAGAGTACAGTTACTAGTTACTAGTGCCACTAGAAAGATTAAAAATAACGGAAACAGGATATACGTGACTAGTTTATTATTCTTTCCCAGTCGAATAAAATGAAAATAGGAAGCAGGAGAATTGCTTCCATTTAGACGGGAAATCGGAGGTAAAACTGCTTTTCTACCTCCTTTGAGCAATTCGTTAAATTTATGGAATTTATTTTCGTGATTGTTAAATTTATCGTGAAGCAGACAGTAGAAAAACTAGCAAATTCAATCAATACCATTTGTTACCGAAATAAAACAATTCTATCTTGTATTATACTTTGTTGGTTGAATACAAAATATCAATTAGTTATAATAACAAAAATTTAACAGAAGAATGTTGTCTATATCAATATGAATGTGTATGTACATAGAAAAATGGGCTGAATTCAAGACGACCACGTGATAAATGTAGTCACGTGTTCTGTATTGATTTGAAAACTGAAAATAGTCTTTTTTTTTCTACATAAGAAAAGTAGGCAAAATTTCAAATCTGATAATTTAGTAACGCTGCTCAAACATTAAAATTTTTAAATGTTTTTTTTTAATTAAAGTAAAAAAATTAGGTGTTTTTCCGTTTTGCTGGCGCATGTGATAAATTCTCCAAAAATGATACAACCGACGCCAAATGGAATATCCCCGCATTATTATTGTTATCAAATATGTGCCTTTTAAGGGAAAGTTTCTGCAAAATCAGAAGATGGCAACAGCGAAGCGAACTGATAGACTGGAAATATATGAATGCATTTATCATGTAATTATGACGTCACATTAATTATATCATGTGACTATGACGTCACTCGAACTGGTTGGCTGGGTACATGTGATTGTAGTACTCGAGTAAATATGTCATACGAAATTATCCGACTGAAAGAGAAAATAATATTTTGTATGTTAATTTTTTTCTGGTAAAAAATTAATTACAGTTATATAAAAGAAATAAAGAAAGGAGTATTTGTTTCAATTGTTGAGGATAATTTAATCAAATTTAGGTATATTATATTTTATTTACCTCCATTACTGCTAATATTTAAAATATCATTTTCATTTTATCTTTAAGAAAAATTAGTTCTCGGGAGTTGTTTGTTTTAGAAAAATTTTAACTTTATTTAGAGTTAGTTTCGGAATTTATTTTCCAGTTCAAGGTTCTTTTGACGTATATTATTTTATATGATCGGATCCGAATTCTAGTGTACTATTTTTGTCGCCAAATCGGCAAAATACTTTATAGTCGTATTAAAGTCCAAACGATGCAATTTTGGGGATTTTTTCCCCTCTTTCACTGCTAAAGAAGGAACTAAACTAGGATTTTAACAGGAGGTGTGCTTACGGAATAGTTCAAGTTAAGCCTGTTTTATCTTCTTTAAATAGCTTTTGGATATGGTATATTTTTCAGTCTTATATAAGCAACCCAGGTCAAATGTTGAATAATTATGTTGCTTAAATTATTGTAGAGAAATCCAAGTTTTTAAAATAAGAACTAAATGTGAGTTGAACATGTATACTAATTAACCAATTTTTGGCAAATTTTCAAAAATGGTACTGAAATACGTTAACTTTCGATTTTTTTTTTAAAATTTGAACTCGTAATATCCAGAAACCCATCGATCCATGCAGTATGGAATTAATACGGTACGCGGAATGAACATATATTTCACCTCTTCTCAAAAAAGAATGGGATTCGGGGTTCTAAATTGGTTAATTTTATGCATATCTTGAACTGCATAATAAGTGCTAATTATTTTTCTTTCTTAACGCAGAATGAAAAGGCTAAATGCTTTGCACATTTTTCTGCCTTTTATTTAGAAACAGTGTGCACTGATCTATATTGGGGGAAATATTTGTTTTTGTTCTCTTTAACATAATTCCAATTATTTTTCCTAGGAATTCATTGAACATTTTTCAGAAGATTGCTTAAGAGTAAGAAATGATGTATAAAGAATGTACTTTTAATTTTTAGAAATATTTCTTAGGAACTGGTTCGAAGAGAGCAACCATTAAAATTATTTATGCAGGCAAGCTGGGGAAATTTAAGTGAATTATTTTTAAAATTCACTTGTACCTAAAACGAGTACTCCAGCCAGAAAATAACGATTTAGGAGGGCACTGGATCACCTCAAACTGTTGGATATTTAAGAAACTCAATAAAATGATCTTTATGTAGTTATGACGATTATTCTCTCTCTCTCTTAATAAGTAGTTATTCTTCTTCTTTAATAACTATTTAATTGTATTTAAAATTTAATATGTTTCGGTCTGTAGAAATTTTAAGATCAGTAAAATGTTTTAATTCTTTCATTATATTATTTTTTCATTTTTATGTCATTTTGTTGTATTATTTATCTCACATACTTTTAAATTATTCTGTAAGGTTTAAATGTTTAAATAATATTTTCAAACCATTTATAAAGGTAAAAATTCTGCTAAATTTGTAAAACATAAGACAGTATTAAAATACCTGTATATGTTACAACATTATAGCCAGTATATTTTTGTGAGTAATTTTTAGGGACAGTAAATTTAAAATAAAAATAGTAATAAAAAAGAATAAAAGCTTATGGAACAAAACGTATGTAAAAGGTACGATGAGATCATAATGTTGGCAATTAGAATTGCACCCTCTTTTAAGGTTTCGAACCACACATTCTGTTAATAAATCGTTTTACGTAAAGTTTTGCAGAGAGCACCATCAAGAAAAAATGTTGTATAAAAAAGGCTTAAAGAAACAAATCATCAAAAAAAGGTTACAGAGGAATATATTTTTAAATATTAAGATCACTATTGCTGAAAGCAGGCATACTTTAAGGTAAAAATTAAAAGCGATTAGTTCACCGCGAAATACAGTCAATAGTGAAAATCGTTCACTTGCATGTTTGAACACACTCACAAAAATAAAGATGCCAGAATTTGCCGACATTCTTAGAATTGGTGACGTCTTCTTATTTCACCGAATGGATCAACGGTATAATACATAAATAGTAAAAAGGAATTAACTAGGTCATATAGAAAAATAAACTGCGCATGTAAATTCATTCATTCTTGCAGAAACTGTCGGCACCAATAACTGACGAAGTACGTGTGAGAATCCTCGCAGTTTTGTTCTTTTTAAAACCACAGGTGCACTTCATTAAATGTGCATCAAAAAATTATTAAACCATCAAATTTCTCAAGAGTAAATGATTTGTAAGTTTTACCACTTTGAATCAAGAGACAATTCTTCAGCAATGTCAAAGTCTTGCTGATGTCTTCTCGGACTCCATTGGAGGGGTTCCTCATGAATATGCATCTCAAGGCAAAATTGAGGTTCACAGCAACCACCACCAGTAGAATTCTAAGGGCCAACTGTACAAAAGAGGCTTCAAATAGGCTTTGCTTGAAAGAGGTCTCACTTTTTTCTGACAGTTTCTGGGTCTTTGGAAGAAGTGAATGTTATTCAAGATTATTAGATTTTTGAGATTAGTGTAAAACTGATTTATCTGAATATTACTATTTTCGTAAATAAAAGATTGGATATTTTTTAGACTGCCTCATGTACGTTTGTGACGGATCTATACGGTCTTAACTAACCTTCTCTATTTTTCTTAAAATAATTTATTTATTTCAACCAATCTTCACCGAGAGCCAGGCGTGATTTATGCAAATAAGATATATTATATAAGTTCGGGTTTCGTGAGTTAAGTAAGTTAAGTAAAGTGAAGTGATAGGAAGAGTGAAGTTAAGTGAATTAAAGATCGGGAGGTCAGCACGAAGTTGTGGACAATCGTAGTGAGCCGGTTACGTGTGGAGCTACGCGAGGAGAAGCGGATTGAAGATAGAAAAATCCTTATTACAGACCGTGGATTCGTCACCCATTCTTCCAGCCATTAAAAAGGCAGAAATCATCACGAAGGAACAGCCGATGTAAAATATAAGGTCAGTGATTTTATTTAAGATATTGCGAATATTCGTACGTGGCGTAGCTGTAATTGTGCGCGTTTAAGCTTTCCTAGATTCGGTTGATATTCTGATTATTGCACTAGTAGTGATTCCCCGTTTCGTACTCCACTCTTATTTGTTTTTCTTAATTGAATTGTGTGTGTCTAAACTTAGGTGTTGAATATAATCAATAAATGTATTTGATTTGCAATTATGTCTTTTGATCATCATTTAAGTCCGCCTACACATCCAGTAGTATTTTCAGATAGATAGGGAGACAGTAGTGTAAGGGGTGGCTTTCAGTCACGACACGTTCAATGACATTTTAAAACTATTTGTTTTTAGAATATTGCTCAGATTTAAAATTCATTCCTTTAAATTCTATTTGAACAATATTAATGGAAACCATTTATAAATTTGTCAGTCTACCGACAGTCTACATATTAGTAATATATAAGTTCTAAAAATATGTATATTTGAGGCTTGTTCATTGTAAAGTTATAATGGAACAAAATAAAGCAAATCCAAAGGTAAAGCATGTTTCACTATTAAGGGCACTAAATCTTGCAATAAGGTATTTTCATTATAATGGAAAGGAATGATTTGGGAAGTGAAGCTTAACTTCCCATTTATCCAATTCTATCGTAAACTTCCAAATGATTCCCAAAATTGGAAAATAACTATCTTTGAAACATTAAACAATCATTAAAGAACATTTCGATTTGATGGTATTCTATAATTTCTTGTTCATTACAGATCGTTTCGATCTGATGGTATTCTATAATTTCCTGTTCATTACAGAAATTGAGTGAAATACGTCAAGAAATTGCAGTGCTTGATGCAGTAATCAAATTCACATGCTTTTTGAAAACGACTGCGATTCCAATTTTATTTCGAAATAGAGGTATCATTTAAAAGTGGTTAAATCTAAAGTTCACATCTGTGTACAACTTTAAAACTTATTAATATTTCAATTAAAAATAATGATCAAATACTGTTTCTTAATCAGTTGCATTTTTTTAAGTACACTCATGTCCATAAATTAAGGATAATGAAGTTCAGGGAAAGAAAGAGACAGAAGCAAAACAAATTTGACTTATTTGTAAAGTCTATTTATTAAACAAAAGGTAAAGAGCAAAAAAGATGCTATATGTGTGACATAATTAATAAAAATTGCGATTTTTACTCCCTGAAGCAAATTTCAAAAAAGAACCTATTTACAAAAAACAGTAAAGCGTGGTTAGTATGATGGTTAATACGGAGTATGCCTCCCGAACGATGTAATACAGGCCTTACAACGCCTACGCAAGCTGAGTATCAAAGTATCAATCTGATCTTGGGGAATATTACACCACTCATCAAGCAATGCCCTCCGAAGTTCCGGTAGACAGGTGGGAAGGGGTTGATGGAATGTAATTTGTTGGCCAAGCATATCCCACACACGTTCTATTGGATTCAAGTCCAGTGAGTATGCTGGCTGATCCATACGGGGGATATCCTCCGATTGAAGGCATTCGTCTACAATGTTTGCACGGTGAGGACAGGCGTTGTCATCCATAAACAAAAATTCAGCACCAATGGCACCCCGAAACAAACGTACATGTTGTTCCAGAATGACATCCCGATAGATGTGGCCTGTCATCTTTGCACTCTGAACATGCAGGTCAGTTCTAGAACCAAGAATAATTCCTCCCCAAACGAGCCATCCTGCACCAACGTAACGGTGTCGTTTAATGGTGTTCTCTTGGTGGTAACGTGTACCTGGCGCTCTCCACATGAAAGTCCGGCGAGAATCAGACTGCAAACTAAACCTGGACTCGTCGGAAAACATCACACAAGACCACTGTTACGGTGTCCACAATGCATGCTCTCTACTCCAGGTTAATCGCAGGCGACAGTGAGTTGCGGTAAAGGGAACACATTTGACAGGCCTACGAGCATATAGATCAATGTGCCCTAAGCGTCTGTACACGCTCTGCCTTGAAAATGTCATACAGGTAGCTGAAGAGAGCTGACGAGATAAGTCTGATGCTGTGCTCCGTCTG
Source organism: Trichonephila clavata (assembly GCA_019973975.1). NCBI lineage: Eukaryota > Metazoa > Arthropoda > Arachnida > Araneae > Nephilidae > Trichonephila > Trichonephila clavata. The sequence goes on from BMAO01035137.1 coordinate 502,421, forward strand.
TTTCTTTTGGCAGTAACTGCCAAATACCGGTCCTCATTCGGCGTTGTAACTCGAGGGTGACCAGTGCTTTAACATCTACTCACATTGCCATCATCTGGGAATCGTTGCCAAAGCCTGGAGATGACACTCTGGGCGATTCGAAGTTACTCGGATACTTCCAGCTGGGTACGTCCACATTCCAGTCGTCCGATAATTCTACCACCTAAAAAATCATCCAAATGCTTCCTTTGTGCCATAACTATGCGGTTATTGCACTGAAAGACTTTTAAAGTGCTTGTGAACAATTTTACTTCTTTGCCACCATTCCTTATATAGCCCTCTTTTACACTCTCGTCATTGTGACGTACTATCCGCGTAATCTGGTGGTTTCTGTAATTTGCATATTCTTCTTCAAGATGTGTGTGATAATTCTACAGGTGAAATTTTTATTTTAGAGTTCAATTTCTGTGTGATTCTGAAATATCCTTAATTTATGGACATGAGTGTATATAAACAGTATAAATTCATACAACATAGTGAAATACCCAGTGAAGCGGGTGGGTAATGGCTAGTAAAATATGTATAAGGGCAATTAAGAGAAGAATTATCCCATGCTAATTATTTGATTTAGCTATTTACTTAGAAGTTGAGATTTGTATATGCAAAGGTAATTAATAATACATTAAAATAGAAATAGGAAAATATTTATAAATGCTAAATATATTTCTTAAACTTAAAGATTTGTGAACCTTTTTTCATTGAAAATTTACAAACTGTTTGGTTCTTAGTCATAATGGGCTTATAAAATGACAAATTGAATTTAAATTTTGAAATGTTATACAAACGCTTTGAATTTAATTGTAGCTGATGATTGTCTTTAAAAAAAATCAAACAAAAATAAACAAATATATTTCTTTTCTAATATTTAAATTAAAGTTGTAGTAATTCCAATACCATTTTTAAAATTTTTGGAACTTTCATGGAACTTTCCTTTAAATTTTTAAACTTCTGGAATTCTCATGGAATTTTGGAATTTTTTATTTCCTCCCCCGGAAGTTAAATACTTTGGAATGCATAAATGTTATTTAAAAAGTTACATATCCGTATACAATCCTAAAATAAACCGCATTTTAAACTTTTTAATAAAATAAATAATTGTTATTTTATTTATCTATCCTTATGTGAAAAATGCAACAATTTTCTGTTTGTGCTTTAAAATAATATATTGAGGAGAGTAGTATAACAAAGAATAATTTTTAAAAATTGAACAAAAATTAAATTAATTTCAAAAAATAATAAATAATTATTACAATGTCATTATCCAAATGTCTTTCGAAACACTATTTTTTTAAAATTATGATTAATATTTTTAAGGATGTTAATCAATATTAACTGAAACAGAACTTTCACCACGGTTTTTTTTCATATTCTTCATATTTGTATAAAATTCAAATGTGAAATAAGAAAATAATACCCTTTTAGAATAGAAATTGTATAATTCTAGAATAGAATTTGTATGAAATTCAAATGGGAAATAAGAAAATAATACCCTTTTAGAATAGAAATTGAGGGGATATTTATTAGTTTTACTGAATTGTTTTTCGAGACTTTTTCATTTGTCACATGACATCTATACCTAACAGAATAATAGAAAAACTTAGTACACACTGTTAATGCAGTAAGGTATCGAGCATATACAGGGTGATTTATAAAGAAGTATACATTTTCTAGATGCTATAAAACAGTAACAATCAAAGACAAGCATCACCTCAGTGAACCCTAAAGCAGATGCACTTTTAAAGTTTGTCTCGTCTCTAAAGGAAGTGACGTAGGTGTGCCATGTGACTAATCAGTCAAAATGGCGACGTTTGCAGTGGAAAAGGCTTTTAGTGTTCTTGAATTTAGCAAAATGTCATGGGAACCATTTTTTGGATATGCTAATTCTTTGGTTGTAGCTACAATTGGAGGACGGCATTGACAACTTCATTCTGCAGTTGAATGGCAGACAATCACACTCATCTAACACCTGCGAGATAACCTCGATAATTATCTATCTCTCTCACCAATGGAATGGACGAGTTGTGGACTACAGCATGCCACTTATTCAATGGCTACCCAGAAGTCCTGACTTATCACTTTGCGATTTTTTCCTGTGAGGGTACTTAAAGTATGAGGTATTCTCCTTCCTGTTGATCTAGCAGAATTGAGACAGAGTATCATAATTGTCATCAATGAGCTTGATTCATATACTTTAACACGCGTTTGGGTGGTAATAATTAACAGCTTGATGTATGTCATGCAAATAAGAGTTCGCACATATCTGTGCATATCTGCACACATATCAAAGCATCTGTGATTGCTTTTAACAAAACTTTACATAACTCCATGCAATTTTGTTAAAATTAATAAAATCTATCTTAAATTGTTCTTGATTTGTAGTGTATTTAATTTGTATAATACTACTTTATGTATCAACCTGTGTTTATAAATATTTTTTTTCAGATAAAACGAAAAAATAATGAAGATAAGGTGGGTTTTTTTTCTAGATTTCCTTTCAATGTGAATGTTATTGTTATCACTGTTCTGCACACATGGTGGTGCCATATAGGGTATTATAAGTCTATGAGAATGCGATCACTCACAAATAATAAAACATTATACCATTATAAATATATCTTCAGTTTTAAGGATAAGAAACTGATAGTATAATCGTGCTATCTCAATAATCTTAAAAAGAATGATTAAATACTATCTTCAAATAATGTATCTGAACTATTTTGTTTTAATTTCAAGGGGATATTTCTTTGCATCGTGTTAAATATAATAGTCTCAAAAGTTTTCTGGTAAATGTGAAATATAAATTTCAAATGAAAAAATTCAAAACTGTTTCTGGACATCTGAGAAAAGTAACATTTGAAATTCTTGAATATTTATTTTACATCTTTGTGAAACTCAAAATGAATAATTTGCGTTACATAATATTCCTACATCATAAACCTTGCATGTTTCAAAGGATTATTTGTTTTTGAACAATTTACAATTGTCCCCCAATTTTTAGTATAACTTTTATATTTAGTTAAGTCTGAACTATGGTCAAATGATGAAGACGACAGTTAAACTGGTGCTTCAGTTTTCTAACATCCCCACTATACCATGTGAGAAGTTGAAGGCTCGTAAAAATTGGTGTAGTTTTCTCGATTCCACATAATGGGTCTTTGAGAGAGTCATGACTCTAGCATGCAACTCGACTAGCGTATTACTGGCTTAGAAATCAGCTTCCATAACACAAATCATGTTTGGAGCAGCTTCAAGAGTGAAGTACTAACAGTAAGGGCATCTAAATTCTATTTTTGTTGTTGTGCACTTGCCCATGCAGTGAAATCAAACGGCACTCAAGGCGTCTAAAACGGCCCTTGCTATGTTGAAGATGCTTGACGAATAAAGTAGTTGGTGGTCCGTGGGGTTTAGGTCTATGTGATGGAGTTTAGCAATACAGAAGGACAATTAAAAAATGGTTAGGAGAAAGTTGAATATCAGAATTGTTACGACAAGTATTATAACTTCTTCGGCTACCAGGGGTATTTCCATCACTTTAAAGTTTCTTGTACCTAGTCTAGCTATGGTGGTTAAAATTACGTGGTTCCATTTAATATCTGGAATGAAGAGCTTCTTAGATGGATGGGAGGTGAAATATAACTTTAATTTTTAATAAATTTATCTTAGTATATTTGTTACAAGGTATCCGGAATAAGATTAAATCATTTATTAGTATAAAAATAAAAGGCAAATGATTAATTTTTCCAGAAAAGTTATCGAAAATTTTTTCAACAAAACAATATTTGCATCCATATAAATATTTACAGAAAATTGGAAATAAACATTTTGTGTGTGTGAGTTGAATTACAATATTTTGGAATGTAAATTAACAGATCAACAAATAAGATAAAATTGTACAATTAAGGTAATAGAGCATTAGCATAGTCTTTACGTATTTTACGCAATTAGTTTTTCAAATTCTAAAGTTTTTTTTATTTAATTTGTATTTGAGCCAAACATAGCGTTTCTCAAACTGTGAGGCAGGGCGCCGAACTAGGGGGGCGGGATAACTCTACAAAAGGGGCGCGAGCATATTAAAAAGTCAAAAACAAAAATTATTTTTAAAAATTATTAATTCATGGAAAGTAATGAAACAAAATTTATTCTGACACACACATAATAAAAAATAAAATACACATTTGCACTGACCTAATTTACTTATATATGTATCTGTACTGCGCAAAGTATTTTATAATTAATTTAACAATACTAAGTTAACAAATTTAAAAATTACCAGTAACCCCAGAGCTTATCATTTAAAAAAATTATACCTAAATTTTAATACTTATCTTGATAATTTGTACGGTTAATAATTGTTCCCTTAACTGCCAGTTAAAAGTTACGCATATTGCTCCCCAATGCCACTGCTTTCCATGTAGGCACACATATGTTATGTATTTTTTTGGAGGGGGGAGGGGAAGAAAATGAATAAATAAGCAAATCCTATGAAATAATTAAATCCTTAGCAAACACTGTCAAGACCCTTTTATTGCAGTCCAAAGCCAACAGAATAATTTAGCGGATAGCAGTGCACAGAAAAGATCATACAATGGAAAGACGTATATATACGCCAGGAGCAACTATCGTTTGGGTTCAGCGAGACGTATATATACGCCGGTGGCACTTAAGAGGTTGAAGTCGCATTGTAGCTTTAGCGTCAAAATACAGAAGTATTGAATTCAATACATTGTTATTGTATGGAAGAGGGGTGCAATGAACATTATAATTGATCATTGGGTTACAATTAGTGAAAGTTTGAAAAGCATTGGTCTAACATAAGTCATAAAAAATCATCCAATAATAGTCTCATAAATATGGCACTACTTTACAGATACCAGTTCAAATCGGAACTGTTTCAAAAATCTTCTTTAACAACCATGTAAAATTTAACAAGCCTTCATAACAAGTACCAAATATAATAGAAGGGAATAAGCGTAATAAAGTTAAGACTAAGCATATTAATCTGAATGTACACTTTTGTAAAACGATCTGCAGATTAGAAAGGAAAAGTTACAGCATTGGCTATATTAACTGAAAATGCACCTAGATTAATTTATCTATATGAATAACTTCCATCAAGTCCTGCGAATCAGAAAATGATGAAATATGTCAAAATAAAGCGTTAAGAGAATTAATTTGGATTAATTTTCAATCTATTAATATGGATTATATGTTTAACAAACGCAATAAATTATACAATTTCAACATTTACTAAAATATATTTATTATCTTTAGCTTAAGGAAACAATTTTAATGATATTTCGTTTGAAAAATAGTTTTAGTGCTAAATTCGAACTCTTAAAATAATTAATCAGTAATTATAATTCGAACATTTTTTAGCTTAATTTCTCCAACATGCTCCTTTTTTCAATTTTTCAATAAATAAATTAAAACTCTAGTTTTTAAAATTATAAGTATCATATTAGCCAAATTTTTAGGTCTGAAGTATTCGTCTTAACGTTGATTCTTAAAATATAATACTCTACTAATGATAAATTCAAACAACTTAATTTTGATTGCTCCCTAAATTGGAAAACAATATGTTACATTCCGTTTAAGGCGATATGGTACCTTCTTCACAATTTTTTTTATTTTTAATATTTGATATTTGGTTTTAATTGTATTTCATAAAAGTTAATATTTAATAATGTTTCCATACAAAAAAATTTAAATTTGCTGCAAAATGTTTGTAAAATTTAAATTTTTTTAGCTTTTTTAAGCCTTTTCTAAATCCCTAAGACTTTTTTAAATATGTCTCTTTTCTTTCAAAAATTTTTACCCTAGTACCTTATAATATACTACATAAAACTGTGCATGGGTGTTTTTTTGCTGCTGCACTTTAATTTTTTATTAATTTTTTTATGGTTAAACTTCCAAAAATTCCCAAAAAAACATTAATTTTGATTTTGAAATTTTTTAAAAAAAGTACTAAACATGTTAGAGCTAATTCCATGCACAGTTTTACGAAACATACATTTCAGAACATGTATAAAAAATTTCAAATCCATACTTCAATTATCAAAAAAGCCTTAGGGTTTTGAATAACAGTATATGTACAAAATTTCAACATGGAATTTGAAGTTTTCATTCCATGAATAGCATGATATAATATTCATCGAATAGTCTGAAACTTTTATGAAATGTTAATTAGCTTATTTAAAACTACTTATCATAAAATATTGCACAAATATAGAACAATTAAACAGTATACTGCCATAATGAATATGTAGGGAAAAAAACGAATGAAAGATCAATATTTCATAAAACTTTATCTTAATAAATATTTAAAAAAAACAAATACACACACTTCAGAGCTAATTCCATGATCAGAGCTAATGCACAACATATACAAAAAATGTTTATGCCTTTATTTTTTTATTTTCATGATTTTAAAAGCCTTCGCATGTTAAATATTGTACACGAATAAAAGCAAAATCAAATAGCAATTTATAGGTAAAATACATCAAAATCTTTGTATGTGCATTTGTTTAAATAAATATCTTAAAATATTTTAATAATAAATGTGTTGAATCTCACGCAATGGGATATATATATCACCAAAAACAAATATATAAAATAGGAGAGTTTTTCTATTATTGCGAATTAGATTTTTAATTATCTGAGTTATCAAAATGAGATTTAGTATTTGTGCTTTGGGAGAATCCGTTTTGAAGTTTTAATTTCATTCATAATAATATCATAAAAAGCACACACAACTTTTAAATCTTGACCAAATCCATTTGATCTTCAGTAAATAATTCACAAACAAGAATTTTTGCATGAATTGCACAATTCTTTCTTAAAATGATTTATTACTGCATAAATAATGTCAATCTCATTGATGTGCATTAGAAAAATATATATAATTAATTCATTTTTATCAGGCTCTTTTCTAGCAGATAATCTGAAATGTAGGTGTAGTAGTTGCTGTTTAGCATCAAACATTGCTCCATTACTTAATGCAAAATGCAGGTAAGGCTTTGAAATTTTGCAGGCATATTTATAAAGATTCGGGGTATCAAATGAGCCAATAAAAATCTTTTCGACAGTTGAATGATTTTTAGGGTACCATATCGCCTTAAGTGCAACACGTGATTTACTCACAAATAAATAAACATTATTTTTAAGACAAAATGAAGCTCAGTGCAACTGTAAAAACTTTCGCTGTATCATTTCAGCACAATCTTCTTTACGGATTAGATTTAAGCTACAGGATGGCTATTAGCGATGCAACTAGCTTCTTCTAATCACGGTCAAGTGGTTGTGTTGTTCTGTGACTCTGAGCTTGCCATAATTCTTCGCAACACTAACACGATGACTTTGAGCTTCAATACAGTAGAACGTCATTTAACCGAACCTTTATTATCCAGAAGTCAGATATCCGGGGACCAATTTTTTTTGTCAACTACATGTACTGTATATGAATAAATTTTCGAACAGTGCAATGCTCAACAGTCCTTTCGCGTGAGGTCAAAAGTAAAGGGAAAACCCAAAGTGAGGGATATTTGAGGAATTTCAGTTGTGTGAATTGGTAAACATCTGCAGGGAATATTAGGTCAATTTGTTTCCAAGTGAGGGGGTGTATACGTGAAGACGAGGACAACAACAACAACGAAAATAGCAAGGGTCCATCAAATGCTGACGCGTTTCTGCGTTAGAGACAGCTATAGAGGAGTACGAATAACAGAGTGCTGTCCTACTCAACTACTGCTGCTCAAGGGAATCAGACACCTTGCAGCGAATAAACGAAGGTGCACAATGTCAAAGCGAAAACTGAGTGATTGTTTTCCACAATAAAGGTAAAATTGCTACATTTTACATCTATTTTGCTTTTTCTTCAAGCACGTTTCCCGCATGTGATGATTTTCAATATTCGTATACAATCAGTTTATACTGCATGGATCACATTTGGTTTTGGTCGATTCATGGTCGATTTCGGTTATCCGAACAATCGCGTATCCGAACGGTGTTCGGTCCCAATTGATTCGGATAAATGACGTTCTACTGTAGATTTAAAATGCAGCAGCTCCTCCGTAGGGAGGATCTTCATAGAAATCAGGTCTGAAACTCTTTACTCGGTAAAAACGAGTCGCGAATTCACATTTATGACCACTTAGAAACTGTTGCCACATCTTCTTTACAAAATAAATAGGGCAATCTCGTGTTCATATTTTTGAAGAAATATACAACATTAATATTTTAGATTAGATATCCTATAATAGTCACAGTAATACATATAGACACAGTAGTTGCAAATAAATACTTTTAATAGGATTAAATTATTGAGGCATTCGATTCGATGTAACAAATGTGAGATAAGTCAAATGCATACATACCAGAGAGCCATTATTCATTTTATTGTGTTAGATCTCTTCAAAGCACATTCTTAAAGCGTTGTAAATAAAAATAGCTTTACTTCTATAATTTATGAATCGTATTGTCTTATTCGCTTTGAAAAATCCAAACACTTCATATCACAAAAATGAACAAAGTATTTTCTTATTAAAACTACTCCAAAATTATTTCATATATTCTTGTATCTCTTATATATAACCAATTTCTGATTTTCACTCAAATATATATAGCCATGCTACTTGTTTTCATTAATTTATTTATATTTCTTTTCTAGATGTGTTGTTTGACATCTAAAGGAACAAGATATAAGATTTAATTTCTTTAAAATTTTCATAGAATTAGATCCTATTTTAGCTCACACCTGTAGCGGTGTGCCAGTATAAATAATAGTCGAAAAAGCCAGTAACAGCCTCCAGACTGAAGTGATCATTTTGGTCTAGTTGTGTGTTACTTGCTTACGGAACCAAAAGTATCGGGTTATGTTCTCTGTATGCTCGTCATTTCATTGGTGAACCTGGCTGAACTAAGAAACAGAGTAACCTTCTGAACTACCGTAGCACCATCTACCAGCAAAAAACACCAAAAACTCATCAGACTCACTTGACACAACTGCTCTAATTAACAGCAACAACTTCCTTTCTTGCCATAACAACTCCATCGTTCGTTCGTCTATCCACTGTCTAACTGATGGGGGAATATGTAGCGGGGTGGTATTTATATAAGTCAGTAACAGCCTCCGGACTTGGTATGTTCCTTGCTTACAGAATCAAAAGTACCCAATTCTGTCCACCGAATGCCTGCTACTTCACACATTTATTTATTATTGCTTGGCGAATTATTAGTATCGTATTGGACAGTAATTCAATATAGAAAAATGAGCTTCTGCCACAATTTGGTGCTGTTTTTGCCGAAGCTGGTGGCTAAAATAGGATTTAACCATAGCAAAGGGTCCCTTTATCAAAGCATTGCGATTGGAAACAGGTTCCCTTCCATTTTAGGCAATAAAATTCAAATCACAAAACAAAACATTTTGCTTTGCTTACATTTGCTGTACCATCCACTTGTTTAGCCGGATAAAAAGGCGTTGCCAAATGTTGTCATTATTATTACTATTATGTCTGAACATGCCCATAATGGGCTTCCACCTTTGGCAGCTTATCGTGGCATTTGGCGACGTCCTTTGTATTACAAAATTTGTCGACAGTATAATATGCAAGCACGTATTTTACATTCAAATCAAAATTTTTTCTTAATCAAATTTAATAATGAATAATAAAGAGGTTTAGAGAGAAAACAGATAAAAATTTACCTTCTTTAAAATTGCTTTTCCAGATTATTCAAAAAATATTCGTTAAAAGCTAAATGATAAAAAAGGTTTAAATTATTGCTAACATTTTCGAGTAGAATTGATGAGAGTGGTATAATTCAAGTGAACGTCCCTTAACTTTTCCTACACTTTTTTTAAAAAAAAAACTCAATAGTTATTACAAACGTATACTTCAACAGGGTCCTTTTAATTGATTTCCGTCTGTAAAGCCCTCAACATTCTCATGAAGTTATTAAACTGCTCACAACAGCATGGCATAATATTAATTAATGAAATAACTTCCCAAACTAATTTTTGAAACTCGATTTCATAAAAGTGAGTAATTGTTATTAATATTCCTCCAATCTGCTGCAAATTAGTGGGTGAGAAAGGACGAGATGAATTATTTTTTCAAAAGAAATCACTTATCTGCTCCAAAACTTTTACATCGTTAAAGGAAAGGAATTTCAGTTGATTGATAATGTGTATTAGAGACTAAAAAGAAAAAAAATGTGCGATAATCATTAATGACATCATTTTTCTCATCTGTAGGAACCAATCGTAAGGTAGAAAACCCCACGGGGAACAGATAAAGGACATAGGGATAGAAAAATTTAAAATGGTGGAAATATCGACATTCTTTTTATTTCTGTTTTCTCTTCGTTACGTAATCGCAAAGGAATTGAATTGGATTCTGAAGCTACAATGAGAAGCAATTACAAGAAAAAATATATCGTCTTTTTAAATTTATTTTTGCCCATAAAATTTTTACATCGCTTAGACTGAGATTTATTGGAATTTTTCAAGGTATGATAAAAAAAAATGGTTTTTATAAAGCTAACATTTCTGAATAACAACTTCTCTTGCTTAAAGTTTACAACGTTTTCAAACCTTTTTATATTAAATGTAGGAGAAAGAATCTAATAACATAGGCCCATTATTCATTTATTTGTTGGTATGAAAGCTCATTAGAATTGACTTTTATTAAAATTTATCATTTTTTCTTAACCACAAGGTTTTGTTTTATTATGTATTTCATTTGAATTATATTTTAAAATTAGCTATATAATTTTAATGTTCATTTTAGCATTTAAATTAAAGTCACTATGCAAGTGGAAAAAGATCAGCATTACATAATTTTGTTAGCGTTCATTTATTATTTTTTTAAAGAAATCTTTAACTTAATTTTGTCGCAATAGAATCTCTCTAAAATTACAATACAATTTGAAGAAGTAACTGATTACTTCTACAGTTATTAAAAATATATACCATGCTACAGTAGACAACCGATAATTCAAACCTTCGATAATACCAACCTCTTCGCTAATCCGAAGTATATTATGCTCAGCCACTTGAAAAACTCTTGTTATTTCAAACTAAAATAATACGTTTTGGTACATTCAAAAATTTGAAATAAAATCTGCAGCTGGCCAGATTACAACACGTGATAATTCAAAGTTATCTTATAAAACTCTCGCCATTTTCAACACTCACTATCATGTAGATTCTTGTAGCAAACAGGTTGCAGCTTAAATGCTTTGTGTTGTATTGTCTCTGCTTGTTTCCCCTGTATTGTAGACCCTTTGATGACCATCTGTCTGTCATCCCTTTTTTATGTTTCCCCGTTCCTAAAGCAAAATGAAAATGACACTTCTATTGCTTTCCTTCTTCAAGAGGAAATACACCGGCTTCCCTTGTTGTCAGCCCTCCTCATCTTTCACTTAACACGTGGCCTTACGACACATGTGTTCAGAAAGAATGGTCTGCGTTTGTGAAGAAGAGATGCATACGATTGTGTAGGTACGTAGGATTGTTTGTAATACATAAAAATATTCTTTTAATACAGGACTTTTAACTTATGTATAATATGTTTACTGTATAATATGTACTTTTAAAAACACTTTAAAATAATTATTAATCATTTAATTTAATCATTTTGTAAATGGATTTAAATTATGTGTCTATTTAGTGAGAGCTCCTTCTTGAACATTAAGAAAACATATGGTTATAAACATTACATTGTTAAAAGTTTTATCTATATATATGTAAGCCTAACCATTTATTTGTAAGAAATTATTTTCATGTTTAACTAAGCCAGTACTTCTGTTCTTTTATTTAACTTTTCTTTTCTTTCATCGTTATGTTTATTCGTATTCAGTAACTGATTAATATTTTTAGTATTGAAATTTTGCAGTCTACTAACTACCACGATAACTCATTGCAAATGTCGATTTTCAAGCCCATACTTATTAAAAATGAGAATATTTAAACATCGTCCAATGTTTACTGAGGTAATTTCAGAGAACAAATTTTACCGAAGCGGCAATTTTCCCTTAAAACATTTGGCCATTTCTTGAAGCCCGAATATCGAACCATTAATGCTTACTAGGTCCTTACGTATTGCATTAATTATAGCAAGTAATATACACAATCATCACTTTAATTCCAACGCCTGGAATAAGTACCAATCCATAATCTGTATCTGCTAATCTTATCGTTAAAGATAGGCTTTTGACAACGTGACCTTTGTCACCTCGGAAAATATATTCTATCCCTTCTAGAAATATCTTCAAAATGCACGATTAAAACAGGCTCATGGTTATGACGATGAGGAGATATGGGGACAATTATCTATTCTTCAGAAACTCGCACTGCAATTACCGCAGTAATGCAATAATTATTCGGGAAATCACGCTAATTTAGAGTTTCTGGCAAAATGTCCGAGCATTCTGTAGTTTCGTAAATATCCTATGTTCTACTAATCGAGGATAGTATTTCTAACTATGCTCTCATTTTCGAAAGGCTACACATGTAATATTACCGAAGTACCGATGTGGTACTTCGACCGACATTTTGTTCCAAGTTGTACATATTTTTATCTTTAGTCTATGGTGATTGTTTTAAATGAAATATATATGTCTTTTTTAATGTTGAAAATATTTTCTCGATTTTTGACAAACCAGTTTTTTTAAGATAGTAGACATGTGAGGGAAACATTCTCTCTTCTCTCCGTATGAGGGGGTCGGAAGGAAGACTAGCCATATTTCAAAATAATTCAATTTATTTACAGCACCAACCACAACACAAGTTCGATCCACCAAGGTTAAGATATGCACCCAATTAATAAATATGAAGACAATTAACGAGGTATACGAAATATGAGAAGACTTTAAATACTTAAAACACTTACTTAATTCAGTAGCTGTAACTTCTTAGCTATCTAATCTAGATTCAATCTCAAGTAACAGATCGTCACCTTAAGTAGTACAGTTATCAATTTCTAAATATCCGCGTCTCACATTCAGTTTGATTAATCACTATTCTGCTAGTAGTCTATCATCTCTCACTCTCCTCTAACTGAAAGCCAAACTTTATATAGTAGTCCTAATTTGCATGCTTACGTTCTCTTCTTCGGGAGGAAGTTTTATAGTAAAATAATTTTTAAAGACCAAATATTCCCCAAGAGGGCTATTAGTAAGAAGATCGCTGATAGAGCCATCCCAGGGAGATCAAGAAGAGTAGTTGATGACAATTTTCCTCTGGCAATTAAATCCCCACTCGAACTTAATTATCATGATCAGTTTTATAAAATTGTATTTATATATTCATTTTTTAATTATCATTTTAATTGTAAATGCAAAACAAAACATATAACAGTTCTCCTCCCAAATTTAATCTCTAGTGTGTAGATGGTTTATTTTTCTTCCAAATAATTTCATTGATGAAATATCTGGGAATCCTTAAATTAGCTTTCATTGCACAATCATCAATATGAAAAAAAAATTCTTTTGTTTTTAAATAAACATGAGATAAGGAAAATGAAATATCGGTATTTTTTTTAAAGATAAGCTCATATTATGGATAACTTTATGTGTAAACTTGAGCAAAATTTCAAGTATCCTATATATTTGTGAAATATTATGTTTTGTTCATAAAAAAGATTATTTCTACTAAAAATAAGAATTGATGCAACTAAATACTGTTGCAATTACTCTATACAGTCTACAGAAACTCAATCATTATTATCATTTGTGCTTCACCTCATTTTTATCATGAAGTAAACTTTGACATTCAACAACATATAACTTCAAACACAAGTATCTGGCGTTTCTAAACGTTATTCTTGCTAAGCGACTCAGATAATTTCAACAATTTAGCTTCAATAATTGCATGAATTGGTCTGACAACCATCGAACTATGGTTTCACAAATGCGAGCAGGTTTTTTTTCTGCAGTCATACTATAAATAACTTCTACGTTAAAGGTTTCACGTACCTCACAATCTTAGGAAAATATTCTGAAATGAAAATCAGAAAGTGAAATATTTATTCTTATGCAAACCGAGAAGCTCTTTACTCCTTAACTGTTACCGACGCATATATATATCTAACTCGCTCAGCCAGTTCATTGAATGTCCCAGACGTATATATGCGTCTTTCCAAAATCCTATTCTTTTCTTTGCGCTTCTATCTGTGGAACTATTCCGAAGGGTTGGGAATGAAATAAAATTACCCTTGCAGTATTTGAATAGGATTTGTTTTCTTCAGATAAAGTTTGTATATTAGTACACCTTTTCTTCTCCCCTCCCAATACATCGAGAACGTGTGTCTATGTGAAAAACGGTGGCATAGGGGAGTGAATCGCACAATTTTTAAACGGCAGTTAAGAGGCTGAAGATATATTCTTTTTAGTCGTCACTAATAGGATATTCGAAATGAAAATAATCATATGGTATGAATATCATTTGTGAAATTACTACAGCTCGGAAAACAATTTTATTAGTAGAGAAGCATTTATAAGTCTGTCGAACAGATATGAATGTAAAACAATGAAACATATTTTAAGACCTTGATTTATAGCCAACTAATAAGTAAATATGCGCAACTAATTCTAAAGAACTTTTAGACTTCTCTGAATGGTGATAACTTCCTAGAACATCTAGGCGTGGGTTGAAAAGCTATTCAGTTATATATTAATAGTAAACAGTTATGAGGCTTCACTAGCTGCTTAAATAGAATTTACTTGACAAGAAATTTATTAGTGTAGGTTTCAGACGCCTATGTCAACAAAAATACTCCATGGACATTATTAATGAGAATGTTATTTGCTTGAGAACGATTCAGTGGAACCTGGAATTTATTGAGAGCATAAGCAAACTTTATGAATTATTGCATGCTATTCATAAAATCTTTCGACATGGTTATTTATCACACTTTATGAAATGGTGTTCTCATTCATGTAATTTCTATTATAATGTGACATATTTTACATCTTTTTAGGCTCCATTTATAATATTATAAGTTGTTGTAAACAGGTAGAGAATCAATGAAAAGCACTTCAATGCGAAAGATATTTGAATACTATTGCAATAATATTTTATGCATCTAACTATATTTATGCTATTTGAAATATGAAAAATTTGATATAAAATATTTAACTACATAAAAAATCTAAGTATGTATCAAATGAAAAAAGAGTGTATAATGTGTCGCAATATGAAAACATGTTCATAAAAACAATATGTACACATACTATTCAGGTGGTTATATATATATAGTCGATAATTCGAAGTTAGAGTGACCAACAAAAAACTTCAAATTATCAAAAGGGTAGAAAAAACTCCCAAAATACATGAAGATAAATCATTTTTCTAACACATTTAAATTTGAAACTATGTAATAAACAGTACAATATACAATTGTACATATGTATAAAACAATTTTAAAAAGTACATTTGATACAGTATAATTACTAGGCATTAAGGTATCCGAACACGTTTGGAGTACTTTTTAACAAAATAGCACACTAAAACATTATAAATGCTCTTTTAGGACTCAATACCAATAAATATTACTATTTAACTATCAAATTTTAAATAAAATTACCTGAATTTTACAAAAATCCCAATTATAAGTGAAATTTTAGCAATATTTTTGAAAAACTTCAAAGCAGTTAGAGAAAAAAGTAATAAGCATATATTAGTAAAAGTATTACTAAAACAAATTAGATGCGTTTATCTAGAAAATGTACTAAAATTTCAAGTTTTTATTAAAATTTGAAAATTTTAGAGCTGATTGAGTAAACATTATAAGAAATGTTACATTTTTTATGAGACCATTATTTAAATAACAAATCACAACTCAAAAAGCTATCATACAATAACAAATGTTTTAGTACATTCTCTAGAAAATAACATAAATATCAGGTTTAAAAAGTTTTATAGAAATACATTCGTAATATTTTGAGTTATCAGACTCGCCATGATAGATTTTGAGCAATTTAAATGCCCACTTCTGGTAGATCAAAAACCCACTTCCGGTTTCTCTAAATTTATAAAATTGTTTCTAACTTGGCCTCTAGGTAGTGTAGAAACAAAAAAGTATGTTTCGTAAAGTCAAAAAAGAAAGCTGTATTCAATAAAATAAAAAACAAAAATTTCTGTCTTGATTGAATTTGGTCATTTTCAACGTGTTCGGATACCTTAAAAGTCCTGTATAAAAAGAATACATTTATGTACTAAAAACAATTATTAAGAATACAAATTGTACATAATTAATCTTTTTCACGAAAAAATATGTTATCTTTAAAAAGCTGTTTAATCTGGTAAAGGATCCCTCAGACACTGTCTCCAACACCATTGGTTCTACAAGAAAATGTCCAGTTAGACCCATGCCCAATTTGCTGCCACACGCCATAAGTCATAAATCGTCATGTAACTCCGACGCAAAATACACATTCCTAAGCATCCCTTCCTCACAATAGTCGACTATCCTTTCTGAACACATGTGTAGCAGGGCTCCGTGCTAAACAAAAGATATGGACGTCAATAAGCGCGGTCGATCTATTGTTCACTTGAAGAAGGAAAACAATACGTTTATTTTTGCTTGAGAAACCGGAAAACACAATGAAGGGATGGAAGGCCGATGGTCATCAAAAGGGCTACGTTAGAGGGAAGACATGCAGAGACATTACAACACAAAACATATAAGCATCAACCTGTTTGCTACAGATATTACTCTACATGATAGCAAGTGTTCGAATTGTCGAGAGCTATACAAGATAACTTCAAACTATCGAGTGCTCTAGTCTGGCCAGCTGCAGATTTTACTTAGAAATATTGAGTGTATTAAAACTTTTTTTTTACTTGAAAATATGAAGAGGTTTTCTGGGGGCTGAGCATATACTTCGAATTAGCGAGAGGTTCGTACTATCGAAGGTTAGAATTAGCGAGAGTCGACTATATATATATATATATATGTGTGTGTGTGTGTGTTTATATATTTATGTTTACCATACATCTTATTATCATATAGGAGATGTTTTAAACTAATTATATGTACCTGGTAGTATAATATGAGATACGAATATGCAGACCAAAATTGATTTTGATCCTGAGAAATAAGATCCATGCAACGTATCAACTCCATTAGCCATCAAATTTGATCAACGATGCCGTGTTCAATCCGGAAATTGAGATTGACTCAGAAAGACGGTTTAGTGATGCCTGATGAGAGAGGAATTGAAGGATTGATGGCTGCGCGTCTAACATACACTGATTTAATTTTAGCCGCCAGCGTTTCCGGTTACAATTTGGCGTAAATTAATCGCTAATGGTAAGCAAATGTGTATTGTAGCATGATTGTCGTCGATAGAGTAAACAGAGAAAATTCATTTGAAGGGATAGAGGTTCTTGCTATGAGTTGAAATGAGGTTACTTTTAATCGTAATATGTGAAAGGCATGGATAGTATATAAACAAAAATTAAATGAAGATAAAAATTCGTATAAGGTAATGGAAAAAAGAAGTTAAAAAAATCAATAGCATATCTAGCTAAATAACTAGTGAATGCGATATCAAAATATAACCACACGTTTTATTTATTATTTGTTTTGAATGCGGAAAAAATCACATTGATCCCTAAACTGCCGATTTAAATATACGCAATTCACTCCCCAGTCTCACCGTTTTCACATAGGCACACCTAAGCTGTGTATTGCAAGGCCGTGATAGCCTAGTGGTCGTGGCTGGCCAGTCATGAATTAGAGCCCAGTACCACTAAAGACCCGCCGTGTAGGGGAGCGATACACGTTAAATCTGTCAATAGCTCAAACTTCCTCCCATTGGCGTGGTGTGGTAGTTAGGAGAGGGGGTGCCAGCTCAGATGTCATGCTCGTCACTTGACCTTGGTTCAAAATTACGAGGTCCGTCGCCAAAAGCCCTCGTGTAGCTGAACATTGCGACGTTAATATTCATTTACTTACTTACTAAGTTTTGTATTGCGGGGAAAAGAAAAATGAAATTTTAGCAAATCTTTCTCTGAAATAAGGTAATCCTTCGAAAATATTGTCAAGGTCATTTTATTGCATTTCAAAGCATTTGGGATAGTTTTATCGACAGCAACGCAAAGAAAAAGATTGTATTTTGGAAAGTCGTATATATACGTCCGCAGTAGTCAACGCACTGGTTGAGTGAGACGTATATATACGACTGCGGCAGCTAAGGGATTAAAAGTAAAATGCATTATTACTGTAAATTATCCAAATATTGAAATAACTGTGAACTCTAAATGTAAAATTCCTAATCGCTTTGATTTAAAAAAAATTAAACATCTAAAAAAAACATTGTTGATTGAAATTCATATTACTTTTCAGGCTAAGGACGCAGTTTTTTATTCTATGTAACAAATTTATTGTTTCCTTTTATTACAGCTTTAATAAGTTGCTTGTTTCTTCATTCCGAAGGAAAAATTTCTCACATTTACAGACAGACTGTTTTTTTCAGAAATACGCCCACAAGGCAACCAATTTTTAGTCTGAGGGAACAAATGTTTGAATTCTAACATAACATCTATTTCTTGCAAAAGAATTTTAAATTTTCATAGGGAAAAAATTTATGATTTCAACATCCGCAGTATGGAATTTTTATACTAGAGTCTAAAGCCGTTTCTTGCATAACAAGTTACAAATATACAATTATTTCTAAACTATTAATAATATATATGTTACCGTTAAAGTTTGAAATCCGTTATTTCATAGAATAACTAGGTATTTCATGAAATAATTAGACAAGTCAGTAAAAAACATAAAATTAGTGATTTCTACGATTTAACGAGGTAGTCTACAGAATAACGATTAATTGATCGTTTAAGTATGAAATACTGCACTCGAAATGTCTTTGACCTGGTTCTAGCTGCTTTTAAGCTTTTAATCAGTTTTGAGCTGTTTATAACTGCTTTACAATAACGTGTGTATGCGCATGCTTCATTCCGTTGCATTTAAACGTACAATTTAGACGGTGTATTTATGATAGCGTTTTACATTTTTGATTACTAACAAATATTTTTGTAACCTATTTTCAAAAAAAAAACTTCTTCATTAATGGGAGACCAACCTGTAAATAAGAATGGTTTAATGCAAGAAAGGCTTTAATCTGTATTAAAATGCTGCACTTACTCGTAAAAAATTATTAACTTTGGTATCAGAAGTAAAAAGTGCTAAATGATAAATAAACTCAATCTCAGTGGCGCAACAGAACATGAGGACCAAGGCCTACTGGGCCCATCTAAGTATACGTGACCATTGGGCGCTGAAGTGCATGAGCAGATGTCCCGATCAAATGGTCAGTCTGAAGCAAAACCCTCTAGTGTTTTAGTCCTCAAAGGAAGCTTTGTATTCATATATCGACCGACTGGAGGGATGGAAGGCTGCGGGTGACCTTGCCCAGCCCAAGGATTGAGCCCTGGACATGTGGTGTGGATGCGCGATAGGCTACCCCTCGGCCACTGGGCTTCAAATGATAAATAAATTAATATTCTCTTACATTTTTGTTTAAAAAAGTTTACACAATGTTTTTATGAAGTAGCAGTTTTTTTGCCAGCATGTATATTTTTTTATAACATTTAACTATAACTATTTCAGCGACATGTTCTTATTATTTTCCTTTCTGTTTAATTAATGTTAGCAATTGAGAATAATAAATTATATCATGTGCTTTTCCTTACTATTTTAAAATTAATTATCCGCAACAGAGATAAAATGTATTGCTCTGCAGAATTTAGCTGTTTATGATCAATTAATTTATAAAACAACTTTAAAATTGTTTATGTTTCACTTTAACGGTCTATAATTAGTTATATCTCATATAATAACTAGTTATTTCATAGAATAACTGGTTATTCCATAGAATAACTAGTTATTTCTTAGAATATCTAGGTATAGTAAGAAATTTTCCTATATTATATACTTTAACAGACTTGTCTAATTATTTCCTGAAATACCTAGTTATTCTTTGAAATACTGAATTATACACTTTAAAATGGTAACACATATATTTCTTATAAAAATAAATTGAATCTTTTAAAATCAATGACCCACAAAAATACGACAATGCCATTCGTCATGGACATTAATAATATCTTTTTTTTCTAAAGGTTTCATAGAAGAGTTGTCTCAAATACTGATTTCAATTGAAAAATATACCTTAATTTCTATTCTATTACTGAAGTAAAGTTTTTTTTTTATTTTGATACAAAAAATGGTATTTCATTTTCATTTGAAATGTAGTGTTTACTTACAGATAAGAGGAACATCTTTTCTAATAATCTCTACTTCTGGTAAGACATTGTCTTTGTTTTCTCCTAATAAAAAAACTTAACAGTACGTGCACGTGCTATAACTTTATTAGTCGAATGATGCTCTACTGAATTGAAAAAGTAGTTGGATTACATTGAGTATCTCAAGTGATTCTGTTGTACATTGTGACAAGCTCCTGAGATAATAACATAAGATTTCGTTTTCGAACACGTCAGATCATTTTGAGGAGTACAAGGGATTTTTGCTTGATAATAATGGTAATCAGAGAAAATATATGTAAATATACGACAACTAATATACGATATAAATGCTTTTAGCACAAAACGGACATGAAATACCCCAACGTTAATGAAACATACTTGAAAAAATTTGAGCAAAACCGATTTACAAAAAAGTTTTTTTATAGTATATATTTTTTTAAAAAACAAGATATCAATCATTGGCATGGCCAAGTAATTTTAGCGCGTTTTTCACATGTTGTATTTTACAATAATGTAACTAATGAACTTTTTACTAACAGAAAGTAGTGTACTGTACCACTCCTCGAAATGTACTACTATTGAGCTAAAAATAAATAATGACACAAATCTGTATCAGCACTATAAAAAAGCAAAAAACTAGCGAAATTCAGGAAAATTCGGGAAAACTATGGGAAAACTTAAATATGATTCGGCTGATCTAGGGCACAAATGCGACCAAATGCCGAAAACCCGAGGTCAATTGGTTGTTTATTGACTGAGAAAAAGGTACGACAAAATATGGAACGAAGACGAAGACGAAATTTTTGTCCTAATAGCGCTTTTGTTCCACTACGTGAAAAACGCGCTAAAAATGTTCGTTGAATTTAGTACAAGGGTTAGAACTTAAGTAGCGTTAACTTTTTATTTACATAAAATACAAAAATGATTCATTACATTACGCTTTACAGTCCTTCAATATAATCTCCAGAATTGTGTATAACCTGTTTACAATGATGTGGAAGCTGCAGAGCACCTGTAGCAGTGAATGTTCGGCTGATAGTCCAAATGGACCGATTTACTGCCGCAACAATCTCTGGAACAGTTTTGAAGAGAATGCCTTGAAGTGGTTCCTTCCTCTTAGAGATGAAGTTGAAGTCACAAGGGATTATATCAGGGGAGTATGGTGGATGCTAAAGCACTTCCCAGCCCTATCAATTAAACAAATCTGTCACAGCTTGTGCTGCATGCAGCTGAGCAATGTGATGCAAAAAGTTAGGGGTGTTCTGCAGAAAGTTTTCTTCTCAAAGCTGGTCTGAGATGGTTCTCCAAAAATGAGCAGTAATACTGCGAATTGATGGTCTTTTGTGGGGAAACGGTATGCTTTAGGATGCCACCATCACAGTCGTACACGAGAATCACCATAACTTTCAGATTGCTTGAGTTCTGAGGAAATTTCGAACATCGTGGTGACCCGTAATGACTCAGCCAGCGTAATGATACAACGTAAGAAAGCCTCTCCTTCATGCTCATAGCGCTCCAGGTGGGTTTCTACCAGCATCGTATCGTAGCTATTTCTGCATTTCCGTCAAATGATGTGGTACCCATCATGAAGCAACTTTTTTCATGCCCAGGCGTTCCTTGAGAATGCACAGCACAGTCGTATGCTCAAATCCTGTCTGTCGGGCCAGCTTACGAATCGTTTGGCGTCGATCACTGTCCATAAGTGTGGCAACAGCATGCACTTCTGCTTCGCTGACACTAGGACGAACTGACCGATACATGTCTTTCACATTTTCGCGTCCTTCATTGAAGGTTTTTACCCATCTTGCTACAGTTTTTTAAGGCAATGCAGATTCCCCGAAAAGCATTTTGAAGCCCTATATGGAATTGTGGTGCTGTACGCGCTTCTGGAACATTCAATTTTTATCCAACTTCGATGTCCTTGTTTTGAAAACATCCTTACAACACTTACTTTAGACCGCAAGCTAATACAAGTATTAATTCTTCGCGTCACTCCACATGTGCGTGACGTAGGAAGGAGGAGTTCTTTTGCTGAGAGTTAAGGTAAATATGTAGCTCCCTTGTTGCATAAGCGACATTCTTTGATTTTGTTGCGTAGTTTTTTACAGCATTAGTCCCAATCTTCGTATTTATATAGAGCGTAAAGTTAACCTCATCATACAGCGGTCTCCAGCTAGGTGATTAGTCATTTTTTTAATTATTTTTATTTACTTAAAAACTCATACGAGTGTTATAATTTGCATTAAATCTATAATCACTCTCCCATTAAAATTTAAAATTAAAATACTCATGGCAAATGTTTTGTTTTATTAATTAAAGTTAAGGCAATTAAACTAAATTTCTTAACTCGGAGGCTCACGGTGGAAATAGTCCCTACCACCTTTCCTATGCGATAAATTCCCTATCATAATACTTAGTAACTATTCTAAATGATGATCAAAATAAAACCGACAAATCCAAAACTATTGCATTTAACAATTTTCCTTATTATTTTTCCCCTACGCAACTACACCTTAATTTAAAATTTTAAAATTTTTTACTCACAATTTTCTTTTGAATAGGTCACCAAGTTGTCAGATTATATATATATATATATGAAGAGAAATCTAATGTCTATAAATCGAAAAAAAAAAAAACTTAAAATAAGGCAGCATTAAAAGCACGAAGGTTTTAACTCCTCTCTTAACACAATTCATATTTATTAAACTATATTATTCAAAACCTATTTGGAAATTATGCTTTTACATGATGTTTACCGGTAATGAATGAATAGCTTGGATACAATACTAACCTTTTACAATGAATTTGTAGTCTCTTTGCAAGTAATGAATGCTTCTAATCAGTTAGATGTTGCATTCCATTAGCAAGTCCATCACAACTAATTCGCTTATTGGTTAGAATAAAAGGCTAAATGAAGCGTTATGAGAGACCAATTGAAAGTTTGATTGATGCAAGCTTTGTTTCAGTCTGTTCAATTGTAACTGTTCTGCTTAAATTCATCGTCAACGATATCGTAATTTGTTTCAAGGAAATAATGCTGAGTGATAAGTTTACGGAGAATAAATTGTACAATGGTAGAAGGTTTATTTAGTTAATAATAACGATAAGCTTATGATTTACTAACGTAGGTAAAGATATCATCGAATATATTATGTAATTTGAACAGGAGTAAAACAAATATAAAAGAAATTAGAAATGTCTGATAATACTAAAAAAATTAAGGGGGCATGGTACGATTTTCACAATTTTTTTTAATTTAAGGATTTTTATAACGTTTTGGTTGCTTCTTATGCGTACGAGTATGTATGATGTAAAACAGATTATGTGCTCAAAATTTCATAAAAGACTAACCGTTTAGTTTTTAAGGGAAAAACTTGAAACTTATGAAGTGAAATTAAAGTGCTACTCATCCTACAAAAATTAACTTGCATGTATGAAATTTGATTTACAAGTACATCAAACTACATATAACAAAAGTTGAAGTGGGTTTTGCAATAACATAATTGGTATTCGTACAATATTTCTTTTCAAGAATGCTGATTGAAAATTCCTTAAAAAATATGTCAATTCTAAATTTAATTATTTTTTAAAATACAAGTATTACTTTGATTGAAAAATGCATACCAACTTTTATTCCATGTACTATTAGCAACAAGTGAAAACAAAATTCCAAGTATTAGACAAACTATAAAAAAAGCTTTAGCATTTTAAATGAAGACAAACTAATTATTTTATGCTTCTCTAAGATAAGTCCGTTTAAATTTTGATTTGCCATCGCGATGTGAATAAAAACAAACATAAAAGTTATCATAACTATGCGTTTTTAAACTTAGAGCTTTCAAATTTTGTGAGTCTGTAGAAAAATATAAACTCTAGTTTAGGCTAAAAAAAATTAGATTTGATTTTTTGACCGATTTTTGTCAATTGAATTGTATTGTGTACCCTTAAAACCAAAAATTTCACGAAGGGAAGCAAAACGTCCAATGAAAAATAAATCTTCCAAGTAAGGAAAAAATCGATGACTAAAATACATAAATAAGAAACTGAATTTTTATTCGAAAGATAATATTGCTGATAACATTCAATCAAGAAGGCATTATCCAATCTCTGGTTTTTGTAGAAATAAATATTCTTCCTTTCATCAATTCTGAGATAGATTTCTTACATATTTTTGTCTAGATTTTCTCTAACTGTCAAGTTATATAGGCAGAAATCTGAAGCCAGAAAATATTATTAATTAGACTCAAAAATAATCCCCTGTAGGTAACAAGATATTTAGCTGGACAGAGAACCGTTTGACAAAAATAAAGGAAATCATTAAGGGGTATTGCCATAAATGAATTGGTAACATCCTTTTTAAATATAAGGCTGGAATTTTGTGAAATGAATAAGAAGACAACAATATCAAATAAAACCGTTGGAAAACTAAATCCAAAATTAATTGCCTTTGGAGTAATTATGCACACTGTTTTTCAAAGCTGCAATTTTAATTGTTTATCCAAACAATTGTGGCTCATTTGACAATCTCTCAGACTGAGAAACGAAGTTTTAGCATCTTGATTTTATTTTTCTGATTTAATTCTGCAAGTAGAACATGGGTTTTAATAATAAACTATTGCATGGTTTTGTGTTTATGGTGGTTTTGTTTTGGAGTTTAGCTCTTAACTTCGTTGCTTTATTTCGCCTTATTTTATTTTGCTATGTAATCTCGGATTCTTAAAATGAGTCTGTTTAATTTCAGAAAAGTTGCCTTTGTAAATAAATACATTTGATGTAGATTGTATTTTAATGTTTAGCATTTAAGGGAGCTAGCTCTTAGTGCATATGTGTGTTGAGAGGAAATAATGTTATGCGGAGTAGAAATATAATGCTTTGCAGACCAACCATGGTTACAGCAAATGTGGATTATATCGCATTTTTAACTACAACCTGTAATATTTCCCATTTATGTCAGGTTTATCCTTTTTTATGTACTGCAAGTTATTGGCTCTCAAGAAGAGACATTAATTATTTTTTTAATTAAATTATTATCTAGTTCAAGTAGGTATATCTGGTGCGAAGGCTTGACTTATTTGAAAAATGGATATATATAAATTTATAGAATTACATACTAATTTTAAGTACTAAAATTTTTTTCATTAAAGATTGATACGAATATTGTAAAAATTACTTTAATGGCTTCCCTTGTTTGTTGAAAGTTAATAACATGTTCAGCAAACAAAATATAAACATCTATTTGAGACTAGTTTTGCAGGAGACTTGACGAACTATTTAACAAATGTTTCTCATAAATAATTTAATTTTAAATAGTAGGAATCAGGAAAAACTGTTTGCTACCATTTAAGCTAGAAACAAACTTTAAAATTGATATTTATTTTATTACAAATTTATTAAAGTTTTTCTACAAGTCTCAAACAATTTTTTTCTGAATTGTCCTTCAAAATAAATTTAAACGTTTTTCTCGCCCGATGAAACATAATAATTGCTATATTTGTATGCGGTGAAAATAAATTTATATCCAGAAAATCAGTGCTTTATTGTAGCTGAAGCTTTGTAAATGAAACAAATTTCTCTTGAAACCCAAGCGGCATCACTCATCTTTTGGCAACAGTATCATCATAGTCGCAGCACCTGCTAAAGCTTCGTTAGGCGAAAAAAGGATTTACTGATTAGTGCTGATTGACTTACCTCAAACATCAAGAGGAATTCTAAGCTATTTGTAACAACTTAGTGAATCAATGATAATCGTTATCTTTTGAGAATTTTATAATAAAGAAAGGATGAGTTTGTTTAATATATGAATGTAAGAAATAGATAGGCTGAAATCTGAGAAATTTATTTGACATACGTAAGTATTTTTTACGAATGCGTGTCAGTTTCCTTTTTAATTACAATAGAACCTGTTTTTGTGAGGTTTTATTTTTGTACGATTTTTTGTGCGATTTTTTTATGCGGTTTAGGAATTTCAACGGTTTTTGGCCACTATAATGTTTTTATCAATGTACATACATACACTTCAAGACGCTCTGTTCATTGGTTATAAACAGTCTCTCGGCAATGCACGTTCAATTGCTTTCTCTCAACGCACTAACAGTACGCACTTAATTGAAGATGAAACTGTCAATGACAGTGACATTATCAATAATTTGATAGATTATGAAGACGGACATGAAAAACCAGATTCTTTGAGAGCGGATACAACATATGCTGGGATCCAGATTTCCAACAAATCGGAAAAGCATTTTCTTAAAATAGATACCAATTTCGAAGGGAGTTGAAACTCCACAAAAAGAGCTTCGATCATGCATATTTGGTTATCGTACAAGCAGTTGCTGCCCGACCGTCGTCTCAAATCTTATCACTTGTTTTATGGTGTCAAAAAATAAATCAATTCAAATTATATTTTCAAGTGGCCAAAGCAATTTTTAACTAATTCATCACAGAAATATATGCGCTCTTGATTACGATGTGTAGCAGTGAATTATGTATGAATATTTTGAAAATTTCCACATATATACAATGAGAAATTAAATGTTTTTGAAATGTTTCTTTATGGAATTTAATTACTTATTTTGTTTGGAAGTACTTTTTCATCAATTTCGTAAATAAGTGACATTTTCTTAAGAGCGACTTTTTTATGCGGTCCCTACACGAAGAAAGTTTTACTGTAGTATGTCGACATACTTATATGTAAGTATTATTGAAATTTTCAAATATTTTTTCTGCCTTTTCTTATGCGGTCCCTATCTACCGCATAAAAACAAGTTTTACTGTATTAGTTTATCTCAATTAAGAAGGTAAATCTCAGAAAAAATTTACCTTTGAGAATAGATTTCCTTAGTTTCAAATATGCTAGTTTTTATTGATCTATTATTTATTTATTTTAATTTATTATTCAAAAACTGGAATAAAATAGCATTACAGTTTCTGACTTTGGTAATTTACCGATGTAGCTTTCCGAATGGATTAATGTTGCACCAATATAAATATTTAAAAATTTTTACAAATATTCTATAAATTGTAAAGTAGTATTGCTAATGCGTTCACTAGGAATCGTTTAATAAATAAAAAAAAGTAAAACATCAACGCCAAAACGGAATTCATGTGATTCTTTTTTATTTAAACTCTATATTTACTGTCTAGTTACTACTAGAATGTTGACGAAAATTCTCAAATTCAAATATATTATAATCATTATGCGTTTATTAACATATTTTTGTCAATATTTATTTAATTTTAAATCTTTATCTTTTGTCTATAATTTTAATTATTTAATTCCTATCATTCAGGTTTCTTTGCGTTCAAAATGTGGAATAATAAACTCCTGCGTCATTCTGTTCTCGCTTTCAGAATGATTTTATCGCTCAATCAGAACTATTGAGATGTTTATTCGAATTCAAATGATAGAAAAGATGTGTAAAAAGAAAAATATACAAGATTTTCAAAGAATGATTGCGCGATCTCCTTATGTATACATAGGGTGTTCCTGGCAAGAAATGAAAACATCACATAAGTTGACACACAGTTTCACAAAAGCTTTTCTTTTTCAAGTTCATCGTGTAAGTAGTAGCGGAGTTAAAGCCATTGGATAATGATAAGAGGCTTTATAAATATCAACACATTTGGAAATTATTCTCAGAAACTTCAGGATCAGCATTGCACTCATAATTTCGTCCCGTTGACCAGTAAAAAGTTCTCTGAACATGTTTAGACCAAGGGTAAGGAAGTAATCTTTTGATTCCTCACAAGAGGGCACACTTAAGTTACAGAATTGGTTGATCTCATGAAAATTCCTTAATGTATCCGACTGCCGTAAAACTGCGAATTTTGCCAAAAACTGACAAATTTTTCATGATTTTATTTTATAGACCATCTTATTGGTTTTATAAAAATACCAATTTTATTATTTTCCGTTCACTAGAACAAAAATTACAAGTGTTTTAGTTAAAGCAGGTGCCATTGCTGTAAGCAAGATGTCATACTTTAAAATATGTTTTATTCGAAATGTGTCTTTTTGAAAATGCTCAAACGGGGCCAGCGATTGCTAAAAAAGTTTTGAAAATAATTAACAGAATTTTTTTGTGTAAGTTCTGTATAATAGTAGAAGTGTTTTAACGTTCAGATTTATCAATCACTGTTTTATTACAAAATTTACAGTCCCTTATGTGAATATAATCACTTTTTTTTTAAGCAATTTCATATTATAACTACGATAAAATGCTCTAGTTTTTGTAAAAATTAAAATATCTCTTTTTCTGAAAGTCATTTCAAAAATGAATAACATAGCAATACATCAGAATTGAAAAATGGAAAATCAAGTCATAAACTTTTGGTACAGAATGGGTCGCGTTTGTGTTATTTTTTGTCAATTTTTACCCATTTTTTCCCATTTTAGTAATAATAATTTCTATTTCTCTTTTTAAATTTAGCATATTTTTCTTAAGTTATACTATACAAATATAAAAACGAAAAATTCTGCACATCTCCATTTTTTTAAAAAAAAAGCTGTCGCAAGTAGTCGGATACCTTAATGTTAAGAGACATGAAATACTATGTGAAGCATGTATAAAAGTGTTTTATTCTCTTATTTGCTGATGAATAGAAGTTGCGTGGCTTTAGCATAATTCTTACTTTAAGAATCCGATTTTTATTCATATCAGTTTATTATTTCATATTATATTTTGAATTATCATTATTTTTTCCCAATGATTGATTAATTAGTTTAAAGTATTTTAGCTGACTGTACATAAATGCATTAGCGCGTTTGACTTTTTTTCTAAACTGTAGAGTAAATGCTTTAGAGCTGTGAAATACCTTATCATTTCTTAACATTTAATAAAAAATTTTACGAGGACGAAAATAACACATTATAGAGTAGGGGTCGGCAACCTATGGCACGCGTGCCAAATTTGGCACGTGGTACAGTTCTCGTGTTGCCACTCTACACTACTATCCAAATTTGTCAATTTTTGCGTATAAGGGCGACGATAATTTTGTAAAAGAGATTATTTGACTAACATCTTCAAAATTATTGAAAGCAACATTTACAGGATTTTGAAAAAATCAGAAAGAAAACTAACGATAGACAGCTATTTAAAGATTCTCAATGTTATTGAGGGAGAGATTAAGTTGTTTGAAGATAATTGCTTGCACTCGATTTGCCTTCAATAAAATATTTTCTCATATGAAAACTATTTTAAGTATGCAAAGTTATTTAACAACTAATGTTCAGAATCATGTCAAATTGAGTGTCCCAAATTACACCTAATATGTTGTCATGAAGTAGAGCTGTTCAACGACAACATCCGCAATAAAATTTATATATTACACAGTTATATTGAAAGGAAATACATATATTTTGTTGTTTATTTTTATGTTAAAACGTATACATGTGATTGATGCAAAATTAATACGTAATAAAACTCTAAATCTACATTCTATTCATCACCTCTATTTCCTAAGTCTGCATTGTCGTAGGAGTAAAATTGTTTGAAATATTACCCACAGTGTTGCACCCTGAATCATTTTGGTAGATTTGATTCGCACGCAACAGCTACAAGGTTGCCGAGAAATGGTAAGAAATATATTTTTATAGAATTATGTCGCACTTCTATTTTTTTTAATCTTATGCTGAATTGAATGATATTGTACATTATATTTGCTTTTCTAACTGAACTTTTAAATAAATATCTTATTGAAGAAGAAGAATTTTGCTATTTCTTGCAGAAAAGCTATTTTTAAAAACTAGTTCTTTTATGTCTACACGTCAATAAACTATTATACACTCCACCAGGAATTCTTCAAACTTCCAAGAAAAGTTTTTGTTCTTGCAGACAAAATTCTAAGCCAATATGACTGCAAAATTTCATATATTTTAACCAGAGAAAATTTTCTTGTCAGACTAAAATCTTAAAGGATTTTCTCATGTATCACGTCAAATAACTTTAAATTGAAATTTATTCTGTGAATTAAGTTTTGTAGAATTAAAATTTGTATTTCTAGAGATGGCTACAAAAATATAACACATTTAAAAAAAATAAAATTAAAATTATTTTTTCAAAAATTGATACCGTAAGAAATTGAATAAATTCGTCCATTAAAATAATACACAAAAGCAAATTTTTGAAGAAAATTGATGTAAACAAAAATTTGAATAATTTGTCATATTTGTCAAAAGATAAATTTTTAAAAATCCTGCTATTTTTATATACATATATTTTCTTAGAAATTATAGTTTAAATATATAAAATAAATTAAATATCAATTACGGCAACACAATTTTCAATCTTGATTTCCATTGCAACCTCCCCCCTCCCATACAATAACAATGTATTGAATACAATAATAATGTACTTTGACAGTAAAGCTA
This sequence comes from Trichonephila clavata, assembly GCA_019973975.1. Taxonomy (NCBI): domain Eukaryota; kingdom Metazoa; phylum Arthropoda; class Arachnida; order Araneae; family Nephilidae; genus Trichonephila; species Trichonephila clavata. The sequence continues at coordinate 533,098 of BMAO01035137.1, forward strand.
CGACCTTAATTATAAACCGTATAAATTATTAAGATAAGTATTAAAGTTTTGTATTTTTGTTACTTTTAAGTAATAGATATTTTAAGTAAATTACCTTTAAGTAATCGGATAAGTATTATGTTATTTTTCCTTTCTAATTCTTAAATTGGAAAATATTGCAAAATATAATTTTTAATTTAATTAAATATTTATCGCCTCAATCATTCATTTCTAGAAGTACAAATTCTGAAGAATAAATCTTCACAGATTTCAAGTCAAGTGGCAAAATCAAAAAGCAATTTAGTAATAAAGCACTTTTTGATTTTTCGTTAGGGTTAGATGATGAATTTTCTGCACCATAAACAGAAGCATTCTATATAATGTTGCCATTTCCAACATCTAACTTTCGGTAAACCGGACTTTGTGCCATAGCTGCTTTGAAAACAAAATATAGATTTCAATTAAATAAAAAATAAATTAATAGTGTCAATTTCTATAATGCTAAATCTTCCTTTGAAAAATTTCGCTCTCCAAGATAAGCTCATGTGAGTCACCAATAATTATTTAACTTGTTGCTAATTGAATATATATAAATTAATGACCAAACACTTTTGCATTAATGATACATTTATAAGTATAATATATTAGCGTAAATGTGTACTGCTTTTATTTTGTCAGAATGAACATTTATTTTGTTTTGCTTCTTTTCAGTAAATTAATAATTTTTCAAACTATCTTTTATTTTCAACTTTTCGGTATACTCACGCCTCGCAAATAGAGTTATCACGCCTTCAAGGAGGGCGAGCCCCACAGTTTGAGAATGGCTGTTGTTTTGTCTTTTTGTTTCCTGTGTATTGAAATTTAGGATTTTTCAATTTCAACCTGGAAGAAAGGTATTTCTTTTTGTTGTAAGCAATTACTTGATGTTTAGTAGAATATTTTAAGCCTCGTCCTAATAAATGATACTGACTGCAAACCGTGTTTATGTTGTATGCATGAAAATCCAGTAGAATGAAATTCATATATAAATATATTTGCATTTAATTTAACTGAGTGTCAAAATATCTAATTAAAAATTGAACAGTTTTATACATTTAATTTTTTAATAAATTGGATATAACATATTAGCTGTAAAAAATCTTTTGGGGAAAATTTTAAATATAAACCATTAGTTCATATAAGAATTTAGTTTTATGACTTTTATTGCCGCAACAACTATTATCCCTTAGGCTAATATTAGCGCTTTTTATTTAAATAAACGAAATCTTATATCAAATATATATATATATATATATATATATTACAAAAAATAGTTATATACCTAAGATAACTATAGTCATGATAGAATAGATTTAGCCACAGAAATACTAGAGCAAACTCCTAGCCTTAGGAACCAGGAATGCAGGTTTAAACAATGTTTTTCGGCCAGCCAACCTTCACCTGAATTTGCCAATACTCTGGGCCATAGGGAAAGCAATAAATTTCTAGAGAAGTTTAACTATCATTATAGATAAGACCATAATTTATTAATGTAAAACGATAATATTATAGCCTGTAATAATTGCTAAAATATTTAAAATCAAAGTTAAACTATTAGATAAAGACTTACCACGTGACTCATATTCCCCGGCTATGGACAATAACAGTATCGCATAAAATTATTACGTTTTGATAAAATAGCATTAATACTATATATACACATTTAAAAACTCTATATTTTATTTTAAAATTAAGGTTTGAATTAGCGAGAGAATAAATTAAATTTGTATATCATAAGCCAATTATATATACCTCAATGAATGTTTAATATTGTATAAATTACGTACTTAAATATTTACAGAAGAAATGAGCACAGTTTTGTGGTTGGGTGCACCACTTTCATTATGCCTTTATATGCTGTAGTATCAAAGAACACCTCAATAATGGTCAATGAGCAAGCAATTCATGCAATTCCAGACGTAGTCACACGGTCCGTGCGGATATTTGTAATGTAAGATGAAATCCGTTATGTGTCTGTACAATCTAATAAGATGTCTTTTCTCTCGGGTATTAATGGCGGAAGGGTGTTGTGATCGAGTATGGAGGTTTAAGACCTTTTTGAATACATTGATTCCATATTCGCATGACAGCCGTTGAATTCCGATCACAGAAAGTAGTAATATCGCAGATTTTGATAAACTCTACGCTCGATAGGTCACGATACTTCCGACAGGTGCTGTAAACACTTTTTTTTATACGCATATCGTGATTTTGGTACAAAGAACTAACACTCAAGTGCGATTTCCGAATGAGACATCTTCAGTCTAACTTTCTTTTTACGTACAATTTGAGGTACCCCCAATCATCCAATTGTGCTTAAGAAGTAATTAAATTGCATATTCCAGTATCTTCTTTTTTCCATAAGAATTAGAAGTTTGTACCATCCCTCCTTTATTGTGCAGCAATCTTAGTGAGCATCAGTATACTTTGAACGTACTAAATAAAAGAAAAATTGTATTAAATTCCTCTTAGGAATGTAAACCCATTTCCATAACATAAATTTCCCTTTAATATTCCAATTTCCAAATAAAAATATTCGCTATAAAACCATTTTAAAATGAGCTGTCATAATGTAGCTGTCTCAATCCGTCTTTTTAAATATTACCGCGTTGCTCAAACTCAAGAATTAATCTTAAATTATCCCCAAGCCATAAATTTATTATTTAACATGGTACTTTTGAAGATTATAAAATTTTAAAACCCTCTTTAAAACAGGTTACAACGATCAGTAACATACAAATGTATCTAGAATCCCTCTTGAAACATCTCATCACCTCCTATATTTCCCTTTTCACAGGCAGCCGCAGTCACAGTTTCAAATTCTAAGCGAAAATTTACAGCCCTGCTTTTCCCTTAATAGCATCTTTCAGATACATGGCCTAACGGAGAAAACTCAAATGAAGACAAGTCAAATATTAACGATCTAGTGACACGTTAAATTTGAAGTACAGCAACATAAAGTGCAGAAAAGCTTTCAACTCTTTCCTTAACACGGTTTGTAAATATTTATAAGGTAATATTCCTCGAAACACACTCGGAATAGTTCGGGAAGTGTAATTTAATCTGGGGTTCATGGGTCGATGAGTTATTTGGGAGGATCTGAAACTAATCTTATGCAATGAATATGCATACTGGAATGTAAGTAGTGCCAGAAGCGACTCAATTAGTCAATGCACATCATCGAACGACCCCGTGTCCTGTCTGGTGATTGATTGCCACAGATGGATTAATAATGATTGGTATGAAAATAAGAGGAGGAGTTAACAGATGTGCGGCTTTCTTTGAAGATTTTAATTTTAATCATCGTATTCCTGATTACGATTTGTCTTAATTTGATATGAAATGAAGTCCTAATTTCTCTTTTCGTAGTGAATGATTTTTAATGTAACCATAAAGAAATGCTGTTGAGAAAAGACATTTGATTAGTGATTGTAAATGATGATATTATGGTATGCATAATTAAGAAAGAAAAATAAATTCAAGAAGAACATTTGTAGCTCTAAATTTGATGCGTAAATGTCTTCAAACGTACATAAATTTTAAGAACAAGTACTATTTAATTAAAAAAAATTGGTGAAAAAATCAAAATTAATTTTTTTAGCCTAAATTATTTTTATATACTTTTCTACCAAATCACAAAATTTGAGAGCTCTAAGTTTAAAAAACAGAGGGTTGTGATAACTTTTATGTTCGTTTTTATTCTTATCCCAATGGCAAATCAAAATTTTAAACTGGCTTATCTCAGAGAAACATAAAATAACTAGTTTGTCTTCATTTAAAATACTAAGGCTTTTTTTTCTACTCTGTCTAATACTTAGAATTTTTTTTCACATGTTGCTAATAGTACATGGAATAAAAGTTGGTATGGATTTTTCAGTCAAAGCAATACTTATTTTTTAAAAAAAAATAGTTGAATTTAGAATTTGCACATTTTTTAAGGAATTTTCAATAAGCATTCATAAAAAGAAGTATTATCCGAATACCAATCATGTTATCGCAAAACCAATACCAACTGATGTTATACATAGTTTGACGTACTTGCAAATCAAGTTTCATATATGTACGTCATTTTTTGTTGGATAATTAGCATTTTAAAATCACTCCACAAATTTTAAGTTTCTCCCTTAAAAAATTTAATGATTAGCTTTTTATGAAATGTTGAGTACAAAATCTGTTTTACATCATATATACACATAGGAGGTAACCAAAAAAATTATGAAAATCAGTAAATAAAAAATTATGTGTAAATCGTATCACGTCCCCTTAAGCGTATTATTTATTATTAATCGTTAGATCTTGGAGAAATATTTAATAAGTTGTTTATCAGTGTTTTGGGTTAATGTTTCGTATTAATTTGAGAGTGCTAATATTCTGTCAATACAAGAACAAAACTTGTTTTGTGATTTTAAGAATTAATGCGGAAACAAGCGGTCTAATTTCTCGATTAGGTAATACATATAGAATTTCGATTTTTAATGACAATTAGTAAGTTACACATTTATAAATTTCAAGCTATTTGAGCTAAGACTAACAATGCTTCATACATTTTGAAAATTTCTCTCTATCATGTTATTAATAATAGATACAAAAATAAAAGTATGTTTCAAAATTTTTTTAATGATTGAAAAACAGTTAACATAGCCTATTAGGATTTTGAAAGTAGTAAATGTATAAATATTCATATTCTACTTAACTATCAGCAATAAAATCTAACAAAACCGTAAGTAGAGTGTCCAAATTGAGTACCTTTCAAATATGTATTTATCATTAAAAGACTTTACATATATCTTTTCGGATTTTTTCCAAAACTTTCAAAACGGAAATAGGGCACTCATACAAAATTACATACTTATTTCTCTCAGCGTTTTTTTTTTTTCTTGAAGGTTTTTTACTAGCCTATGATGACTGTTTTCTTAATTTGCTAATTAAATTTAGAGAAGAGTTTTAAAATTAGCTTTTAAACAAATAAAAACTTGAATTTATGCCTCTGTTTTTATTAAATAAATGGAAAAGATTTTTAACTGTTAAAAATTAATTAGTAGCTTAAATAAATATGTAAAACTAAATGTATTACATATTTCAGATTTCTGAAGTTATAAAAAAATAAAAGAATTGAAACTCAAAATGAATGTATTTCCTCCATCAATGTTTTGTGCAAATATGCAGTAAATAAAACTTTGCTAAAATTTGAAACTTCTACAATTGCAACAAAAACTCTATGTATAAGAAATGTGAATAAAACATTATGGCTCCTAAATAAATCATTTTTATTTCCCCTTATTTTTTATAAAATATTCTTGTATGTATTTTTATTCTCCAGACATTTTGACATTCCATTCTTATAAAATCACGTTTTCATATTCCATTTTTACTCTAAATATGACAACATCTTATTATTTCTTGAGATTGATTATTTTTAATAAGAAATATACAATATTTGTACATATTTTTTATTCAAATATGATTTTATTACTTCCTTAAGTCAACACTTTGTTTTAAAACATGTATTATACCAATAGACCAGCAATATATATATATATATATATGAGTTTTGTAAACATAATAAATTAACAAGGATTATAACTTAACAAGGTTCATGAAAAAAATATTATATCATTCTAATATCTAACATCTTCATTCTGAAAAGTTTTTAAGGAATACCTTTAACAGTAGAGCGCAATTCTATACAGTACAAAATATATTTAATGAAACGATTTATAAAGTCCGAATTTCATACTGTACTTTATTACTTGTATTTTTAGAAGTTTAATTCTTGTGGTTTTTATTACAATTAACAAATTTGCACGTTATATAAAACAAGCTACTTCTATATCATGCATATGTAAATTAATTTTAAATTAACAGTTATTTATCAGGAGAAATAAAAGTTAAGGGGATATAACTGAAAACTTTCAGCCTTGATTTTTATGTACGGAGTACAGATATAACTTTCATTTTAACAAATTTTATATTTTTCTACGTTTTTTTCTAATTAATATGTAGTATATTCTTGTTGAATTTCCGTTTTTATATCTGTTGATTTCTATTCACTACCGGCTTATCTTAAGCTTCTAAAATAAGAAAGTTAAAGAAATGATAAATTTTATAAAATTGCTAGAATAAATTGTTCCTTGTATATAATTTGTATCCATTATTATTTAATTTTTTGATGTACGAGGGTGATTTAGAAAATAAGTTTCCCTTATCGACTGTGGTCAAAGTTGTGTACGAAGGCAAAACATAGAATGAGGCATTAAAGATAAGACATAACTTTATTTTTCACTTAAGTACCAAGTACATTGAGACATATGGCATGCCACTTGATAAGCTTCAAAAGACCCTCCAGGAAAAACTCAGGGCTTTGCATACTCAAGAAGCATTTAACGATCATGGACGAACGATGAAATAGCAGGCGAATATGCATGACACCGATGCACCACGATCAAGCAGATGGATTTGGTAAAAGTGGCTAGGGTTCTCAGATCTGGTGTTCTGTGCTGGATGACAATACACTCGGCGACGGCA